>JARHVA010002873.1:950000-1550000 GCA_037957365.1 Torreya grandis
AAATCCAAAAGGAAATTTCAAAAAGAGAAGGAGAGGGAGACCCAATAAGAGATAAAAAGAGGAACGAAGAGGCAATGGAAGCTATAGGGGTAGGAATTCAAATATAAGTAGACAAGTTCTTAGTGAGCACCAAGTAAAGTGACCTCCCATAATGCAAATCATATCTTATAATATAAGGGGTCTCAATTCCCCTTCTAAAAGGGTAACATCGAGGTAATTAATCAGTCAGCGCAGCCCTAAAATTTTGATGCTTTAATAAACTAAACTAGAAAACCTAGTGGGAGCTAGCAAGAACCTATCTGGTAATCTTATAAGTGAAATTTTAGCTAGTAATGTTATTGGAATGATAGGAGGAATGGTCTTCCTATATTAACCTAGCTTGGTCAATATATAGGTCATCTAGATCCTAGTACAATACCTTGTCTATGAGGTGAAGTGGCAAAGAACAAGATTAAGCTTTTGCTTAGTAAATATCTATTGGTCACAAACTAAAGAAGAGAGAGAAAACAAGCCTATAAATAGCTATAAGAGGTTATTAAGACCATAGAAGAGGCTTTTTGGGTAATAGGAGGGGACTTTAATGTTATGAACCTATGATATCTCTTCTTTTTACTTTGTTAGCTTAGTAGTTGGTATAGACGCATATGCTTTGTAAGTCATCCCATCAGCATTTTGCTTTATCCCACATTCATGGAAAGTAGTGGTTGTTTATATTATAATTCATATATAAGTGTTGAGGATAATGAAGGCATCCATGAATTATTTGTATTGATCTTGATTAAAGGAGGTTACCCCCTCGAAGTGGTTTATAATTAATATAATCTATTCAGTGTTTCTATTCATTTTATAATTATGTTATTTTGTGCATTTTTATTGAATTGTTGTAGGAGGATCCTCTCATCTGGTATCATAGCACTTTCTAGAGCTATTTTTTTTCAAAAAGTCTTCACTCTATTTTTCTACATAATAATTTTTAAAAAATAACTCTATTCTGATGCATAGTTTATTTCAGTATTTTCCTGTAACATAATAATCTATTTCAAATCAGGGTAAAAGTCTGACCGCATAACTGTGGGAAGTGCTTGGGTGAAAGCCCTAAAACTCATTATAAGGAGTACCATAAGAACCCTAAAGTAGTTGGCCCATTGAGAGGACCTACTAGTAAAATGAGTAACTACCCCTTCTTGATTAGGTAGTTCCCATCCACGAGGAAAACTAAGAGTTGTCTTAAAGAGATAAATCCATGCTAGAAATTTTTTGGAAAGTAGTACTCGCTTAGATGGCATTGGTGGCCAGAGTGAAATTTTTAAAACCCTTAGGTATCCATTAAAACTTGGGGCCCATTTTTATTAGTTTTTGAATATTTTTAGTAGACTCAAAATAATTAATCAATAGAGTATCTAGAGAGTGTCAGAGTACTTGAAAGTAGATATTTGATAAAACCTAAAATCTATAAACTATCTGTAGAGTCTCAGTAGACTCTTAGAAGACTTATCACTAGATAGAAAACCAAAACAAATCATTTTTTTATAATATCTCTCAATCTGTAACCCCATTTATCCTCTGACTTTATTTGAACACCTAAAATTCCATTCCATACATTTTAGTCCTTGAGGTCACATATCCCAATTCCACTCCTAATTCCCATAAATCACAAATTTCTCTTTTTTGGGTTGTGCCATAACTTTTATTTTTGTCTGTTTGCCTTGAAATTTTTCCATTGTGTTCATCATCTCATTCTACTCCTTTATTTCTCTTTGGCTAATTTTCCAAGTTTTCCATTTTCACTCCTAAAATTGCTCTCACCTTCGTCAATCATACTCCCACTATGTAAAAAAATTATTAAAATCCCCTTTACCCCTTCTATTTTTTCCCAAATTCAAAACTTTATTTACTAAACGTGTCTTAATTCTAGTTTTCCTATCCATTGCAAAAAAAAAATCTATTATTCAAGTCATGGTAGTAACCCAAATAGGAGAAAAAAATATAGAGGATGAAATTATCATCCTCAAGGCCCACATCAAAGATCTTGATGAAAAAATTCTTGGCCTCAATCTTCAACATACCATTATGAACAACAGATGACATCTAGAGTCTTCTTCAAACACTAGATTTTCTTCTTCCAGCAATTATCATGGGTTAAAGCTTAATTTTATGTGATTCAATGGTGTAGATCCAACAAGATGGATATATAAAGTAGAATAATATTTTAATCTTCATAATAATTTTGATGCCAACAAGGTCCCACTTGCATCCTTTCACTTGGAACTTGAATCCCTTCAATGGTATCATTGGTATACCAAGGCTCATGATGAACCCATATGCACTGATTTTTTCACCCTTATTTTGGAACGGTTTGGCCCTACTATTTTTTATGAATTCACTAAAACACTCACTAAACTTTGCCGAATAGGAACCATGTAATAATATCAAATAGAATTTTAAAAACTATCCAATCACACAGAGAGATTGTTTGATGAATTCTTTGGGAGTTTCTTTGTCAGTGGACTAAATGATACAATTTGATTTGAGGTCAAAATGTTCTATCCCAACATGATGATAGAGGACTTAGGATTGGCTAAGTTGGTAGAGGATAAGATCACATCTCATTAGTGATTCAAATCCAATTTTGCTCCCTTCAAAAATACATCTCCACAATGATCTCAAACAATGTCAACTCCCATAACCACTACTATCAAGCATTTTATTGAATCAGAGATGCAAGATCACAGAGATAAAGTAATATGTTATAACTATGATGATAAATTCATTCGAGGACATTGATGTGTTGAGAAAAAAGCTTTACCTATTGGATGTGGACTCTCCACTTGTAATTGAAGATTAGGAAGATGTTCATGATATAATAGATGATCCAAAAGAAGCTCAACAGATTATGGAACCTGCTTCTTAAGAAGACCAAAAAGAGATCTATCTTCATGCCTTAGTAGGATTCACTACCCCAAAAACCATGCGGGTTAAGGGTTACTTCAAGAAGTTCCCTTTCACAATACTCATTGATTCAGGTAGCACTCATAACTTCATTAACCCTCAAGTCACCAAATAGGCTAGTTATTTTATCCATCCTTGCTCAAAATTTGAAGTCATGATTTCCAATGGGGGCACATTACGTTGCAAAGGGAAGTATCACAATATGTGTATCTATTTTGGACATTATAACTTACATTTTACCATGTTTGCCTTGCCTTTAGGTAGATGTGATGTTGTTTTGGGAGCCCAGTGGTTATGCACACTTAGACCTATCTTATGGGATTTTATTAAACTTTGGATATAATTTTTAGCCAATGGGAAAAAACACACATTGAAAGACTTACAATCAGGATCTCTCAGCATTATCAGTTCACATCACATGTAAAATATTCTTAATAAGAATTCATATGGCATCATTTCCTAGCTCCATTCCATTCAAATGTAACCATCAATAGTCTCCACTCCTAATCTACAAACCATTCTATAGAGTTATGCATGTGTCTTTGCCAAACCAGTGGGATTTACACCTTCACAATTAGAGGACCACCATATTTATCTCCTTCCTATAAGTGTTCTTACAAAACTAGGTCTTATCACTACCTATTTCAACAAAAGACTGAGATCAAGATGCTTATTCAAGACTTACTAAAGTAAGGCATTATTCACCCTAGTACTAGCCCATACTCTTCCCTAGTTCTCCTTGTTCAAAAAAAAATGGGTCCTAGCACCTTTGCATTGATTTTTATGCACTTAATCACCTCACAATCAAGGTTAAGTTCCTGATCCCTGTTATTGATGAGCTTCTTAATGAGCTTCATGGTGCTCATTTTTTCTCCAAGTTAGATCTTCACTCTGGATATCCCTAGATCTAGTTTCATGAGGATGATATCCCTAAATAAGATTTTTGCATGCATGATGGCCATTATGAGTTTTTGGTCATGCCCTTTGGCCTTAATAATGCTCCTTCAACATTTTAGGCATTGATGAATAAAATATTTTGGCCCTACTTGTAGAAACTAATTATAGTCTTCTTCGATGATATCCTCATCTATAGTAAAACATGGTCTAAACATCTCCAACATCTGGAGCTCACACTGCAACTTCTCTCTAACCATCACTTTGTGTAAAATAGTCCAAATGTACTTTTGGTTAGGATGAAGTGGAGTATCTCATGCATATTGTGTTATCCCAAGGGGTTTAAGTGAATCCTGATAAAATAAATGCCATGACAAATTGGCCACATCCTCAAAAACTTAAGAGCCTCCATGGTTATTTTGGACTTATTAGATACTATCACAAGTTTTTCAAGGAATATGAGAAGATTTCAGCTTTATTGACATATATGTTAAAAAAGGATGTTTTTACTTGGACACAAGTTGTTGAGTGTGTATTTGAAAAATTAAAACAAGCTATGTGTACTACACCTATTCTAGTTATGTTAGATTTTACCAAGACCTTCACTATCAAGAGTGATGCTTGCATCAATGAACTAGGTGTTGTTATCTTCCAAGAAGGATGCCCCATTTCATTCACCAATAAATCCATTTCTGACAAGAATTTAGTGCTCTCTACTTATGAGAAGGAAATGATTGTCATTTTGCATGTAGTATAGAAGTGGCATCCATACCTCTTAGGATGTCATTTTTGCATCAAAACTAATCACTAGAGTCTAAAATATTTCTTGGAACAATGGGTCTCTACCCCATTACAATAGAAATGGGTTATTAAACTCAAGGTTTATGACTATGAGATCACTTACAAAAAGGGTAAGGATAATATTTTGGCTAATGCTCTATCTCACACATTTTCAAACCAAGGTTCCCCTTCTGCTATTTCCATGCCTATTCCAAATTGGTTAGACATGGGTATGTCAATGACTCATCATTATCTCCAATAATTCAATAGTTGGCCACTAACCCCTCAATTGTACTATATTAGTCATGGGATGGTGGTTCTCTATGATACAAGGGTCATCTGGTGCTTCCCTAGAGCATAGATCTTCAACAAGTTGTATTCTATGAACTCCATGCTTCTTCATCCATAGGGAACTCATGGTTTCTCAAAACCTATGAGAAGGCATGATGCAATTTATTTTGGAAGGAAATGAAAAAGGAAATTTAATAGATGGTGGCTAAATGTGATACCTATAAATGTAACAAGGGTGAAACAACATTTATCCCTAGGTTGCTCAAACCCTTAACCATCCTTACCAGGATTTGGATAGATATTTCTATGGATTTCATTGAGGGGATCTCAAAATCCAAAGGGAAAATGATGATCTTGGTTTTGGTTGATCACCTCTCCAAATATAGTCATTTTTGTGTCCTCAACCATCCCTATATTGCCTCCACAGTCACACAAATTTTCTTGGACCATATTTTTCATCTTCATGGCATTCCTTTGTCCATTGTCTCAAATCATGATGCAACCTTCACCAGCCATTTTTGGATAGAACTGTTTTGACTCACCAACACCCAATTGAAGATGAGTTCCACGTATCATCCACAAATAGATGGCTAAACTAAAATTGTCAACAAATGCTTGGAAACTTTCCTTCATTGCTTCACCTCAACACAACAACATCAGTGGTCAAATTGTCTCTCTCTCTCATAGAATTGTGGTATAATACCTCCTACCACACTTTAATTAAAATGACCCCATATGAAGTAGTATATGGTTAAACAACATCAGTGTTCCTTCTATACATCCCCAATAGTTCATCAGTTCAAGTGATCAACATGATTATTTGAACTCAAGATCAGATTTTTAGTACCCTATGAGATAATATTCATATAGCACAAAATTGAATGAAATAATAAGTGGATTAGCACCATTCTGAGCACACTTTTCAAGTAGGTGATATGGTTTTTCTTCACTTTTAGCCATACAAGTAGTCTTCCCTAAAAATCAAAGGGAATCATAAGATATCTCTTAAGTTCTATGGGCCCTATAAGGTTCTTTAGAAAATTAGGTCAGTTGCTTATAAGTTGGAGCTCCCACCTTTTTCCTAAGTTCACCTAGTATTTCATGTCTCTTGTCTGAAACAAGTTCTTGGCACAAACATCAAAGTGTAGACTACTTTACCAAAACTTGATAATGAAGGATCCATTCTTCTTGAGCTGGAGGTAATCTTGGATAAGTACACATGCCAACTTCACTCCCACTCCATCATCAAGGTTTTAATTTAGTGGCATAAAATGCAACTAGAAGATGCAACATGGAAACCACTATTTCAGATTCAACACCAATTCTCATATCTGAAGCTTTGAGGACAAAGCTTTTTCTAAGAGGGAGGGGATGTTATGAACCTATGATATCTCTTCTTTTTACTTTATTAGTTTATTAGTTGTTATTGATGCATATGCTTTGTAAGGTGTCCCGTGAGCATTTTGTTTTATCCCACATTCATGGGAAGTAGTGATTTTTTAGATTAGAATTTGTATATAAGTGTTGAGGCCAATGAAGGCATCCATGGATTATTTTTATTGAGCTTTCTCAAAGGAGGTTTCCCCCTTGAAGTGGTCTATGATCAATATAATTGATTTAGTGTTTATATTTATTTTGTAATTCTATTATTTCATGCATTTTTATTGAATTATTGCAAGAAGATCCTCTCATTTAATGCTCTACTTGACTCTTTAGAGAAGCAGTGAGGTAGTATAAGGGAAAGAGACTTTAGGAATTTTCAAAATTTTCTAGATAGGATAAAACTCTAGGATATAATAACAAAGTAAGGGTTTTTCAATTGGAGTAATAAAAGAGAGGGAAGGGAACTAATCCTGGAGAGGCTTAATATATTTCTAGCCTCAAGAAATTAGATGGATCATGAGCATGTCCTAGAAATATAAGTGTTAAAAATAGCAAGCTCAAACCACTTGCCGATAGCCATAAAACTAACATTAGATGAGAGACCAGTCAAAACCCCATTCAGATTCAAAAAAAGGTGGATGGAGAATCCATAAATTGATGACTTTGTCACCCAATAATGGAACTCTCCAAACCACAAAGGGGATAAAGATGTTTGTATTTTAAAAAAAACTTAGAGAGTTGAATGAGGCCCTAAAGAAGTGGAATCAAACCACTTTTAGAAACATCTTTTAGGACAAACAAGTGCTTTTGAAGAAAATCAATGAAATTTAGGAGTTGAGAATGGAGTGGCATAATTTTGTTGAATTACTAAAAGAGGAGGAAATGACTAAAATACTAGAAGAGATTTATAGAAAAGAGGAAATATATTGGAAATAGAAGTCCATGATCATATGGATAAAAGAGGGAGATCAAAATACAAAAAAAAAATCACCTCTTGTGTAGGATCAGAAGATAGAATAATTTTATAAATAAGGTGGAGACCCTACAAGGAAATATCCTAGAAATAACCAAGGAAATAAAAGAATACCTAGTTAAATAGTAGGAGGGATTATTGAATCAAAGAGGGAAAAATAAAAAGGAACATGAAGACTTTATGAAGAATATTCCATATAAGGTAACCCAATCCGATAATAGCATTTTAATGGAAGATATTTCACTTGAATAAGTCAAGAGGGTGGTTTTTGAGATGGTAAGGGATCACTCCATGGGCCCAGATGGTTTCCTTAATTTTTTATTTCAACACTTCTAGGACCTCTTAGGAGAATAAATCAAGGCATTACTTCATAAATCAAAAGAATCTTAAAGGATGTTGAAAGCATTTAATTCTACTTTCCTTGCGCTTATACCCAAAAAACTAGATAGTAGAGTGCTAGAGGAATTTTGATTGATCTCCCTATGTAATACCATCTACAAGATTATTTTTGAGGGTCATTGTAAATTAGATACAAAACATCCTTCCAAAACTAATCTTGAAGGAATAAGGGGTTTTTGTCAAAGGAAGGCACTTTTTTGATGGAATATTCATAACACACGAGATAATTCACTCATTGGATGCAAGAAAGAGGAAAGGAATGTTGATTAAATTGGATATAACCAATGCATATATTCTAAAAGTTTGGATTTAGATAAGACTAGAGAAGGTGGATTCAATCTTGTTATACATCTGTTAACTTCTTGATAATTATAGATGGCTCCCCAAAAGGTTTGTTCTCATATACCAAGGGTCTCAAGTAAGGGGATCCATTATCTCCTTATTTTTTCATCCTTATGGTGGAATATTTAGGTAGGAGGATAAGATCTCTCATAGAGAAAGGAAAAATAAAAGGGATTTAGGCATCAACAAGGGAAATGGCTCATACTCACTTGCAGGTTTGTGGATGACATAATGTTTTTTGCTTTGCCTAGACTTCAAGAGATCAGGGCCATTAGGGATATACTAGGAAACTATGAGAGATATTTGGGGAAATATATAAAAAAAAGTAAGTCAAATATTTTTTTCATTGATGTCTCTCATAATCTACAGAGCTTCCTCTCTAGAATCCTAGGATTCATAAAGGCTATATTTTAAGATAACTACCTAGGTTTCCCTTTGTTTAAAGGAAAACGGGATAAGAATCTATGGAATAAATTCATTGAAAAAATTAATAGGAAATTGAGTAACTATAAATGGATGAATCTAACTTATGCATGGAGGATAACCCTCATTAGGACTGTCATACAAGCCACCACCAACTATTGGTTCTCTTTACTAAAGGCATCTAAAGAAACACTGATAGAGATGAATAGGATACTAAAAAAATTCTCATGGTAGGGTATGAGGTAAAAATACAAGCTACCTATCCTTTTTTTGGAAAATATATGTAAACCAATATCCTAGGGGGGTGGAATAAGAAACCTCTAAAAGGTAAATCTGGCACTATTGGTAAAGCTCATCTAGAGCATGGGAATGAGTTCAAAGGAATAATGGAGTGAATTACTTAGAGATAAATACCTCAATGAAATGAATCTGAATAGAATGTTCATATCCCTCCTTTTGAATGGCTCCTCCATATGGAACAACATGAAGGAGGCCAGAGAAATTATTTCTAAAGGCCTATTTTGATAGATTAAAAATGGAGAGGACATATATTTTAGGGAAGATAGTTGGGTGACCAATAAACCTCTGAGAATGGACCCAAGGTTTGTATAAATTAGAGAATAAATTATTAAGTAGTGGAGGCATAAAGTGAAATATTATTATAATGAAGGTATGGGATCAGGGCATAGGATGTTTACTTGGAAAATCTTTTAAAATATGGACAAAACTAAAAATGAAGCTTATAAGGCCATAAATATAATGCTAAAAGGTTTTAGGATTCCCTAGCATGTACAATGAGATAATATAAAATGGAATAGGAAGGGAACAAGGGAATACTTGGTAAAAATGGGTTATGAAGCTCAGGTGGAAGTTAAGTAAAGGGAATCAATGAATTTGGTATGGAATAATATATGGAATTTGAAACCATGACCGAAAATGAAAGAATTATTATAGTTGGATATGCATGGGAAGATCCTAATAGGGGATAATTTGAAAAGGAGAGGATTTCAAGGCCCAAAAAAATGTGTCCTTTGCCTAAATAGTGAGGAGAATATAGATCACCTCTTGCTACATTGTAATTTCACCTCAGATCTGTGGAATATTTTTCTAGATAACTTTAATCTAAGTTAGATTCTAAGTGATAACATATTAAATCACTTGAAGACTTGGAATTGTAACAAGAAATTGAATATTTTAAAGTATATCTGGGATATGGGCCCAAGTTTCCTAACACATAAAGTTTGGACTGAACATATAAGTGAATTTCTGAAGGAAAGACTAGGAACAAAACTAGTAAGGAAATTTGGAGTGAGATAAAGTTAGTGTTTTATAGATGGTCATAAAAATCAAGCAACCTAAGAATAAGGAAGTAAACCTTGAGCAAACTAGAATCTTCAATTACTAGGTAACATCTAGAAAAGTGTTTGACTATATGAAACCAAACAACAAATATAAAAAATATATATTAAGGGATAAAGTGAAATGGCTTCCTCTAGCATAGGATTGGTATAAAGTTAACTTTGACAGAGCATCACAACAAAAACCTAGGAAATATGGAGTAGGGGCTATAGTTATAAACCACTCAGGATAGGTGATAGCCTATAAGGTAGTTTCAACAGGAATCAATACAAATAATGTTACAGAAGCTGAAGGACTAATACTAGTTTTGAAATAAAATATCAAAAAATTAGAAATAGAAGGATATTCTCTTATTATTATTAAAGTGATGGATAATAAGAATAAAAATTTAAATTAGAGATTAAAAGGGGTAATGGAATAAATGTCTTGGATTCAAAACAAATTCAAGGAGGTAAAGGTAAGCCACATGTTATGGGAAGGAAATTAGACGACAGGTTGGCTCACAATTCTTGGTCTAAAAAATCTGATGGTAGACATAACAAGTAATATGAGGAATATCTCCAAGGATAAGAAGATGGAAGAATTAAAGGTGATTATTAGAAGATAATATGCAAAATAAAGGAGGACAAGAGGGAGAATAAATAGAAAAAATTCAAAATAAAGTTTGGTGCCAAAGTAAAAGGAAAGAAGCACAATTACTAAATAAATGGGAGAGTTAGTGCAATGTTAACTGATATAATAAAAAGAGAAATTTTTCATATGGGAGGTGAAATTAGGGGATTAAAAGAAGAAATTGAGTAGTGTAGAAGCACCCTAAAAATACAAGACACTGCTAGTTGTGAGAGTAATTTATAGAGTGGATAGAATAAAGAATTGGTAAGAATAGATATGGGGTGGAATGTAGCATGGAAAATTTCCATATGAGGGGTGGCTTTCCTTAGGTGAAAACATAGGTAGGAAAGTATAAGAGAAAGCTAGGCCTAGATTTATTTATCAATGAGGAAGGTTGATAGGATTAATGAACTCCATGAAGTAGATATGTTTGCATTGTGGATTGATTTTTTTGTAGAAATATTAATGGTGATTCTGCAGGTGGTTAGGTTGTTACTATCAATCAATCAACATGATGAAAATAATCAAAGTCATGAAAAACCCTCTAGTGCATGGTAATTCTAGTGACTAAAAAATGAGATGGATGCCCATATAGATGTGAAAAATGTTTTAGTCAATGAAGGAATCAAATAAGAGGGTAACTTCTCTATCCATAGATTTGAGAAAGAGGTTGTTAATAGATTTTGGGTGGGTACCAGCAAATGGGTAATAGAGGAGTAGGAGCACTTAGGCCAAGAAAGAGATATAGATACAAACCCAAATTATAGAACAAAGTAGGAGGGTATAAAGAGAGTGAATTATAGAGGTAGGCATTATTATGCTACCTACCAAGAAGGTAGAAGATGGATCAAGAGGAGTGGGATGCCCAAATAAGTTTTAGATAAAGGCAAGTAGAAAATAAATGATCTAGAGAATGGAGGTGACAAAGATAAAGGAAAATGGAAGGTAGGATCATCACAAGGAGGACCATTGAAGAGATAGTATTCCATTAAAATCGAGGAAGCACAACATGTTAGGGGTATATAATATGGTGAAGGCTTACTTCCCAGTAGGGATAGGTTCAACTAGGGGGACAGGTTGATAGACAATCTCAAATAATTAACAATGGGGATTCACTCTATTAAAGAGGTAGTGGATAGCATCAAAAACTTGGTGGCCAAACAAAATAATGAAAATATAGAGAAACAAAAATAATTAGAGGCCTCAACCAAGAGATTTAGGGAGTTATTCATGGCCCACTTTAACCTGATAGGATCCATCAATAACACCCTAATCCACATTTAAGAATTTCATGGAAAATAATAAAAAATAAATGAGATTCCACACTCAAATACTAATAATGCTATGTATCAATATAGATGAGATAGATGACATGCAAAATAATTTAAAAATCACTATAGAATATACAATAAACATGAAATATCATCTACATCATTGGCATTATGTACAAAATAGCAACCCATGGGTGAGCCATCAAGTTGAGGAAATTGGTGAAGAAGATGAAGACTAGGTTATTGGAGCCTAATGTTCAGAGTCCTAGCAGTGGTCAGATAGTATATAAATCATAATATAACCTTTATACAAGACAATTTATTAATTTTTATCATCTTATCTTTTTGTATGAGCTTTTTAAGCTATTTCATGAATAAAATCTTTTATTTATAAAAAAAATAGAACTTTGTCCACTTAAATTCTTTGTTGTTGTTTGATGAATTCAATAACTATTTTTGTGAATATTTTTATAAGGTTTTGAATGTATATGTATGTATATATATATATATATATATATATATATATATATATATATATTTTAATCAAGAGATCTAGGTATATATGTGATTTTATACAATATACTTTAAAATATGTAAATTATAACCAAAGTTTTAAAAAAATACATGTAATAAATATCAAAAAATTAAGTATATACATAGAGTATATACTCTTCATATTTCATCCCATGAAATTAATGGGTTTTCTCATGAACTCCAAATCTTTCACCTCTAAAACCTAAAATCTCCAAACCTACAAAAATAAAATAAAATAAATGAGAGCAAATGTAGAAGTATTGACTTTTATTCATGTCTATAAATAAATTTAGCATTTTTTTGTTTCGAAACCTAGATTTTATGGATGAGATGTACTCAATCCAATGGTGGGATTTTAATCTACCACCCATTTATCCAAGTGGGAATTTAATTAATTTTGGTTCAATTAATAAATTAATTTAACATCTAAATCTCATCCATTAAGCCACTTTGTAGTTTAAATTTCTCTAAATTTTAACATTTAACCTAGTTAAGAATTAATTAACTATTTTATTATTTGAATTGGTTGCTTAAAACTATATCAAACATTTTATACATTAAATTAATTAATATAATCAAAATCTTGTAAACAAATTCTAAAAAAAGAGAGAGAATCAAACAATTTACCTATTATTGTCAAACCTATTTGAAACCCTTTCAGAATCAATCAAAAATATATAACTAAACTACGAGTTTACTAAAACTAACGTTTAAATGTGATTTCCTTAAATTTTGAAATTCACTAACAATCATTAAATAAATTTTTAAACTTTTTTATTAGTGGTTCTTTGGGGCCATTTCCAGAGGCACTATCAAAATAAAATTAACTTTTGTTTCTAGCCCCGAAGTCGATTCAGAACCGACATAGTTAAAATACCTTGGAATGGTATTTTTCAAATCTGGAAGTTACAAAGAAATTATAATAGCTTTAAATTATCATTTAAATAATAAAATAAAGTTTATTTTTAGATTTTTTATTTTTCCTAGAGTGATTATGTAAGCTAGTTTATCTAGAATTTGATGTAATTTATCTAAGCAGTTAAAGTCACTATGGAATAGTAGATTAAATTGTCATCTTTATCATAATAAACTTATATTTTATTGACTTAAATTTAATAATTATATCTTAGATACTTGGTTTAAATGTAATCAAAAATTTATCCTCTTTTGTCAAATTTAAAAAGATGTGTTTTTGTCCCTAGTTATTAGTGTGAAAATTAGTGCATTTTATCTTGTTTGGAAGGGTCTTTTTTTACAATCATTGTTTTAGTGAATTTTGGAATTTATAATCTAATTGTTTAGTATCCTTCACTATTTTTTACCATTTTTATGCTTGTTTCCTTGGTTTGGATTTTGGGACACAATTGTAAATGTTTGTGTCTAGCCTTATTTACCAGTGGGTGGACCTAGGATAGGACCCATTTGAAGTCATTTTGGTTTTTACCCTTGGAATGAGTTGTTTTTAACATTCAATATTAGGTTTCATTATGTACATACTACACATATATTTATATACACTAGTGTTGCCTAATTACATTTTGTCTAGTTATTGGCTAAGGAGTTTTTTGTAAGGGTAATTACGTACTGCTTAATCATGTAACGAAAAGGCAAAGGCTAAGGGTATTCAATACTAATATAACACTAATTTAATAATAGTTTATTTGCATCGATCTCTGATTATACACATTATGGGATTAATAAATATATGTAGGTAGATTGGAGAGTAGGTGTGGGCTTAGCGAACTAACCCTTAGGATGCCCCTTTGAGTGGATGTTATTAACTAGTTGGAGAATGTTTTTATAGAACATACTTACAAAACTAACTCCTATGATGTTCACAAATGTGAGAAATTGATAATTAAATTTAGTTTGTTCTTGTAACACATGTTTAAAAATATAATACTTAGATCACTTAGTTAAGCATAGATCTTATAGCATTCTTCTTTGTGCATGTGTCACATGTTAATTTCCAAGTTATTTGGTTTGCTTAGTTGTTGTGGAATAGTGACCCTCATTGATTATTTGTATTTTAACTTTATCTCTCTTATATTAATATTAGACACCATTAGAGACTCACTCTAGATATGGGGCTTCTTCAAGCAACATAAGTTAGATATTATTAAGACATTGACCTTGTTAGAATAAGAGAATATGTTCCTTTTCATGTTTGACTCTTATTTGTGTTATTATGTGAGAGTGTTTGGATAAATCACATACACCTTGTAATGTTTGTTATTTTTTATTTATAACCTTTGGATGTGTCATTCCTTTGAGTAAATGATGAGAGCTTATTAGCTCATTTGAATGACATATGAAATCCCTTATTGTCTTAGAGTACCAACCCAATCTCAATGATGATGTCTCATGGAGGAGGTCATCCAAATGAAAGCAGAACTATATTGGGCCCTGATTCCATGGTGTGGATATGTAGGTTTCCCATGTTGTGGTGGGGGCATCAGGTCTAATTTTTTATACTAGGTTAAGGGTGTTTATCCTCTTCCTTTGTGTTGGGATCATGTGTTATTGGTTGAATTATCTAAATATGTTACTTATTAATTTAAGTTTTAGTTTTATCATTATGAAAATGTTTTCAACCCCTTTTATTTTAAATTTAGTTGTATTCTTTGTCTTTTATGCCTTGAGTGTATAATTGAATAAGGTCAGTCGAGACTCTCCCTTGGTTATCCTTAAAGTGGTAACCCTATGTTAAGTGATTTTTATTTTGAATCACTTCATTTTCCCTGAGTATGTTGATCAAATTATGTGTGAATAATCTTACGATCCTTTAAATTAAGAAATTATAATTAAGTAATTTTTAATTAAGGTGACTCATCCCTCTTCATTAATCAAGATATCACTAATTGATTTTGGTATCACATTCATCTTAACCTCTTAGGCATGAATTCTACTCTTAGAGAGGCCTCATGGTGGAAAGTAAATGTATTAAATAAATCATGTAATAATTGTATGTGTCACACTTCAATTATGCATTAACCAAATCACAATAGTTAAACATTAAGCAACCATAGTGAATAAATAAACATCACTAAAATCAGATAACAAAAAAATTACATGGGTTTTGGGACAAAAAATTTGGGCATGACATTTTGGTATCAGAGCATGGGTTCAACTTTGGGAATATTAGTATGGTTGGTTTACTTATCTTTCACAACAAAGAGAAAATAGATAGTGTACTTTTAGTTTGGTCAAAATGATTCATGAGACTTATTTATATAGAGGTACTATAACAATTATGATTCTTAAGTGACCAGATATAGAAGCATGCATATTTCTATGAGATACTATTGTAGCATTGGGTGCTAAGTACAGAATGTCCACTTATTATTCCTTCTTTGATAGTAGTAATTGTAGATGGTTATGATAAATATTAGTAGGGATGATATATGTATATTGGTTGGACTGATGATGTTACTTGAATCTTTGTGTATCCCTAGTAAAAAAAATTATCATATTATGTTATGGTTATGAACCAATGTAAATAATGTATCACAAATTAAACATGTGTACCCTTAAATTTTTAATTATTTATATGCATGGGTAATTTTAACTTATTTTGTAAACCCATGCATAATTTTACATGTAAAAAACCTCATAAACAATGGGTTGTCTTTGTGTAAACAACATTGTTGTGTACTTATGATGTGTATGTTATGGTGTAAATATAAAAATTGTGTTGTTGAGCTAAGACATAATTTTGTGAATTTAAATATAGTGGTGATGTTTCTTATGCATAAACCTCATGTGTGTAAATATGGTGCAAAGTAACTTTTGTTCATGAAAACATATAATGTATAAGTAAAATTATTATTATGTAGTAATGTGTTGTATTGTGTAACCCTACATCATTGCTCTAACATTTGGTTAATAATGTAAGTATGTGGTTCAAGGGTGGAGTTGAACTATATTTATAATGATCTAAACTAGCTTACAGATAGTAAGTAGATTTTCTCATAAGATGGAAACCATTTTCCCCCTTTACATGAAATATCCACCTGATTATTTCATGTGTGTGCACCATGAGTGCCTTAGGCACCATAGGCTCTTTGCACATAATAGTTGCTTTATGAATTATGTTTTCCTTCACCCACCCCTCTAACATTGATATGTATGAATATACATTTTATTTTATGGTGAGGTTTTTACTTCTATGTTTGAATTTTGGTTTCATGAATGTTATGATGTGAATAATGTATGCCTATTGCATGTATGGGGAGAATAATTAGCTTGAAATATAACTAGAGGGTGTGATGAGCCAGATTAAGAATACAAGTCTTGAGCCATCCTTTCATCCACCAGATGTGGTGGTTTCATACAAGATTTAACTAAAACACTTGTTATCATATTTTTGGAAGGTCTAATTAGACTATTTTTGGGAGGTCTAAAGAGGTTATGTATGCTTATACTTGAATTTTATATAGCCTTTGTTTCGTTATTTCTTCAAATGACTAAGGAGGTTATTTATATAGCATACTAAGTTATTTCAAACATTGATATTGTTCTATTTAGATGATAGTTGATGTTTTTTAATTATTGGTAAAGGGATTTTTTTGAAAAAGACTCTACCCATTTACAATGGAGAGAAAGGTAAAACAATGAAATCCCAACAAAGCTCCTCTACCAGTGGAAAACTAAACTAGTTGTAGACATGTTGTGATTACACTATGAAAACATTTTAGGAAATTAAGAGACAAAAAAAAGACCCTTATAATTTTTTTATTTTTGCGATCTGAGGTTCATATTAAGTGGTTCTAAATTCTTCCTCTATGTTTGCTCATGTTTCATAACATAGTCCATTCTCTACCTTCCCCTAATTATGAATCGATGAGGATGGAGCCTTCTTAAACATCCATTGATTTAGAGTACATCAAACCTTCAACTGAATCTTCAAAATGACATCCAAAAAAGCTCCACCTAGCTCATATTTATTTTCCTCTAAGTGACCCGAAGATTCTATTTCTTTTTCCTCCTCCCTAGAATTTACTTCTTCATGGATCTCATCCTTTTGAATATATGAAGTTTCATCATCATCTTCATAATTAAGAACATTAATAGCCTCCACTATGATATTATTGGGAAGGGAATCCTTCCACTAATAATTATGAAGAAGGAGATGAAAATTAATGTTATTATTCAACATTGCTTAGTATTGTTATATGCGGTTCTACCATGATTTGGTACTTAATCTCTACTTTGTATATTCACCATGGGATGACACATAGTTTATTTTGTATGATCTTAAAAAACATTGATACATTTAAACATGATATTTTATAGGTATTGACATCATAATTATATGATATCAGTTGGTTATGATAGATAGTGGTTATTAGTATTAGTCAGTGTTGCTCAGTTTTTCTCAGTATAGCTTGGCCATGGCATGGTACTAATCCTAGAAAGTATACTCTTGTAATGGGATGAAACATAGATTAGTCATTATATTATCATAATATAACAATATTATTATTGTACACATTACTTATTAGAGTTATGTAGCTATATAATGTCATTGGGTTTTAGTTGGTTTTGTCAATTTTGATGACAATATAGTGAGACACCTTGGGATATACCTAAAGGAAATTATTATTCACAAGAGAATCAAATTTCACAAAAAATAAAAATATGTTAATAACTCTAAAAATTGAATAACAAAAATCATTTAGAGTAATTTAATTAACATGAGGACATTAACAATCTATAATTGAATTTATGGAATTTTGAAACATAACTAAAAAAAAAATTATTTTATGATTGGCTAAAGTTGCATTATTTATAATCTATCATGATTTTATGTGTCTAATTTTTCATCCCCTTGTGTTGGTTTAGTGAAGCAAGGATGATGATTTTATAAGGGGGTATGTAATACCCCTCTATTTTAAGTGTTATGCCTTATTGTCGATATGCATTGCCTATCATGTTGATCCTTCAAAAATGTAGAACTTTAAATGTTATTTTCTCCTTTATTTTGAAAAACTTTATTTGATTGAAATATAATTATAACATTCTTATCTTTCTTTTAATTAAATCCCAATCCAATAAATATTTAATTCCACATAAATCATAAGAAATTTTATAATGTATTTTATTGGAAACTTGTGGTACCTAGCCTCTCTAGGAAGGTTAGAGGAGCTATTAGTTATGCCCTATAATAGGGTGGGTAGATGTGCATGTGGAGTGTAAATTTAAACAATGTAAGATAAATTTATTATTGAGTGTAAAGGACCCTTTCACTTTGGTAAATTGGACAAGTAAACCTATATGGGTTTGTAAGGTCATTAAGAGGAAGTATGGGCTTGTAAGACTTGGAATGACTCTTGTGAATAGAATACCCTCCCATTTATTGGGTTGGGTAGAGAATCCTTGGGATAATAAATTTAGACCTTTTTTTATTTATCCACACTTAGTCTTGTTTTGGGAATTGGTTTTTGAGGATTCATTATTTTGGGAAGCAAGAGCTTGTTGGAAGAAAGAGTGGATCTTCATAGACTTTGGGATCTTGTTGGATGCATGTCAAATGGAGAAAATGAGGTAGGTTTTACCTAGGTACATTTTGTGTAAATAAAAATCTAAATGATCAAATGTTGCAAAATAGAAGTTACAATTAGTGTTTGTTTGTGTGTTTATCTCTCTCTCCTTCTCTCTTTCAATCATTTCCACTATCTCTCTCACATTGTGAAAAGGAAAATAAATTACATGCTTTTAACCCCACTTTTGTATCTTAGAATGTTTAAATTTTAAAATAAAATTTGTTCTATTGATTTTGTATAATTCCTTGTAGAGAATATTAAATTTCCTTCTCTCTTCTTTACCTTGTTTTATAGATGAAATCAATATTACAAATATTGCTCATTCAAGTTTATATATTAAATTATTACAAGTAATGAATTTTTTTCTCCTTCCCCTTTCCACTCTTTCCTAATATTCCTCCTAAATTTTGGAAAAGAATTGAATATGTAGGTTGTTTATTTTTTTACCAATTAGAAGTGGAAATTTATTTATCGGTTAGACAATTTGAGTTATAATAAAAATTGGATATTTTATGTTGTATGATGTAATCTAAAATTTGAAGACTAATAAATTTATGTTTTCAATTAAGTTATGAACATAAACAAAATATGTAAATATATATACATATATTTTTTAAATAAATAAAATCTTGTTTTTGAAATAAATGCATCTATATATATATATATATATATATGAATGTAGATATATATTTAATATAATCAAAGTTTAAACCAAAAAAATTATTATTATTATTAAATAATTATATAAATATTTAGTGTGTATATATATATATGGAAATATATATACCATAATATATATTTTTTTCAATTAATATATATATAGACATATTTTGAAATCATGGTATTCATTTTTGAAATGATATATGTTTAAATAAAAATAAAATTTAATAGAAATAAATGGTTTTTTAATTTGATATGAATTTATATATATATATATATATATATATATATATATATATATATATATATATATATATATATATATATATATATATAATAAAAATAATTATAAAACAAAAATAAATTTTGTTGGGGTGGGTTGGTTAAACAGTCAGCCATCCCTGGTCTTATGTAATGGGGTGTAGTGGCATAGTCGATCACCACCAAACACTTAATAAAAGGGAGTGGTGAAAGTTGTGTAGCCAACCCCAACCCAACTCTCCACTCTACTCATAGGGTAGGGTGCATGTCAGCACACGACCCAGGGTCATAGCCAAGGCTTGCACAACCCACCTTGTAATTTTATTTTTTTATTTTGATTCAATTTTTATAAATAAATAAAATACATATACATATATAATAAATAATAATAGAACTACTAATGAGATGTGGGTGAGTTGGTAAAGTGACTTGGTTGTTTCAAGCCCCACTCAAGTTCAAATATCACTATGATATTTGAGGCTAGATATGGTCATCATTGGTATTCTTAAGGTGATTGTGGCTATATCTAGTATTCTTGAGCTAGTTATGTCTATTCATTGGTATTATTAGGATAGTTTTAGTTGTTGTTAGTATTCTTGAGTCAGTTGTGTCTATTGTTATTATATTTGATACATGTGATAGATGATCACTTGGGGATCAGGGCCCCTGATTTTATCCCAAACTAGTTCAAAGCTTCGGTCAAAATCAAATACCTATCTAAAAAAAATAACAATAAAACTTTGTCCATTTAAATTCTTTGTTATAGTTTGATGAATTCCATAAATATTTTTATGAAAATTTTTGTAGGGTTTTAAGTGTATATTTATAAATATGTTCTTATTTTATAAATATACATATATTCATTGTGTAATCAATATATCTAAGTATATATAATATAATTTCAAATATAAAAATTATAACCAAGGTTTAAAAAAATACATGTAATTATAGATATCAAAAGATTAAGTATATACACAGAGTATATACTCTTTATATTTCATCCCATAAGATTAATGGGCTTTCTATAAAACTCTAAACCCTTTACCTCCAAAACCTAAAATCTCCAAACCTACAAAAGGAAAATAAAATAAATGAGATCAAATTTAACAATATTGAATTTTATTCATGTCTAAACATAAATTTAGGCTTTTTGTTTGGAAACCTAAATCTTATGGATAAGATCTACTCAATCCAATGGTGAGATTTCAATTTTTCAATACTTTAGCCAAGTGTGAACTTAATTAAATTTGGGTTCATGTAATAAATTAATTTAACATCTAAATATCTTCTAATTAGCCACTTTTTAGTTTAAATTTCTCCAAAATTTACCATTTAGTCTAGTTAAGAATTAATTAACCATTTTATTATCTGAATTAGTTCATCAAAACTATCTCGTAAATTTTATAAACTAAATTAAGTAATCAAAATTTTGAAAATGAATCCTTAAAAAAAATCAAATAATCTACCTAAATATTTTCTAACTTAGTTGAAACCCTTTCAAAATTAATCAAAAATAAATAACTAAACTAAGAGTGTGTCAAAATTAAGGTTTGAATATGATTTCCTTAGGTTTTGGAATAATCCAAAAACCATTAAATAAATTTTTTTTTAAAATTAGTAGTGGTCATTTGGGGCCATTTATGAAGGCACTATACAGAAATAAAACTAACTTTTATTTCAAGTCCCAAAGTCAATTTGGAATTGACATAGTTCAAATACCTAGGAATGGTATTTTCAAATATAGATGTTTAAATTAACTTATAATAGATTTAACTTATCATTGGAAGAATAAAATAAATTTTATTATTATATTTTTTACTTTCCTAGAGTGATTCTATAAGCCAGTTTCTTTGGAATTTGAGGTAATTTTTCTAAACAATTAAAGTCACTATGAAATGGTAGACTAAATTGTCATCTTTCTCGTAATAAAAATATTTTGTTACCTTAAATGTAATAATTATAGCTTAGATAATTAGTTTTCATAAATATAAAAAATTATCCTCTTTTATCAAATTTTATCTAGATGTGCTTTGTACCTAATTATTAGTGTGAAAATTAATGTGTTTTATCTCATTTAGAAGAGTATTTTATTATGATAATTGTTTCAATGTCTTTTGGCATTTATAATTTAAGTCGTGAGTACCCTACACTATTTTATACCCTTTTTATGCTTATTGCCTTAGTTCAAATTTTGGGCCACGATAGCAATTTTTTGTGTCCAACCTTATTTGCCAGTGGGTGGACCTAGGATAAGGCCCATTTGAAGTCATTTTTTGTTTATACCCTTAGAATTAGGTTTTGTTGTGTTCATACTACTCATATGTTTAGATGCATTATTGTTGCCTAATTGTGTTTAGGTTAGTAGTGGCTAGGAAGTTACCTGTAAGGGTAATTATGTACCACTCAATCATGTAAATAAAAAGTGAAGACCAAAGGGATTCACAACTAATATAACACTCATTTAGAAATGGGTGAAATATAGACAAACATGATTCTAAATGTGATCAGATCATTTCATATATGTAGGCAGCTTGAGGATTGGATACATGCTTAACAAACTAATCCTTAGGATGTCCCTTTGTGTGCATGTTATCAACTAGATAGAGGATGTTCTTGGAGAACATGCTTAGGAAAATAACCCATAAAATTTTATACAATGTGATCAATTGAAAGTTGTTGGGAGAATAAAATTGATAGTAAAGCTACACAAGATATTCTTTGAATATTTGTGTATTATGTATTCAATTGTCAGCTATATGTATTTTATCCTATCTTCCATGACTTGTAATAGATAGAAGATGAATAGTCTCCTCTTTTGATGCTAAAGTATGAGAATAATGTGAAAATTTAGAGACTATAATGACTATATATGTATGCTTATATGAAGAAGAGATATATACCTTTTGTTGAGATCAATATAAATGATTTGGTTATGGTCACTTCTTATATTTTTTTTTCCTTGTGCACATTATCATAGTTAATGTTTGGTTTAATCATATCTAATTTAATTTGAATCTCTATAAAATTTAAGGAAGTATTGGTTGAATCTAATTCTTATCAAATGCATAATAATTCATCTTTGTTATGCTTTTGTTTTCTTTATTGAATATGAATTCTCTCCACTATCTTGTGCACTTGAGTAAAACTTAGCTATCCTTGTCCCTAACATGTTCTGATGTATCATTAACCTTTGATAATAATGGTTTGGTGAGCATGGAAACACTCCTTCTAGAGAAAACTATGCTAATATGGTTACCAGGCAGAGAGATATTGAGACATGGTTAGACCAAAAAGTATGGAACTTCACAGAAAAAAGAATCTAAACAAATGGGTCTTACCATGAGTGAAATTATTCAAGAACACATCTGTGGAGAGATATATGAAAAAATTTGGTGAAAATTAACTTAAATACTAGAAAATTATTTGAAAATATTGGAATACTATTGCTTTAACTCAAGAACAAAAGAAACAATCATTTGGACCAAAGAGAAGATAGACCAGCTGTTAAAACTGAAAACTGGCTGGATAAGAGCAATAGACTATTAGGTTGCTACCACCATAGATGGATAAATTACCAAGTTTTAAGTAAAATTATATATAACATTTGAAGATGCGTAGGACTATTCTATCAAAGGAATTAGAGGAAAATGTTTGTAGTGACTACCTCTTTAGGTAAAGATGTTGGTTGTGGATAAGGCCATAGTGCCTACTCCAGCCAATATGGAGTAATCATTTCAAGCATATGGGGGTGTGTACTACATGATGGTGAATGATGGTTATATTATTAAGTAAATCTTGAACCTGAATCTAGAATGGAAACACAAGGGAAAAAGAGTCAAAAAAAGTCTAGATTTAGAATGGGAATTGTGACAATAGAACAAATGGAATAAATAGAAGAATACCCAGGTAACTATGAGTAGAGGTAAGATTAGTAATAGATTAGATGATGAATGAGTGTGAATATGTGATGATCTAGAAGATGAATAAATAGGACAATAAATGTTGGAAAATAGAGTGAGATAATGAAGGACAAGATGAAGATGAGATGTACGAAGAAGAAGGTGAGAATAGTTCAGAAGTAGAATAGATAGATGATAGATGTAGTGCATAGCTACAAGAAAGGGTATTATTAAAAGAAGAAGAATTACATAAATAAATAGAAGATAGTCATAGATTAAACATAGGTTCAAGTACAGTATAATAATTCATAGGAAAGAACCATTTACCCAAAGAGAACATGTCCCTCTAACCCAATATTTTATATTCTAGTAGAAGTTTTCAGCTGGGTAGACAAGAAGATAGTAGTTAGGAAGGACCATTTTTAGAACATGTGAATCATTAGGGCACAAAAATTCAAAAAAAAATAATTAGAAAGGCCTGGAAGGCCATATAATTAGTTGAAACTAAACAAAGAAAAGAAAGAAGTGCAGACATACAAAGTGTGCACAATAACTATCTTAGTGTATAGAGTAATACATAGGCAAGATCACCATAAATTCAACATCCTCTGATAATATTTGTGAAATATACTCAATCCATACCAATTAACATGATGTGTCATTAAGGAGGATTCATAAACTTATCCACCTATGATGGGTTTATAGATCCTGAACAATACCTACTAACTTGAAAAATGAGATGGCAAGCTATGATCATCATTGATGAAGATGTCCAAAAGTGTGAGTTAGTAGGGGTACTAGATAGAAGAGCACTTAAGTTCATCCACCAAAGATATATTTAGTAGGAAACTCTAAAATACATTGAGGACTAGCTTGTCATAGAATTCAAGAAAAAGAAATGTATTAATCAGATAATATAGGACCTGAAAGAGATAAGGCAAAAGTCTAGAGAATCAGTTTGTGATTACGACCATAGATTATTTGATGTGATGAATAAGGTAGATTTTTCTTTAATGAAAAAAGACAAAGTTTGTGGTTCATCAAAGTACTACATAATAGAATCAGGTTTTCCACTGCACAAAATCAATATGCTCCAAAATCAGATGCTAAAGCTACTACCTTGCAGGTAGAGTAGATTAAAGATTATGGAGAAGCCCTTATTACCAATTCCAAGATTGAAAATACATTACAAGATGTCATGAAAATAAAAGAGTAGTACCATGAGGTAGATAAACCTAAATTAAATCTCTGGTGTTTGGATTGTAAAAAAAGGCATCATAGGAATGATTGTCTTAAGATTAAGATAAAATTTTATGAAATCTATCGATTAGTGGGGCATGCCACAACATAGTGATATATTTTACAATAATATGTCAAGAATCCATAGAATTTATATTGTAACTTATGTAAATCAACCAATCATGATGAAAATAACTATAGGGATTTATAGGATCTTAAAGAAGGCATCACTAAAAATGTATTTACCATCAGTATGCAACAAATATCCTCGGTGAAGCAAGTGATCCCAATCCTAGAGGTTGACAAAGGTTGTGCCACCAAAACTAGTCCATAATAGATTCCTATTTTATCATAATATCAACCTCAAGATCTGGTTGGATGGACCCCTCCTTCATCGAGTTGGACACCTCCATCTCCATAATACTAGTATGCAACACCTTGGAGCTTAACCATGATGCAGTAGCAATAAATGAGTTAGACCCCACCAAGTATGAAATAACAATTTTGAATTGGAGATAATCATCAATATCACCAACATTGTAATACTGCATAGTAATAAGAGGAGCTCAAGGTGGATACAGAGGAGGATACCAAGGGGGTAGATGCAATAACTATCAATGGCCTTATTTACAATGCTACCTATGTGGAGAATATAATCATGTCCAAAAACATTTCCCAATGAATCCTAAAAGATAATCATATTGTGCATATTGTAAAATCTTTGACCACCATGACATAGAAGATTATCCCATCCTAGAGAAGTAAAGAAAGGACAAGGCCATCTAGAATGTCAATATGGTGAGTGTGCAGCCTAAATAAAATGTGTTCTTGAATGTTGTTACATGAAAATAGACACATAAAAAGGTTTTCCTCCACTTGATATGCCTTAATATTAAGGAATTTGAAAAGTTAAATAGGATAAATACCCAGATCTATCTATAGAAAAAGGCCTTATGTATGAAGCTACGTAGATGTTGAAAAACATCCAAATTCAAGACACAACTAAAGGAGACATTATAGTAATAAATGCATAAATATATGGCCAAATCATGTGCATTATATGTCAAGATGGAGTTTTCACTGTACTCATAGACCTATTGAAACTTTTAAGCACATTATGAAATGAAGATATCTCACAAAACATCATAAACCTACTACATAATCTATTAGAGTGTGCATAGTGTAGACAACAAAAAGTGGAAAATTTGGTCTGATATGTCAAGAAAAAAGTCCTAGGATGTTGATTCATGTATTTACATTGAGGTTACTAGTTATGAGATTCCAAATTTTATCTTTGATTTTGATAGCACAGTCAATATGATTCCTATGTCTATATGGGAAGCCATTGGATGACCAATTTTGAGTTACAACCTAGTAACTTTAAGCTTAGTTGATTATGGAAGGGTTGAGCCTATTGGTCTATTAGAATATGTGGAGATCAAAGTTACATAACTAACATTGAGATGTGACTTTGAATTCATTGACATGAAGATTGTATCAACACATTAGCCTACACTGATAGATAAAAAATGGGCATATGATGGTCAAATGGCTCAACATGGTACAAAATCAATTATAATAGCACTAAGGAGATAAATTTATTATCATTCCTCTAAATATAGTGCACAAGCCTTACATAATTATAGCTGAACTATATTCTCCATACATTACATAAGAAACCAACTGGATGAAGGTGAACTCTAAAAATAATCCAAAATATTTGTGCATAGCTGAATGTAACTTATTGTACAAGCATACCAAACCTTAGGTAAAATCATTAATCACTAAAAAATTAAAGAAATCTAAACAATAGATTCCTAAATATTACTTACATAGCCGTTGGCAAACTAGTTTATCATAGAAGTGTATATGTCTATGTCTATAAAATCCCCTACTTGATCAGAAGTTAACTTTATCTATCAAGTTGATGATCACATGAAGGACTATATATAGCCAACCAAAGAAGGTACTTTGTGGTGGGAAACAACTTTATCTATCAATGGATACTAAAACACACACTTTCTCAGCTAGACTTGAGGTGATCATGAACTCTAACCAATGCGAATGGTCTTTGCGTGTGAGTGACAACTTCTTGTGTACTATGAAATTAAGGAAATCAATGATTTCATTATGTGATTAAAAGTTCATATATCGACCATCAATTAGTGGGTTAGTGCCCTAAATTATGATTTTAAGGGAGTTGCTACGACATGATGGGTAATTTAACATAATGACCAACTCAAGTGGGATGATGCTTGGGAGCTCATGATCAATAGGTTCCAGTTATTGTAGTTTATCCAAAATAATTATCCATTCTTTAAAGAAGGTGAGTGTCCTAGAATTTATATTCATACATGTGTTTAAGTCTAGACTAAGGAATGTGTGGTTGTAAAGTATTGGGTTCACATTTTCCACTATACACTTACTCTATTACCAGCAACATGGTATATACATCAAGAGCATAAAAGGGAGAGAAATCATTGGGTGCAGGTCCAAAGTGATTTTATTCAAAAAAATTGTATTTGAAGATGAAAACCCTAGGTTCATAATGCACTCCAAAAAATCAAACAATTCTTATGCCATGGGTGCATAAAAGACTTAATCATCGTGATGGAATCCACTACATAGAAGAACACAACATCTAATCTTAAATTAGCATTATAAATATATAAAGATACTAAGAAAGAAGAATAATCCCTCACATAGCCATGTCACCAAATAAAATATGAAGTAAAGGATGTTGAGGATTCTTATTTAGACAAAGATCTAGATTTGAATGATTTATTTGAACATGAACGACCTGTAGAACCACTCAAACACATCGACATAGAACCTATTAAAGAAGACAAGCTACATAGCATATGCATTCTTGAATAGGAAGGACAACAGTGGATATAAGAATATTTTGATGAATAAAAGTGTAAAATTTACCATCATCTTATTAATAAGCATGTAACAAACATCAAAACTGAGGAGGTTCCGAAATTGGTGAACATAGGTGACTATTGGACAAAAAACAAAATATTGAAAGCTCTACAACTTGAAGGATTATCAAGATTTCTTTCCCACTAAATTATCATAGGTTATAAGAGTTTTCCCATCACTTGGCAAGATTCATATTAAATTAAAAGAGTGTGTATGGCCTATAAAGAAGTGGCCATACAAGGTAAACCCAAACATGAAGCTCAAAGTCGAGGCTAAACTAGATAGAATGCAAGATTCAAGAATAATCTATCTAATAGAAAAGGTATATTGGGTAAGCCCCATGGTAGTGTAGCCAAAGAAGATAGGGGAAATTATTATATGTAGGGGTTATCTCATTTTGAATGATTCTTGTGTAAATGATCCATTCCCAATTCCATTTACATATGAAATTTTGGATTCTATCGTAGGACATGAAGTCTATTCTTATATGGATGGCTTTAGTGGCTATCATCATATACCAATAATAGAAGAAGACAGAGCCAAAATGACTTTTTCTATGGAATGGGGGTCATTTGTGTATAATGTCATGCATTTTGGCCTTAATAATGCACCTACAATGTTCTCTCATGCAATGGTTACTACATTCAAGGATTTCATTCATGACTTCCTGGAAGTTTATCTTGATGATTGGGTAGTCTTTTCTTTATTTAAAGAACATTTGTATAAGTTATATCTAATGTTGGAATTATGTTGAGTTTTGTGTAATATGTTGAATTTTTTAAAATGCCTATTATTTACACCCTTTGGTGTCTTGATAGGACATGTAGTATGTAACCAAGGCATTCTGGTAGATCAAGCAAACATTAACATGATTAGACATGTAGTAAGCTCTTTTTGGGACATGCAAGATACTATTGCAAGTTTATTAAATGTTATGTAGCTATTTCATCTCAATTAGAATCTTTACTATGCAAAAATGCAATTTTGTCTATACTTTAGAGTGTTAAGTAGCTTTTATTGAGCTGAAATAAAGATTAGTTACTACACCCATCCTAGTTTTTCTAGACTAGAGCAAGCCTTTTCATGTACATATGGATGTTTTGGGTATTGTAGTTGGTTCTCTACTTGCATAGCTAGGAGAGGGTGGAATAAAACATCCTATTCATTTTGATAGCAAAAAACTATTTGATGTAGATAAAAACTACACAACCACTAAGAAAGAAACATTAGCCATTGCGTTTGCACTATAGAAATTCCAACATTATCTGCTAGCAATGCTATTCAAAGTCTTCACTAATAATCAAGATCTGTGATACCTTGTCAATAATTCAATGCTAGGAAGATTCATCTTTTGATGGTTGATGTTTTAAGAGTTTCAATTCTACATTAATGTCAAGCTAGGAAGAGAGAACATGGGACCAGATCATCTCAACTATATTCCTAATGGTGAAGAACTAAGAGAATTACAAAAAGACTCTCTTGATGTTCACCTTTTCTATGTTTCTATGATTCCTAAAAATTTATAATCTATTTCCAAATTCCTAGAATAAGTAATCTTCCCTACACACTATCACAAACATGATAAGAAGTATTTTTTTACTAGAGCCCTACCATATGCCATCATCAATGGGATTCTATATCACTTTTGGAAGGATGAAGTCCTATGTAGGGTTGTTCTGGAACCTGAACCACCTCAACTCTTATAAGAGGCACATCAATGAGTCACAAGAAGACATTTTATAGAACTTACAACCAGAAAGCTATTATAAAGCAAACTAGGTGGCTAAATTTATTCCAAAATGCACATACAGTTGTGCAATACTGTGGTGTCTACCAACACATGGGTACACGATTACAAAAATATGAAATGTATTTGCAACCTCTATTAGTTGAGTAGCCTTTTAAATAATGGGGTATTGACTTTGTTAGACCTATAAATCCACCAAGTGTAGTAAAGCAAGGTATATCATCACTATGATGGACTATTTTACTAAGTGGGTTGAAGCTGCTGTGACACCAAGGTATGGTGCGAAAGACGTAGTAAATTTTCTCTATGAAATCATGATTACAAGGTTTAGATGCCATATAAATTTAGTCAATGATTGAGTAATGCACTTTATAAATAACACTATCAAGGATTTGACTAAGGAATTTATGATTTCTCATCACAAAATCATTGTGTATCACCCATAGGCCAATGGCCAAGCCGAAGCTTACAACAAAGTGTTGGGTAAAATGCCAACAAAAATCTATAATGTTAAAAGAGATGACTAGGAATATCACATTCCTATGATTTTTTGGGCATATCACATTTGTTACAAGAGATCTATTGGGTTTATACCATTCAATTTGGTATATGGTCATAAAATATTCATGCTAATGGAATACCTAGTGCCTAGTCTTCACATCACCATGGTCATGTGACTAGGAGATTGTGAGTCCCTAACCAATAGACTACTTGAACCAAATAAGATGGATGCTTATATATGAAAAGTAACATGGACATAGAAAGTGCACAAGCAAAGCCATAAAGCATGGCATACTATGAATTTACACCAGAAATAATTTTGTAAAGCTCAACCAGTCTTACTATATGGTAGTCATTTTAGAACATTTTCAAGCAAGTTATAAATTTTATTGAAAGGACTCTATATTATCCATGACCTAATGAAGTAAGGAACTATGGTTTTAAGAGATCTTCAAGGAACCATTTTACTAGGGCAAGTAAATGGTAGTAGGCTTAAGCCCTACTACCAATAGTTGATTGATCTCATTCTTCAAAGTGAGTTGGTGCTAAGTAGTACCAAGTAGAATAAGATTTCCCAAGTTTTGCATGTTTTTTGTGTGTTTATTTTATATTTGTGTTTCTTTGTATATTATCTCTTCAAAATCATTTGAAAATAAAAATACCAAGCATGGTGTGAACCAATCATACATAGGAGTATCCATGTGTGCCATAGTGAAATTCAAAGAGGAGCGATTGAAAAAACTTAAGACAAGAAAGGTACAAAAAATGTCCCCTCAACAAGATATCCATTAAATAATGGTCATCCACCAGAAGTGAATTCTATGTCCAAGAGATGATTAATGGGATATTCAACAAATTGATAGCCCATTAACATTAGCTACCTATACCCCCCATATAGATAATAAAGAACATTACAATGTAATTCCACACATGCACCAATTACTAACTACCTTAATGGCTAGATCAGATATAGATTTGCCACATCCACCATTTTATTCATGATGAGTGGACATCTAAGCATGGCATTCACATGAAATACAAAAGCACCAAATCTATAAAGCCGAAGTTTGAATACCAGATCAACATTTCATCCTTGTGCATTTTTTAGCTAAAATTGTCAAGAGTCAAATTTATTTTCTTGTATAAAGAGTCGATATCTTCCAAATTCTTTCACTTCACAAAAATATGGATACTTTATAGCTCATCAAGTACCTCAAAAATTCTCAAAAAGAGGCCATGGGTATCAACATGGTGCTCAAAGAAAACCAAGTTCAATGACCAAGAACCATTTGAGTACCTCTACCAATCAAAACATAAGTTGTTTCAACTAGATATTGTTGATACTATGCAACTACTCACTCTCATATCTCCCCACTATTTATAGAATATATATGTTGAGTGCCTGATATGACTGCCTTCTTTTGGTGACCTAGGGGGGAAATCATCCAAGTATTGCTAGGATGGTACAATGATGGTAACATCTATTTGGGCCCAAACATGACTATTGTAATCAATACACAAGCCATGACCTGAGCTTTGGGCATGCTTGCATGTGGATATTTCTTGGATCCATATAAGATCAAAATTCCCTCCATTATGTAAGAAGTTTGGGATTTATATGTTCAGAGTAATAGAGGTATTCCTATTGGTGAAATTCTAGATGATTTTGTGTGCATATTTGTGGAATGCATTACCAAAAAAGTTGGTAGATGACCAAGTTTGCCAAGCCAATAACAAAAGGAGTCATGGATATTGCCCACTGGATGATCCATAAAAATGAATAATTTAACTATTTAGAGTAATTTATCTAGGAGTTACTCATAAACATTGATAAGTGTCATACTTCTCCAAGGTAAATGTTCTAATACCAGTTTCTCATCTTCTTATTATGTTCATGTAATAGAAATCCCTAAATGGAAAAGTACACCCAAACATAGATTATTGACTAATGCAATAATTTTAAAATCTAATCTAGATGCAGGATCATGAAGCCTTAGAACATGAAGGTAAGTTCAAAGCTTGGTGGGAAGAATGTCTAGATTTGATTATAACACATCCATGAGTGACACCTGATGTCATGAAATACCTGGGTCAACATACATATATTACCCTACTTCCCAAATGAGTTTTCATCAACATCCATGAGTTACCATGGTTTCCCTTTCAATCACTTCCCTTATTTATAATAATGGACATGGTGTAGGCCAAAGTTGCCCAACAAAAATAATTCATAGCTAGGCGTGTGATCCCACTACAAGTTATACCACTTAGTGCACATGTTCTTATAGTGTAACAACTAGAAGTAATTAGATAACAACTACAAAAGGGAAAGCATAAAGTAGAACAACATTTAGCATCCCCTCCCTTGAGATCAAAGACACATAGTATATAAACTTGGTTTGACAACTCAAAGGTACCATAGATCATCGATGCATGCAACCTTCCAAAGATGGGTACAGATGAGCAAGAAGTCTATGAGGTCATGATTTTATACATGGCTATAGACTTTTATGATAAGGAGGTATAAAAATAATTCCTCTTCTAGAAGGATATGCACATGGTTCAAGTGAAAAAGTAGGTTCTAATAGAGTTATGGGTGAACCTTCTAGCTTTCCCACCATCTATATTTGTTGACACCATTCAGGAAGTAGATCAACTTCAGTATAGAATTAACTTCACTTAGCCTTGACCTACTTCTACATTAGTAATTGAGGGCATCTTTGTAACACTTCCAAAAATTCCATTTGAAACAATTGTGCATAGTCTCCAAATAAGGTGGGAGGTAAGGGTTTGCCCTACACTAGAAGAGTACACCTTTGGATGACCAGTCAATGCACAAGAAGAAAAACCTACTCCTACATCTACAGTATCACCACTAAAATGTAGACTAGTCACACTCAAGTGAAGTAAGTCATATGTTTCTATTTCAAAAGTGGCCCTGAGTGATTCACCATTATCATCTTAGGATTGAGAGGTTAAATAACTCACATCAGATTAACAAATAGAAGAATAACAATAGGCTATAAGGGAAGAAGCAATTCACATAGAAAAATGGTGAGTGAGGAAGGAGATAAATAAGAGGTAGAAAGAACAAGCACAACAATAGTAAGTCAAAGAATCCAAGGCTACACAAATGGCCAAGGATGTAGAGGTTGCACATAGAATGCCATAGATGTGACCAAAAAGGCACAGGAATTGGATGAAATAGCCCAAAAAATACAAGAGGAATGAGAGAGGAAATAAAAATAAGAAGAACTTGTTATCAGAGTAAAGGTAGTGGAAGAAAATAAGAAAAAATAGGATGCATTGGCCTAAGCCTAGCAGGCCATCAAAGCTATAAAGCATGAATAACAATAGGTAGAATAAATTACAAATAAAAATAAGGAGGAAGATAAAGCCCTATGACAATAACAAGCATAGGAATAAGCTCAAGCACAAGCATAGGCCCAATCTGTACAAGAGCAAACCAAGGTTATGATCCTAGTAGAAGAGAAGAAAAAGAAAGAGGAATAAGAAGAGAAGAATAAGAAAGAGGAAGAGGAAAAGAAGATGAAGAAAGCAAAAGAGGAAGAATAGGCAAAGGCCCATGAGGAATAGGTAAAGCTTCAAACTACACAACATGAGCTGAAAAAGAAAAAGGAGGATGAGGAAGCCAACCACAAGAAGGCTGAAGATGTTGCATAAAAACTCAATTTAGCAATAGAGGCCACAATGTAGTAGCAACAAGCATCATCACAACCTCACATTCAACTATAGTATCCTAAATAAAAACTACATAATTAGGTTCCCAACTACCAACTTTGCCACTAAGAGGTGTCTAAATATAGGATGTTCCCAAAGTTGGTGCTTGACACACCACATTCTCACTCCCTCTTACCACTATGCCATGTCTAGACCCTACAATATCTGAAATCATGTTACACTCCTAGTCAAGTAAGAGGCTTCCTTGGACATCTCTCAACTATCCTTGAAAAAATGGTTGGAGTGCATAACAACTTTCCAAGAATTGATTGCATAAAAGGTCACTTCCCTAGACTAATAATAGGATCAATCCAAGGAAGAAAATGTTGAGCTCAATGATCACCTTCATGAAGTGGATAAGATGATTTAAGACACCTACCTAGAGTTGGTCACTTGAGAAATCGGGGACCAAGTCATTTCTAACTAGTGCAATCTAAAGATGTTGGTCTCAGAGCTTACTAAGGACTAGTGTACAACCCAAAAACTTCATGTAGTTGGTACATTAAGCCAGAGTATGAAGACTAAGGTTACCATATTGATAAATTTTCTAGAATAATACCATATAATGTTGTATGTTATATCCCTTTAATCACATCACATCATATGAAGTCTATTGGACTAGAAGCAGCACCTTGATGACTCTCTCACCAACTCTAGTATAGATTTTACCATAGTTATAACCACCAAGATAACCATTGATAGTCGCACCACATCAGTGGATAAGAATGATTAAGCTCTCTAATACTCATTCAATACCTAAGATAACATGTTTGATATACTTCTCGACTAATAGAGTGAGCTTTGGCACAATTCATTTGCAGATCTCTAAGTTAAACAACATGTAGACAAGCTAGAGCAGCTAAGTGAAGAAATCTAAACAAAGGTCAGCAATATGAAGGCAACCATGAGCACCATTGATGACTCCAACTGGAAACAACTCAATGGATATCATGCACCAATGCACATTTTTTTGTACATGGTCTAAGAAGTGATGATTGAATGGCATACTTATAAAAGTGACATGGCTCTATTCTACAACAAGGTGTCCTAGATTATCAATGTTCCAATCTACAAGTTGTCATTCGATCTCCAACAAGTCATAGCACAATGCAAAGATACATGGTCTAGGACCAAGGATGTTGTTGGTCAGTCCTCATCTACACCAATTTCCCCTCCTTCAAGTTAAGTATTGTACAAGTCATAAATTTTGAAGTTTTATAAACAATTTTGTATTTGGGAGCACTTATTAAGTCAAGAGGGGATAGGATGGTTGAAAATATATAAAGGTTAGCCACCTAGTTATATCAACCTATTAAAAACCTAAAAGGGTGGTAGGTTTTTATGCTACTTAGTTTAAAACTTGAAAGGCTGGATAAGTTGTGTGTAAGAAGTGAAAACTAGAAATGATGCCTTGAATGATTACTACGAATCTTACTAGTCTAACCATTTCTTTAGCTTCTTCCCTACGTGCACTTCCAGATGATCCTACGAGTTTGTCTCAGGATGAGACAATGTTTGAAGTCTAGGAAAGTGTTGGGAGAAGAAAATGAATAGTAAATTTGTGCAAGATATTCTTTGAATATTTATTAGTTATGTATTCAGTTGTTGGCTATATGTATTTTGTCCTATCCTCCATGACTTGTAATGGATAGAAGATGAATAGTCTCTTCTTTTGGCACCAAAGTATGAGAAGAATGTGAATAATTAGAGATTGTAATGACTATATATATGTATACTTGCATGAATAAGAGATAGAGACCTTTCTTTGAGATCAATATAGATTATTTGGTTATGGTTACATGTTATATTTCTTATTTTGTTCCTTGCACACATTATCATGGTTAATGCTTGGTTTAATCTTATCTCAATTACTCTGAATGCTCTGTAAACTTTAAGGAATTATTGGTTTAATCTAATTCTTATCAAATGCACAATAATTCATCTTTGTTATGCTTCTATTTTCTTTATTGAATATGAATTCTCTGCACTATCATGTACACTTGAGTAAAACTTATCTATCCTCATCCCTAGCATGTTCTGATGTATCAGGAACCTCTACTAAAAAAAATTAACTTTAGTGTGTTCTTGAAACATGTGTTTAAACATATAAACCTTAGAGTACTTACTTAAGCATGGATCTTATATCATTCTTCTTCACCCATGTGTTGCTTGCTAATTTCCAAGTTGTGTGGTCTAATTAATAATTTAGATGTTGTGGAATAGTGATCATCATTTATTATTTGGATTTTATCTTTACATCTCCTATATTAAACTTAAACACCATTAGAGACTTGATTAGGAAATGAGGCTTCTTCAAACAACATAAGTTAGAGATTGCTGAGACATTGACTTCGTTATAACAAGAAAATAGGTTCCTTGTCATGCTTGAATATCATTTGTGTCATTGTTTAAGAGTGCTTAGGTAAATTACACACACCTTGTGATATTTTTTATTTATAATTGATGACCTTTGGATGTGTCATTCCTTTAATTAGATGATGATATCTTAATATCTTGTTTGAATGACGTATTATATCCCTTATTGGCTTAGAGTGTTAACCCAGTCTTGGTGATGATGTATTATGGAGGAGGTGTAAGTGATATTTATGAATTATATAGCACCTTAGTCTTGTACACTTGGGAAACACAGACCTTGGTTATTCCTCTCAGTTTTATACCTTTCCCATTTTTGTAAATCTCATATTTTCTATCTCTTTGTGATCATTCCCTATCTCTTAGTCTAACCAGTATTGTTTTAATGACCCAAACCTTATATCTTACTCATAATGTTGTAAAGTCAATTATCTTCCACCTCTATAATTTCTAGACTTGTGTCGACTTTTCTATTCCATGGGCATTTGCATCCTAATTAGACACCTACATCAACGTAAGTGTCTTATGCCGATACAAGTGTCTAGTACCCTAAAGTCATCCATTTTATTAAAAAAATGTATTCTTATGGTTGGCCTAAGTATTTTAATGTGAAATATTCTCTATAGGATTGGTATAAATATAATATCAACCCTTATTCATTCACCACCTAGCACAAACTTAGAAATACCTATCAACTCACAAGGAAACTTATCGAAAGTATTCAATCAAGCAATCAAGTGAGGAAAAACTTTCCTATTTTCTTAAATTTCCATATCATTCATAGGGACAACAAATCTATAGGTAAAAATTAATAAATGATAAGTCCAAGAGTCATATTTTATAAGTTACAAGCTAGGTCACTATTGTACTTATTTATCACACATTGCATGATTCCCACACAATCCAACAGATAGGGGAAAACTACATCATTCTGAAGCCCACTTTGGTGTAATGAATATGTAGGCAACACTCCTTCACATAGGGGTATTTTGGATTAGTTAGACACCATGAGCTTTCTAACCCATTTTTTCCAAATTCACTATGAATATGAAGAGCTAAGGTTTTATCATTTGAAAACATGGAAAACACCTAAATACCTACCACTTTCTCTTTAGGTTATGGGTTTGGATGTAGGGTTATGTGGATGGCTGAGCCATCCATAGGGCCCTATATACAACCCCTATTAATTTTCTAACACATTTAAAAACAAATGAAAACCCACCAATCCAAATATATTATTTTCATAAATCCAACAAACATTACCACTTTGGAATTTAAATACAAAACCAACATGTTATAGTTACTTATTTTTCCAAGAAATCCAAATCTCCTCTTCTTTAGCTTGAATTCTTTCTACCTACTACTCCTTGTATGCATGTGTCATGCCACACGTCCTTCTTCTCCTTTATTTAATCCTTCTCCATTACCTTACTTGCCACCACTTTTTCCTTCATTCACAGTAGACTAAACTAAGTGCAAATATGCATGCAAAAATAGCTCAATAGAACTCCCACTATGCTACAATCCACCACCATACATCCAATAGCCAAACCCCATCATGATTTTTGTATGAATGATGATTAAACAAAGTTTACAAGTTATTAAAAACCCTAATAATCTTTAAAATTCTCCTAACTGATTAAAATAATCATTTTATATCCTTTAAGCAATATGCATGTCATTGACTTAAACATCGACTTCACAAACTGACTAAATAACAAGTCACAATAACCAATGCTTATTCTATGTAATGTATAATATTGACTTAGTAAATAATTATTATATTTATATGCAAATTCAACTATCGACTACTCTTTTAACATATCGACTATATAGCATGGGTAATACACATATGATTTAAAAGACTATTGTTAATTATGACCATGTCCTCCAAAAACAAACACAATGCAAACACAATGATTCCCCTTATTCATTTACAAATATATTCATTGCCTAATATATTATGAATATCAAACCTTTAGTTAACACTAAATTAAATATAATGACATTTTTAAACAATCCTATTGATATCCTTTTGACATTAGGATATACATATATTATAATAATAATCTTTTAATTGTTGTTATTACCTTAATCTTTAGATCAAATAACAATAATGGAATACATCTATCCTTATTATATAAATTCATACATAACATCACATCATTATACTACATATCTATACCCAATAAGGTAGTGTTCAATATTTTTATTCAATTCCATTCATCATTCTTTAACCATTCAAACACATATCCACTTGATGTAGCAACATCATCATGAAAGCATACTCATACAAAGCATGAAACATAAGAACACATTACATGAAAACCATAGCTATGTGGGAAATCCTAATGGGGAATAAAACCCACTATCACACCACTTGTACAATTGTCTTATAATCAATGAAACAATATTTAGTGAGGCACCAACCTCACAAGGAGCTCCAACCCCTACCTAGTCAAGCACCCACTCAAATAGTCTTTAGCAAGCACCAACTTGCAAGGAGGATCCAACCCCCTAAGTGACTTGTAACCAACCCATATAATTTAATAACACTTATTCAATCTCCAATGTGCAATGCAGCTCCAATTCCCTTCTTGACTAAGCACCAACCCAGCCAAGATAAACTTGATCACCTCAAGACACCTTGTTTCTCAACTAATAGATGGTGACCTATTCTTCATCTCTTCTTTCTTCTTTATCCAAAATCCACTCACTGTCATACACCTAGATGAAACCTTTGATGTATATTGATGGTATCTCAATATAATTCAACTCACTTCAACCTTATACCCCTCTCAAATAGCCTTTTAGGCTCTCTTGTTCAACATGCCTCTTCTAGGATCATTAGGTCAATTGACCTTATCATCTACCTAAAAAACTTATAATTAATGTTCATGACTAATCCTTTAATCCCTTTTATTTTATTCATGACCTAAATCTACTCCTTTATTTATCTCTCTTATTCACTTATGCTTGCATCTCTCTTACTAGCTCAAATAGGCCCATTAGGCCTTGCTTATATACTCAACACTTGATCTTACCCATATTGGTCAGATAAGAACCTTAACCTAGTTGAATAAAACTTTAAATAGGTACAAAAATATGTTTATCATAATAAATAATTATTACACAATTTTTTCATCACTCATAGGGACTAAAACCCTAGTAGGCCTCATAGAGAACTAATGGAATTAGGCCTTCTCAAAGGCACACATTACACTCTAACCCCTTGAAAAAAATTGAGTATTCACAAATTCATAAAACACTTATAATACACATATAATATACCATTTATAACATCCACATAGTTACATGCCACCTTTTATTCCAACTCATCACTTGAACCATGTTATTAGGCCTACTCGCCATTAGGCCTTCTCATCGCCTGAAAGTCTATATCATAAAATAAGAGTATACAATCAATTTTCTCAAAAAATTATATGATAAAATAACATTAAAAAAGTATCCACTATCTCATGGTCACCACCATGTCAATTTTAAATCAAAAAATAGGTCATAATACCCAAAATTGATAAACTTTACAAGCTTACTCAGAACTGCACATAGGCTCTAAAAACATAGTCAAAAGCTTTTGACTTTTCACACTTGAACATGAACAAACCAAGTATATAAAATAAATCTCATGAACCTTTGAGACCTACTTAACGTATTAAAATTAATTTTATTCTTCAACACTATCCAAATCACTTTAAACTCATCTCTTTTACATGACTACTTAGAACAGTCATTCTGCTCCAAAACACAGTCATGTAGAAGTTTGTCTTTAACACTTGAAATGGCACTGCCATGACTTCTCCTTCATATTAATATTTTATATGATACTTATAGATAATTACCATATATATATATATATATATATATATATATATATATATATATATATATATATATATATATATATATATATATATATAATGTCAACCATTGGTCTTATAGACTAATTTGTCAAGCTACTCTCTCACAGTCCTCACATAGTCTGACAAGCCATTTGGGCTTCCACATCTCAACACATTATATATATATATATATATATATATATATATATATATATATATATATATATATATATATATATATATATATATATATATATATGTATATGTATATATATATATATATGTATATATATATATATATGTATATATATATATATATGTATATATATATATATATATGTATATATATATATATATATATATGTATATATATATGTATATATATATATATATATGTATATATGTATATATATATATATATGTATGTATGTATATATATATATATATATTATATAAAGAATTAACAAGTCATTTATGTCTCAAAAAAAAATTCAAGTGCATTTTATGTAATGAATCTTGTCATAGAGTCTCACACTCTTCTCTTCACTTGGTAAACCTGGAACAATCACTCTACCTTAAGACACAGTCATGATGAACATGTCTTATAACATCTATAGGAACACTTATATGAGCATATAATATATTTATATTATCCTCATACATATTTATCTCAAATATAATGAAAAATATATAGATTTAAAATGATATATGTAGAATGAAGTAATCAAACTTTAAAACTCACTTTCACTATCTTCACTCATACAAATAGGTCACTTTAAGAACACTATTTTCACCTTTTGAAATAAATTAAAAATAATATAATAAAAATTTACATGATTTATAGGTATTAAATATTAATATAAATCAATTATATCCTTCCTTAATCCTCTATAACCACTCCCTAATCTCTTTCTCACTTTGACTAATTTTCTTCACTAGTTTTCACTCTTGGCTAGTTTAGCAATAGGTCAACTTGGGTAAACAAAATAGTTGATACAAATTTTTTAACTTTCCAAAATATCAACATGGACATAAATAAAAATTATTTACCTTGAACCTCCATCCATTATGTAATCTTGACCTAGTTAACCCTATATATAACATCAAATTCTTCATAAACAAGCATTTTCCTATAGTTTCTACTCATTATCTTGACAAACCACTACCACATATAAGAATAATATACAACCTAAAATCATAAAAAAATCCTTTCAAATCCATTATGGGTCATTATCAACAATATTTTCATCATCAGGTCAATATGAGGGTTTTGAGAGGGTTTTGGACCAATTCTAGTGTTAGCAATTATTCATACAACATTACCCCTCAAATGCCAAAATAATGATTTGAAAAATTATCCATGACCCTTTTCCATCTCTCCCAAAAATATTATGACACCATGAAAATTTTACACATGCCAATGAGCATCAACAATTCCTTCTCAAGCTCTCATCTCTTCATTCTACATACATAGGAGACCTCAAAATGTGTTTTCTTTCTTTTTACTTCAATACATGACCTAAAAATTGGTAAAACCCCTTGAAATAACCTAGAAAACCTCAAAAAATGATCACATTTTCTATATCCCCTTGAAAAATCAACTTGAGTCCTCATTTAGGCCACATTAAGTCTATATGCATGCTAGGCCTAGAACTACCTATCATTCTTAAACCTTAAATAAATTTGGGAATCCTCTTTTAATACTCTTAATACATTATCAATGTGTCATAAACCCTTATTCCATGATCATACAATCTTACAAGTCACCACACAGATCATGACACATCATACTTCCACCTAGGGTCTTAGGACTAGGTCCATGAGAAGACCACCAATTAAGGACTTACCACTCTATCTCATTATGAGAGTCATGTGACTAACTCAAAACCTCTATCTCATGATCTGAAACTTCATTACACATCTTCTCAATAAGTTCATCATCTTGTTACACCATAACACTATGTCAATACTTCATATAGAACTCAAGAATCTACTAGACTATACTTGAGCCATCATGAATACTTACCATGTCTCTTCACAAGAGCACCTCTAGGACATAAATAACCTTTTAATACCTTTGACATCAATGAAAACATTAATTCCAAAAACATACTAGTAGGAACATACCTCAATAACCTCCCCCTTTATCATTGATGGCAAACACTTTAAAAAGTAGATTACTTTTATCTCTCCAAACTGGTCTTTCTCCCAATCTGGTCTTTCTCCCATTTTGACATTAATGAAAAAGGTCATATATATCATTACTACTGATATTTAAACCTAAATAATCATAGAGATAGCAAGCTCCCATTTTTCCATGTATACATCTCTTCAAGCCTAAAAAATCTCCATAGGTATTCAATTAGACTCCTCAAGTCATTTAAGGCTTGACTCAACTCATGGCACCTTCAACAAATCACCTCAACCAACTAGGTTTTCATACAACTTTATAATCATTGTTCCTATAAAAAAATATGATTTCTCCATCTAAGTATAATCTTAAATAGGTATAATGCATCATTATATATCCTTTATGCTTAACAAGCCATCATAGTTTGGATAAGCTCATACCATCCTTCTTGGTTCGCTCATAGATCCTCAACATCTGCCCTTGTCTAACTTGAATGCATGACATTACCAAATGTTACTTGACTTAGACTTCTTCCAAATAATGTCAGGGTATCCCCCTTTGATCTCGTATTTTGTGCACACTATTGATCTCCTTTTGATGAATCCAAAGATGAGCTCAACTCATAGAAGTAGCTCAACTGTCTTCAACAATCAAAAATAAGGAAACTTAAGAAGTATATTAGATATATACTCCCCCTAAGATCATGCATACCACTTTTAGATGAACTTATAATACATAATTTCTCACCTTGTCCTTGACATGATAGAAACCAATTGATTATACACAGAATACTCACCAAGATACCTCACCTAGTCATCTATTGAAGAACACTTACAATGGTATTCACAATTTCATTGGTCTTGCATAAAAATATATTATTCATATTTTTATTGAAACTCATGATCAATCTAAATTCATCTTTATGTATTTCAAGTCATCATGGCTCTAATTGGCTCATAACAAATTCTACGAGGCAAACTACTAAATAGGTCTGTAAGACCTCATTCGCTATTGTAGAGTTATATCAAACATTGTTCACATTCATTATATGATATTAATGTCACTTTAACAATCACCAATATCACTTGAATTCATATGAAAAGACTCAATGCAACCAACTTTGTAGATACTTTATAATCACTTGGTTTTTATGGTTTCTTTGTGTTCCTCAAGCTTAGACCTCTATGGTCTCAATAATACCTTCAATCTATCTTCTCATTGTCTCATTGATCATAATCACAAGATAGAAACACCTTCTCAGATCATTACATACTTAGATTCATTATGTAGAGAGTAAACTTCATAATCTAGCATAGTCAACCACCTTCTCTTCTTAGGCTTAGAAAAGACCTAAAGCATTCAGTCATCTTCTCATCTCTATCCTTCAGATATGTTTCATTTGATCATGGCCTCATGTACATATTTTAGGCCTCTAACATACCTCTACTATATATATTATAGATTCATCAACTCAGCTTCTTTAACTTGATGATCAACTCATCCTTCACTTGCATACCTCATTTTGATGATACAAATTACTTCATAGCATATTCTTTTTAAGGTTAAAATAAGATTTTTGCAACCTCAATATTTATTAACACCTTAATAATCAATTTTTAAAGCTCACTAGAAAATTATACTAGCTTACATACTTCTACATTGCTCATCATGCTTCAATAGACCTAGCAGGGTCTTGGACTTAGGTCTAGGTACAGACCTAAACCAAGCAACACCTTCCTTCTACCAAGATAGCTTACCAATTAAAACATCTTGGAATTCCTCTTATCTAAACACATTCTTGTCATGAAAAACCTATCAAGATTCAATAAGCATCCACCAAGCTTTCTTCTTCCACAAGCTGATAAACATATTGATCTTGAAACTCACCATAAGCCTAGTCATTTTGTGCTTTTAGGATCACCTTCAAGATGTCAAGACACCTCCAAAGGACATGCTCTAATACAAAATTTTGGAATCAAAACCACTAATGTGGGGGGGGAGGGGGGTGTGGGTTAAGTTTTAATTAGTGTTCAATATTTTCATTCAATTCCATTCATCATTCTTTAAACATTCAAACACATATCCATTTGATCTAGTAACATCATCATGAAAGCATACTCATACAAAGCATGAAACATAATAACACATCACATGAACACATAACTATGTTAGAAACAATAATGGTTAATAACACCCACCATCACACAACTTAGACTACTATCCTATAATCAATGAAATAATATTTGGTGAGGCAATAATCCCACAAGGAGTTCTAACCCCTACCTAGTCAAGTACCCACTCAATTAGTATTTAGTAATAAATAACTTAAAAAGAGGATCCAAACCCATAATTTACTTGGCACAAACCCATCCACTTCAAGGACACTTTTTCAAGCTCTGAATTTCAAGTTAGCTCCAAATCCCTTCTTTACTAATTACCAACCCATCCAAGACAAGCGTGATCACCTCAAGACACCTTTTACTCAACCAATGGATGATGATCTCTTCTTCATCTCTTATATCTTATATATCTTAAATAAAATCTATATCATACATCTATAACACACCTATGATGTAGGTTTATTGTCTCTCAATAGAATTCAACTCACTTCAACCTTTTACCCCTCTCAAACAACCTTATAGGCTCTCTTGCTCAACATGCCTCTTCTAGGATCATTAGGTCAATTGACCTTATCATCTACCTAAAAAAATTATAATTTATGTTAATTAATTATCCTCTACTCCCTTTTATTTTATTCATGACCTACCTCTACTTATTTATTGATCTCTTTATTCACTTATGCTCACATCTCTCTTACTAGCTCAATTAGGCCAATTAGGCCTTGCTTATATACTCAACACTTTCTCTTACCGATATTGGTCATAAAATAAACTTAATCCACTTTAATGACACTTTAAATATCTAAAAAAATAATATTATCACAATAAAAAATCATTACACAATTCATTCATCACTCATATAGACCAAAACCCTATTATGCCTAATAGAGACCTAATCGAATTAGACATTTTGTAAGGCACACGTTACACTTTGACCCCTTGAATTAATTTTAGTCTTAAAAAATTAATTAAAAAATTATGATACAACTAAAACATACCATGTATAACATCCACATATTTCCAATCCACCTGTTAGTCCAACTCATCACTTGAACCATGCTATTAGGCCTACTCGTCATTAGGCCTTCTCACTGTCTGAAAGTCTGTCTCATAAAATAAAAGTATACAGTCAATTTTATCAAAAAAATATGATAAAATAACATAAAATAGTATAAATTACCTAATGTTCACCACCATTTCCATTTTACATCACCAAAAAATTTATAAGACCTCAAACTGATCAACTTCACAAGCTTACGTAGAACTACACACATGCTCTAAAAACATAGTCAAAAGATTTTGACTTTTCACACTTGAAAAATAATAAACCAAGAATATAAAATCACTATCATGAACATTTTATAAATAATTAACATATTAATATTAATTTTATTCTTCAACTCTATCTAAATCACTTTAAATTCATCTCTTCTAGATGACTATTCAAGATAGTCATTCTTCTCCAAAACATAGTCATGTATAATTTTGTCTTTATAAATTTAAATGGAACTTACATGAATTATCCTTCATATAAATATTTTATATTAGACTTATATATCATTACCAAATGTATATGAATCAATCTCTAATGTCAACCATTGGTATTATAGACCAATTTTTCAAGTTACTCTCTCATAATCCTCACACAATCTGACAAGCCATTTTGGTTTCCACATCTCAACACCTTAAATTTATCTCTCCATGTTATATAAATAATGAATAATTAATTAATTTAAAAAAAAATCAAATTCATTGGATGCAATGAATCTTTTCATATAGTATCACACTCTTCACTTCATTTAGCAAACCTAGAACAGTCATTTTGCCTTAAGACATAGTCATGATGAACATGACTTATAACATCTATAGGAACACTTATAGTAAAATATAATGTATTTATATGATCCTTATACATATTTATATAAACTCTAATGACAAATATATATATTTAAAATGATAGATATAGAACAAACTTATCAAACGTTGAACCTCACTCTTTCACTGTCTTCACTCATATAGATAGGTCACTTTGAGAACACTATTTTCACCATTTACAATGAATTATAAAGAATATAATAAAAAAAAAATTATCTATAGGTATTTATAAATAATCTCAATAAATTTTATCCTTCCCTAATCCTCTGCAACCACTCCCTAATCTCTTTCTCACTTTGACTAGTTTTCTTCACTAGTTTTCACTTTTAGCCAGTTTAGTGATAGGTAAACTTGGGTGACCATAATAGTTGACATAGAAGATTTAAATTTAAAAAATATAACCATGGACATAAATACAAATTATTTACCTTAAACCTCCATCCATTTTTTAATCTTGACCTAGTCAACCCTACTTGTAACATAAAATTCTTTGGAAATAAGCATTTTCTTGTAGATTTTACTCACTATCCTTACAAACCAATACCACTTGGAGATTAATATAAGAGTAATATACAACTTAAAATCATTAAAAAATAATTTATAATCCATTTTTTCATTATTAATAATATTTTCATCATTATGTCAATATGAGGGTTTTGGATCAGTTCTGGTGTTAGCAATTGTTCATATAGTATTGCCCCTAAAATTCCAAAATAATGCTTGGAAAAATTATCCAAGACCCTTTTTCATATCTCATAAAAATATCAAGACACCATGAAAATTTTACACATTACAATGATCATCAAAAATTCCTTCTCGAGCTCTCATATCTTCATTCTACATACACGAGAGACCTCAAAATGTGTTTTCTTTATTTATCCTTCAATACATGACCTAAAACTTGGTAAAAACACTTTAAATTACCTATAAAACCTCAATCCATGATCACATGTTCTCTATCCCCTTTAAAACTCAACTTGAATCCTTATTTATGCCACATTAGGTCTATATGCATGCTAGGCCTAGAAGTACTTTTCATGCTTAGAACTTGAATACATTTGGGAATCATATTATACTAATATTAATTCATCATAAACATGTAATAAACCCTTATTCCATTCCCATATAGTCTTGAAAGTCACCAAGTAGATCATGACACATCATACTTCCACATAGGGTCTTAAGACTAGGTCCATGAGAAGACCACTAATAAAGGACTTACAAATCTAGTTCATTTTGAGAGTCATGTGACTGAATCAACACCTCTCTCTCTCATACTTTGACACTTAATTACACATATTATCAATAGGCTCATCATCTTGGTACACCACAACATTGTGTCAATACTTCATATAGAACTCAAGCATCTACTAAACTATGCTTGAGCCATCATGAATACTTACCATGTCTCTACACAAGAGCACCTCTGGGACATCAATTAACTTTGACTACATTTGACATCAATGAAAACCTTAATTCCACAAAAACACTAGAACATACCTCAATAGACAATTATTTAAGTAAAAACATATAATGATTCACTCATTCAACCAAGTAATTACATCATACAAGATAAGCTACGCACAACCATAAAATTAGTGAAATCACTTAAAAAATCAACACAATCATAAACAATAATAAATATAATGATACAAAGCATATTAAAAATCACTTAAATTAAGATTAACACTAAACATACTATAACTATCTATCGCAAGCACTTTATCACAAACATGATATTTTATTGTGGTATGTGCATGGGTTTCTGATTTCACTATTTGTCTAACCCTAATTTGTCCATTCCATCTAAACCACCATCTCTAATGATCATATCCCTCTACCACATTTTGAGGGATGGATTTGTCCTACATCCACCTCACAACAATGAAGGTAGTTATCGTAAAACATCATTATATCCATTAAATAATGTTGTATAATTAACAAACATGATCATAATTTATAGAATGTAAAAGTATTGCTAACTCATAGCAAACTAATCATGTAAATTAATAAACACATAGCTATCCCATAATTATCATATGGCATAAAGCTTAATCAAATAATAGTTAATCAACTAATCAACCATGATAATCCATGGATCAAATGGGTTATTTAGCTTAGAGAAAAATTGGGATGTGATAATTGAATATCACTCCATTCCATACCACTACATTAACAATATCAAGATTAAAGGCCCCAAGAGCCTATGCATCCACCATCCCACATCCTCAAAATCAATAGGGCCACTATTGATTGTGTAGTCACTACACGACATGGTAAAATCATAGTTCCTGGTACACCTCCAAAGCACTCCTTGCCTCCTCATCTCAAAAATTCACCATCCTTAGAAAGGTCTCAAGTTATTTTGATCAACTATATGATATTATTTGGTAGCTTAAGAAGACCCTAACTCAAATTACTCTTATGGATATTCTCAAAACTCATCTGTACATTAGGAGATACTAAATCCAGTAATGAATGAATTAAAAGTTTCTAGGGATATCAAGACAAGTCAATTTCAAGCCTTGGTGGGTCATTTATCCCCTTCACAATAAATCACCTTCAGTGCCTAGGACATGCCACCTATAGGCCCTATTACAATTACCCATTATTCATTGAAATATCCATCACCAATCACAAAATCTTATGGGTGATTATAGATGGAGGATCAGCCCTAAATTTTTGTAATATTGACTTTCTTAAGAAGTTTGGGTATTCTAAATCTTTGCTAGGGCCCACTCTAATAATGATAAAGGCATATGATGATAATTAAATACCATATATTGGAACTATATATCTTCCTATAGCTATGGGGCCCATAGTCCACCAAACTTTAATCCATGTAGTGGACATAGATCTCCCCTATAAGCTACTTTTAGGATGCCCTTTGATCCATAATGTGAGAGCAATTTCCTTCATCCTCCACCAATGTCTCAAATTCTTGAATTTAGGAATGGAGGTCATAATCTCAAGTGAAATTGAGAATTTTATAGCTACCAAATGGAATATTCCAATCCTACTTGTTATTTCCCCAGTACCCAAAGTTCCTTTTATAATCCTAAAGCTAATAAATATCTCCACCCTAATAGCCTATCACATGCCTCATCTAAATCACCAAACATTACTCATCTCAAAATTATTTATAAGGGTTGTAAATAATATGAATACAAAAATCTTTGTGTCAAAAACATTCCATTATCTCCATGTAGCTATGGGTCTCCAACAATTAGGTAAGATAAACCCATTATTTATCAATTTAAGTTGATGGCATTCACAAGCACAAGGATGTTATCAGAATAATATTTTGAATAACCTGATGATTTTTGGGTCATTCCTAACGATGAGGCCTTAGATTTTCATAGGCAAAAATATCCCCAACTTCAAAAAATGATTCAAAACATGAATTATAAGGGCAAAGGACTGGGTTGAGAAGGACAATGTAGGTTAGAACCTATTGGTGTCCATGAACATCTATGATAACTTTCCTAGGGTAAAAACCACTAGGCATTGACCTAAACACTATTGCCATGAATACTTCTTAGAATCATGAAGAGTCTACTTTTGATGAAGAAGTTGAGACAAGTTCCATTTATAGCCTTTATGAAGACTTGGCTACCATGAACCTCTTCTGACACTACCATTTCCACCATCAACATCTCTATCTGCTACCCTCAACTTATAGACTAAGATCATAATAATGAGCCATCTTTTGATATACTTCAAAATTATGAGGCCATTATTGAATATCTAGGATCTCAAAATTTCATTCCTTTAAGGGATCATAAAGGAGGATTCACTATCACTTTAAATGAATCCACCTAAATAGGAGTATTTAAATCAAATAGAAGAATAATAATATGATGAAGATGATCCCTCTCTAGATATATAAGAGATCTAATCAAACCCTAACAAACAAGAGCCTTATCAAGAGCTAGATGCAAAGCTTCCACATGAGTTTGCTTCAGGAGAAGAATAATCGCCATCCCTAACCTATCTTCAACATTAGTTACCTTATCTCATCGAGCAGGTCATAGAAGTAAATATTGGAACCAATGAAAATCCTATAATAGTCAAATTGGGGACAATTCTCACTTTTCAGGAACAACAAATTCTCATTGAGCTTCTTAAAGAATTTATAGATGTATTTGCATGGAGCTATTCTGACATACCTAAGATAGATCCAACATTAGTGGCACATAATTTAGTGTTTCATCTAAATGTTAAACCTATTAAATATAAATTCTACAAGAGACACCCCAAGGTAACATTATTGGTCAAAGAATAATTAATAAAATTCTTGGAAACAAGATTCATTTAACCCATTGACTACTTTGAGCAGATCTCTAATATCATCCCCATCACCAAACCACAAGGAGGGATACAGATTTGAATTGAATTTAAAGATACAAATAAGGCATGTCCCAAAGATGACTTTACTTTACCTAATATTGACATGATCATGGATTCTACGTGGGATATGAAATGTTCTCCCTCATGGATGGATTTTCTAGTTATAATCAAATTAAAATTGCTCCAAAAGATCAACATAAAATTGCATTGATCACTCCATAGAGGACATTTTTCCATCAAGTAATTCCTTTTGACCTAAAAAATGTTGGAATGACCTACCAAAGGACCATGACATGATACATGATATTATGGAAGATTATGTAGATGACATCCTAAGAAATTCCAAGCTCTGATTAGTATACCCAGTAGTCCTTAGATGGATCTTTGAGAGGATCAGAAAATATAAAATTAGATTGAACCCCAATAAATGTGTTTTCAAAGTCACTTTAGGCAAACTCTTAGGATTCATAGTCTCTTAGCAAGGCATTGAATTAGACCCTACTAAGGTAAAAGCTATTATCAAAATGCCTCACCTTAAGAACCTAAAGAATCTACAGAGCCTTCAAGATAAATTTTAGGCCATTCATCAATTTATATCATATTTGGTAGATAAATGTCATCCCTTTACTCATATCTTAAATAAAGGATCTTTGTTTGACTCAAAATTTGAATGTCAAAAATCCTTTAATAATCTAAAGTAATATCTTGTGAATCCTCTATTTCTCTCACCACCTATATTAGGAAAGTCATTGCTCCTATATATATCTACTATACCATGTGATATAGGGGATCTATTATCTTAGCATAATGATGAAGGAAAAGAAGAGATATTTATTATCTAAGTAGAACACTAATTTCATATGAGCTCAATTACAGCCCTATAGAGAAAGCATGCTTGGTTGTGGTTTTTGCTTCACAAAAACTTAGGAATTATATGTTTAATAACCAAGTCAAGCTAATATAAAAAGGTGTCCCACTCAAATATATGCTATCTAAGTCATCCCTAATAGGAAAAATGGCCAAATGGATCATGTTATTAAGTGAATTTGACATCAATTATGTAAATCAAAAATCCATAAAGAGGCAAGTTATCATGGATTAACTAGAAACATCACCCATAACAAACACTACATCATTAATCATGGCCTTCCTCAATGAATCTATATTAACAATTGAGGAATCATCTAGCTAGAAATTATATTTTAATGGATCATTTACCATGCATGGGTCAATAATGGGAATCCTTTTTGTAACCTCACAAGGTGAATTGATCCCTAAATCCTTCCACATATATTTCTCATGCATAAATAACATCATTGAATATGAGGCCTTAATTTTTGGGTTATAACTTACCACCCAATGGAATATTCAACATCTTTAATTCTTTAGGGATTCCTAGTTAATTATCAAATATGTGAATGAAGAGTTTCAACCCAAGGATGAGAAGTTACTTCCTTATAAATAAATAGTTGATTAGTTGAAACAAAATTTTCAATTTATAACTTTTGAGCAAGTTCCTAGAGGAAGTAATAAATTTGTTGATGCAATGGCCACTATAAGATATTTAATATATCTACCGAGGATTTTCTTGAAGGAAATTTTCCAGTAGAATAATTATTATTGCCTATTCATCAAATGTTGGCTCATTATAAAATTTGTGCAATCCCTGATCCCAATCAACCTTGGTATCACAACATCTATACCTACCTACATAAAAATACCCTTCCACCAAACCTCAAACACCACCAATATAAATCCTTCATCCAATGCACATCTTGCTACACCATCCTTGGCAGTACACTATCAATGAGGTTATGATAGGACCTTGTTAAGATGTCTTTCATCAAAGGAGGCTATTCTTACAATCAAGGATGTCCATGTTGGTATTTTTTGATACCATGTTAGTAGGTTTTCCCTGGCTAAGAAGTTACTCTAGAATAGATATTATTAGCCAACCATAGATCATGATGCTTGTTAGTATGTACACAAGTGTATAGCCTACCAAAAATATGGTAATATCATGTATACCCATGGTCAAGAGTTGTAATCTATAATGAACCCATGGCCATTTTTAGTATGGGGACTAGATATTATCAGCAAGATTAATCCTATCATCAGATGGACATAAGTTCATAATCACAACTATGAAGTATTTCACTAAATGGGTGGAAGCAATGTCACTTATATACACCATAGGTCTATAGATATCTAAGTTCATTTTGAATCAAATCATTTTCTATTTTAGAATCCCCACTAAAATCATCTCAAATAATGGAAAATCTTTTAATAATCAATACATAGAAGACTTGTGCAATAGTTACCATATTGAGTAGCATTTCTCTACACCTTATTATCCCCAAGGAAATGAACAAGTAAAAGTGACAAATAAAATGATTATTAAAATTCTTAATAAATTGTCAATGACACTAGGATAAATTGGCATCTACAACTATATCCTACACTTTGGTCCTATAGAACCATAATTTGGACACATATTGGGGATAATCCATACTCTCTAGTATATGGATCAGAAACAATCTTGCCTATTGAAGTTGAGCTCCCCTCATTATAAATATCCTTGTGGGGTGTGATAATAGATAATAATTATAGAGAGTATTGTCTATAATAATTATAATTATTGGATGAGAAGCATCAAAATCCCCTTGATCATCTTAGGGAATATCAAAATAAGCTTAAGGGACAATATCGTAAGAAGCTAGTTTATATAATTTGAAGTTGGTGACCTAGTCCTAAAATAAAATCAGAAGAACACCTATGCTAAGCATAAAAAGAATGGGAAATTTGAAGCAAATTTACTTGGTCCATATGTCATTATTGCCAAATTTGGATCAGGAGCATACAAATTGGCCACTCTATATGATGATGATGATCTTGATGAGCCTATGAATATTATGCATTTGAAATGGTTTTATACCTAGAGGGCACAAAAATCCTCCATTTATAAGAGCCCACACTTGGGGCTAATCCATTCATCATCACTCCAATTCCCATCATTCTTCTCCCTCTTCCATCTTCCCATATTATCCACTCACTTACCATATGACCTTGATCCCAATAGTGGGCCTAAAATATAAGCTTTGGAAAATTAGGAGATATGATTTTCCACAATAAGGCAAATTATTGATAAAAGTGCAAAGGGGATACTTATTGAAGAGTTACCTAGAACATTTGATCCACTTTTAAAACCAATAATTCCATTTTGAAATCCTAATCTAAATCCCAATCAAATCTTCCTGGATGACTCTTCTTCTTATCATCCTCAATCACACAAAAATTTACTCATCCCAATTCATTCCTTAAGCATACATCCATGCATACCCACTAACTTCATTACTAAAAAAGGGTCATATAATGTTTCTCCTCTAGGATATATATTTGTACATAACTAAATCTTGAAATTTCTACCTAGTTCCTAGGAATGTCATTATATCTAGTTTGATCCTTGTTTCAATTTTCACATAGATTATTAGGCATTATTATCCTTGGTTAATATTTTAGAATGCCTTCTTTATAACCCATTTTTCCAATATACATTGTAAATAACCATTTAGTAAGGTTTCTTAAAATTATTTCTCTTGTAAACACATTGTCCTCTTCTCACACTTTATACATATTAGTTAAGTCTTGATTAGGTCATATTTATCCTTATTTTTCCATTTTAGGATATTAAATCATCTTGTAAAAAGTTATCATCATTATTATTTTTATTTACATTTTTTAGTTGTCTTTCGTTATGCTTGTAAATAAAAATAATTTAAATCGCTTTAAAACTTTTTATTGAATCATCTTGTTAATAATCAATATATATATATATATATATATATATATATATATATATATATATACATCTAGTCTTTTAATCCATATGTAAATATTTTCATTACATTATCTTGTTAATATTATTGTGTAATTTAAATATTTTTTGTCTTTTTTATGTTAAGGTTGGCATAATCAGTTTGTCTTGTATTAAATAAGTGTGTAAACATCTATTGTGTAAAAATTATATTTTTTTTTACTTTTGTCTTGTCCTTTTATTTGGGAATGAGGATGTCCTTAAATTACTACCCATTATAAAAATTGGGAATGTCATTAGAAGATTTCCCTCTCCAAGTCCCTACGCACTCTAAATCAATGTGGCCTTGACCATTCAAATGTCATGGGTACACTTATAATTAAAGTACAATAGCAAAAATTGAATTGCCTAAATTTTTAGTGGCTTCAAGCCCCCACAATCCATATCCATCCCCCCTAAACATTAAACTATCCCATTTGACCACCTTAGCCTACTAACTAGACCCCCCCCCACCTCCTTGGTGTAGGAGGATTTACCCAATATTAATTTGTGAGACATATGATTACAATCACAGGATAACCTATCTACATCTTATCACATTTCATAAAGATACCACATTTTCCATTTCATTATAACAATAATACATAACTTATTCTATCTATAAACCATGTCATCCACATCATATATATGAAATAAAAAACTATCCACATCATCAGTATATAACCACATCCATAAAATCCATATCTAATCATCTCATAATCAATAAAAATTAACTATTTAGTATAATATGTACCTCATCATCACATAAGAAAAATCCCTAATCATACATCCATCTCTAATCATCTCATGTAATCACAAATATCCAATGTCTAATATTGTCAATACATCATCAATCACATGATCAAAATATAATCGCAATGTAAATATAAATAGTGTCTCATAAATCTAGATCACAGTTATCCTGTAGGCCTTCTCATTGGATAATGTACTAAATGTGAATAAGTGTTGGCCCTATATGATGGTGCACATTGATCAGCTAGCACTGCACCCTCATAAATATCCCTATAATATTGTGTCACTCTTATCAAGTAGGATATTTGTTAGGTAATATCTCCTAAACCCTGTCTCTTTAATAAATCTCCTCCCTCATCCTTGGTCCTCTAGACCACCTTATCTCTACCTCCTTCCAACTCAACCCACTCTGGATCTACCCAATTTTTGCCTTTAATACCACTATCTATGCATCTTGTGTCTAAATCTACCTCTATAAGGTCACAATTTATCCATCCCTAATGTAGATTTAGCTTACATACCCCTATAAAGATGTTATATGAGCATCCTTCACCCAATATATCCTAATAACTATCTAATACTAGGTAGTACATATCTTATTTGGCTATCTCTCTATATGATCTAATGTTATAAGTATAAAACCTAAGCATATTACTTGTCTCACTCCACCATGATCCTAGCCACCTCTACTAACCTAGCCCTCACCTCCTATCTCAAACTATCCATCTATGTCTAATAATATACATAAATAAGTGGCCTCAAGGGCCCTATAACATCTAGACTTACCCCTCTCATTACCTGGTATCCTCCACCTACAACATGGTCTCCTCCTCCCACTCCCTGATCCCCCTATCAATGATCATCAACCCCTAATCAAATACATCCTTCCCATACCTACCATATCCCCTAGCCTGAGGTTGTAGCCTCTATACCCATCATCTCCTTAGGAATACATTCACCTATACCAGCCTCCATACCACTCTTCTCCTCCTTCCTCCCAGTGGAGGTCTTAACATTCTTTGTGGATGCCTATATCAAAACCATGCTATATAATCTATTATAACCCCTAAATCTACCATCAACATCTGGTAATCCCAAACAACAAGAATAATACTACCATATTCAACCCTCAATAGTGCCATATCCATTGTCTTCCCTCATTAGGGTCTCTCTATCACTCCTAGTGAAGAGGTTTTCCTCCCCCAAGATGTCTCATTGGTGTCTAACCTATCTCTCTACCCTATCAAGATGATATATCTAAATAATGTAGTCTTTTTGTCTTTTTAGATATCACTCTATCAGCATGAACCTCATGATGTTGACATACTCTACCCATCCCCACTAGACTTACCTATAGGGTATCCATGTAATTTGGTCATCCCTCAAGCTATCTAAATCCTATCTATAGAACTACATATCTATTGTGTGTTCTTCTTCACTCCCAAAATAATGTACCACCCAAATACCAAGGGTTGATTAGGCTCCTAGCCTCCTCACATACCTAATGGCCTCTCAATAGCTACATATTCCTAGCACTAGATCTGAAGCAGTAATGAAGGACCAAAACTAATCACTCCCCTATAGTCCCCCATGTGTAAATCCATATATAAATGACCTATTACTATGGGAACCCATGAAAAAACCTTCTATTCCTAAACTATATCAATAACTATGTCTCCCACCCCAAGATGAAACCCCTACTTGTTCTTATCTATAAATAGTATGCTAGTGATAAGAGACATAAACACTAGGGTTAATATATCAATTGACTCATCTCTAAAGGCCCTGTTGATATATATCCATGAGTATCACATCCCAACTTATAGATGCTCACATAATCTCTACATAGTATCACTCAGTGCTTGTGATTATTAGTAGATCATGTCCCCTATCATCAGTAACTAAAAGATGTGTAACATATCCTTCAAAGTGATGGGCATCTCCCCTATAATGGAATGAAATGTGATGGTCTCAGAGTTTCATCACTCTAATAGCACTGTAATGAGTGCTTAACTATCTAAATTAATGGCATAATCATAATGTAATATAATCCCATCATCTCTATCACCCCATAGTCTATTGGACTCAACTTTTTCATCTCATGAAATACTAATAATCGTCATAATATGGAAAATAATACTCTTAAATCCTCCTACACCACATAAACCTATTATCCCTTGATCACTACCATTATATCAATCACTACCTATCCTACCAATCCTACTTATCCTACCTATCTCATCTACCCTATCTATACTATTGATCTAACCAATTCATCCTACCTATCATACTGATATAACTAGTCAAACCTATCCTATCTATCCATACTAATCCAACCTATCCATTTTATCTATCTAACCACTCTAACATAACAATTTTATCTGACTTATTAATCCCACCTAACCTCTTTATCCAACCCATCCATCTACCTACTCACCCTTTTAACCATATAACTAACCCCTAACATTAACTTTTGTCAAAATCACCTCTAGCCTCTAAACCTAATCCATAGTTTTGTCAAAAATATATATCGATACTTATAGTTTTATAAAATTAAAAGTCACTGCCTGTGGTTTTACAAAACTACATTTTTCCACATGTGATTTTTTAAAACTATAACATGTAAGTGTATTCATGCCTTTTCCAACTGTAAAAATGCAACTTGAGGTAATTACCCCAATTGTAATTTTGCATCATTTGATCCAACTCTTAATAAATGAAAAAAATAAATGTATTGATGATAAAAAGGATAGAACTCAATTAGAGCAACCACTGGTGGTCCTACATCACTGGTCACTAAAAATCTTGGACCTTATCTCTACGATGGGAAGCTTATGGAATGTGATCCATTATCCTTCACTCCATAGCTCAAATCACAAAATTCAAAGAGTGAAAATGTCTCTTTTTACCCCAAAATTTTGTATTTTACCCCCCATTAACTCTATTATTTCTCCTCTTCACCTTATTTAGTCCATGTTAACTTGATTTTCCTACCAATTTTGACTCTCGTGTCTATTTATCCACCCTGTTATCACTTTTCATCAAGTTTTAAATCATTATCCCTTATCCCTAAGTTCTTTTACTTGATTTTAGGGGTGTGGCTTTCATTACCCTACTCATCATCTCATATCCTGAGTCAAAAATACATCAACCTAAGGTCTTTTCAAACTATATAGGTAGCACTTGGCCACTTTTAGTGCCCAAAGATAGCTTAGCCACTACTAATAACCAATCCCTATCCCATCCCATTTGGGTCACTTGAATTTATTAAATTGTGTGGAGCTACAATCATTATACTAAATCCATGTATCATCACCAATCACTTGTTGAATATCCTTCGTTAGCCTATAGTTATCCTTTATATGTGTCCTTATTTGGTAAATGTCGATATCTTGTGTCCTATTTAATCTATCCATTTCCTAAACATATATCATTGTCTTGAGAATCTTCATCTTATCACATGATTCCACTCGTCTCTCACCTTAGCATTGGTTGTTGCCTAAGAATCATCCTAAAAGGCTAATTATTATTGCTAAGGTGTGTTCCCCCTTGGGACTCATATTACACTTGTAACCTTATCCCTTTGAATTTTTAATTAGGGCATATTATCATAGTTTAACCATCACTCAGTTCAGCCCAACCCTTAATTGTCTTGATTTCATACCCACCCAAGGATCTCTTTTTGAGTGGCCATATGGCTTGTTCCTCCCTACATGTCTCCTTGAGGGGGAATCATGTAGCCTCATTTTACTAACATGTAATAGTTTTATTTGAAATACTATTACTCTTGACTTCATCACTCGCAATGCCATTTCAAAGAGGGTCAAAATGTATACACCTAAATCTACTCACTTTAACTATTATATTAATCCCACTAATTTCACTATTTAATCCCATAATCTTAACCAATTAATTAAATAATATATCCCCTACATCATACTAACCTTTATAAACCCCCATGACATATTAATCCCCTCATTATCCCACTAAAATCCTATTTAAACAATAATCTCACTTCATTAATTAGCCACTAGCCCCACTTACCAATTAAAAATTCAAACATATTCTAACTACCCTAGCCAACCTATACGTAGCCTTTCGTACCAACCTAGAACCTTAAACATCCCTAAAACCCTTAAATAATCCATATTATCCCCTAATATAATCTAGAAGCCTCTAAAATTTAGATACTTCCCTAACTTTCTATAATTCTCTAGACTAGAGAGATCTAAATAAATTAAAATTTCATTTAAATCCTTCTCTATCAACCTATAAATAACCATGTTTGTAGAATTGTTAGACTAATTAAAAATATTTTAAGTCATTCTTGCATCCATATACCAACTCTATTAATCCCTCATACTCTCTTACATCCATTCTAGCATCCAAAAATCCATTAATCCATCTTGAAGCCATTATTAAGCAATCCAACAAACAAATCAAATAGCATTGGAAAATTGGTTTGAAGATCTTGGAGGGAAGCCAAAGAGGATTAAAGTGGTGGAAAGAATACATTTATATTAAATATTTTTCCTATATTCTCTCCCTTTTGATATTATCATATTTTTTGGTTAAGGTTACTATTTTTAGTATTTTAAATCCATAGTTCAAATTTACAAGCATACAGCCTTATGTGTGACATTGTGATTGATGAGCTTGATTAGTGGTGTTATGATCCACATCATGCACTTTTATTATGTAGCCTTATTAAATTATGGTCACTTTATTGTATGCCCCATTTCTATATCTATCTCTACATGAAATTTTTATGCCTCACATTTTAAATGTTACATGCATGGTTCAATGACAATTATTATATGATGATAACATACTCTACACTTGTTGACATGATTAAAAGTGATTTTATATTTATTACATGATATAGTTAACTCTTATTTTGATATGAGTGACTTGAAAGCCACCTCCCTCATTGCAAAAGGGGGTCATTGTAGTGGGTTTGTCCTAGAGATTCAAGCCTCCACAAAAATAAAAATCATATTATATGACAAAGTATAGGTTTCAAAGATTCAAAGTAATTTTTAAAAAATCATATTTCATGATAGAGTATAATTTTCAAAGATTCAAATTAATTTGAAAAAAATCATATACATGAAATATATTGTCACATTGATAAATATTATGGGGGAATATGGCATGCATATGGACTCACTTTACAAATATTCAAGTACATATTCATACACACTTGGATGTATATGCATGTGCATATACAAAATAATTATAAGAACATAAATTATAGGTTTTCACATATAGTTATCATTGACCATATAGATGCATGGCATTATATATCATTTGACACATATTTATGGGAAATTATACTAGTTCATGCGCGCACATATATTTTTCAAATTCAAAAGGCATGATATTAATTCATGCACACATAAATTACAATAGAATTTATATATTTGAAAAAAAAAATGTTTGTTATTTCACTTCAAATTTATTAGCACTGCAATCATGATGGGGGCATGAATATAATTCATTCTCTTTTGATCATGCAAATATAATCTAGATATGTATTTAATGATGTGATTCATTATTTTATGGATAATGTGTGTTTAATTCTAGTGACACCCAATGACCTTGGCATTACTTCTATTGAACTCCTTATGTGGTTCCACATTTTTTATTTCAAGTGATGTACATCTAATTTTTGTGACATTCAATGACTTTGGTATCACTTCTATCAAACCCATCATGGTTCCACATTTTTGGATTAATACATTGGTTACTTTTACCCATTTATGAGAGTTGGATAATGCATATTTACAACCCAGAGGCTTTATTATTTATTAAAAATTAAGAGTTGATCACTCTCAATTCACTAATGGTTCAACATGAAGAATGATCTCTCCAAGTGCTTTGACATGGAGGCACACTTCTCCAATGTTCCAAGTTAAAGATCATTATGGCTTAATCTCCATATAGGTATACTCCTTCCTTGCTTTCCTTTCAATTTTCAAATTTTAGAGTTTTATATTTTTTTCAAATTTTAAATATGAACAATGACTACTTAATGTGTTATTTTAGGTTTTACTAAACTGAGTACCCTACATAATTGGAGTTTCCTATCAAAGACAAAGTGTGTTTTACATACTCAATTTTATCATTTTACTTTGCTCTATTAACTTCATTACTATAATAAAGGGTGGGGGGGGATTTAGATAATTAAATTTGGTCATAAGTACTTGACAATGTTAATTCTTGACATATATTAAACCAGTTGACTTTTACCCAAATACATGACTATTATTCACCATTCATATATCCATTTATCTATATGTGTGCTTGACCTCTCAGTTTTCCATCACTATGAAGTACATCCAATTTAATGCACAAACTATATTTTATCACTCTCAGATTATTGCCAACCTTGGGATAATTATCCCTACTTTTCTCAAAGAGGTCCATAGCTATAAACCTATCCTCCCAGTGTGGTCTTGTCCTTGTGATATTTAATGGTTGTTTTCAAATTTTTGAAATATTTATTTATGTCTTCTTGCACATTTCTTAAGTTGGATAAAGGAATTTATTAAAATGTTTCACTACTCAAGCAAATAAAAATCTCATTCCAAAGGGATTTGTTTTCTATCTAGAATCTATTTATTAGAATACTATATGTATACACATAATATTTTCAAACTTATCAATTGATGGTGTCTTATCTCTTTTATTAACCCATTGAGTCTCAACCTCTCTAAGTGCACACCTTAAATGGTGCATTGGGAAATGGGTGGGTAGACCATTGGTGATTCATAGAATTGTTGTCCCCTATACCACCACTGACTATCTACATAACCTTTTCTTACACACTTCCTTAAGATTTTCCACCTCCCTTACACACTCTTCCAAGTAATTCATTACCTTACTTAGCCCCCACCTAAGCCTAAAATCTCTTTTGACATTTACCAAACAATGTCAGTTTGGGCCGACTCTATATTCTAATTGATATTTGCATGTTACGGGTATAGGTCAACCTTGGCCAACCTAGACCAAGACCTAACTTATTTTTATCAAATAATTATATAGAGTCTAATTGGGTCAACCCTATCTACTAAACTTTTTTAAATGTTTAGGGTTAGATTCAATTATATATACACATCCATTTCCATCATTTATGAGAGAGAAGACAAGCATAAGAATATTATATTGCACATATGCTTATCCACCATTCTACTTAAGGAGAATTGCTTAGGGTTTCAATACTTTATTTTGAGATACATATCTTATATTATGGAAAAGTCTTTTGGATTCATAGAGAAGTTGTGTAGCCTAGAACTGACTTGTCCTTGTTATCCTTACATACCACAACAACCTTTTGCAAATCACCTTGGCCAAGGGAGATATTGAGGCTCAATAGGTTAATCTTCAAAGGTAAGTATTCTTAAATTTATTCCTCCTTTGTTAGAGTAGATAGATTATCATTTTTACTTCTCTCCTATGCATTAGAATTTCCTATACATTGACTTGAGTATAGATCTTATATGCATGTTTACTTTTTATGTTTATTACCCCCACTTTGTGCCACAAAATTCCATGAGCACTAGATTATATTTTAATTTAATTTGAATATGCTTAGTGAATATGAAAACATATGACCTAGCTAGGGTTATTGTAGTGAATATGAAAACATATGACCTAGATAGGGTTATTGCATAATGTTACTTGACTAGAGGCTTTGGAACCCTCTCTAGTGATATTATTGTGGTAACAGACCCCTTTTTTAGGTCTAAGGGATCCATCTTGGTCATGATCCTAAATATCTAATATATCAACAAATAGAATTTTAAGTAGGATTTATCTTCTCTGAGCTAGGATTGATTAATAGGTCAATTGTATTTTCCCTTGTATACATTCTAGTGAACCTGATGTGAATAAAACCCTTGTAGGTTTTCTTTCATGCATTAATTTTTATTAGCATATTATATATTTTTATTTTTGTAGTATTGTATCAAACCTATCAATATAGTTCTAACAATTTATGCATAGGTTTAACACATGGTCACTCCAAAATGACTTTGTTTTGTTTGTGTAGGTCTTCTCCAAATATAGGTGACTAGATCGATCAACTCAACACAGTCTTCTTCTTAAGTTATAATATTACATATATATTCAAACTAGTTGAATATGTTTATAGTTTTATTTTTTAACATATAAGTCTACAAACATAGTTGATCCAATCAACTATATCATAGATTCTTTTATAACACATAGGTTTTTTAGACTTTGTCAACCTAGTTGAACCTATTCATAGAATATTTAAATCAGCACTTGAGCACCACGACATAAAATCTACAAACTAAACATCTTAAAAATCACCAAAGTTCATTTTTACTTTATTTTTAATTTCATTTTTTCATTTATAGTACTATTTTTCATAATTTTGCAGTCTATAAACTACAACACTACAGTAAATTGGGTCAACTATCTCAACACTTTGTAGCCTATCTTATCTCTAGAAGACATAGTCAACTTATTCAACTATGTTCTTCGATATATTTCATCTATAGAATAGTAGTAGTGTTTTTGACTCTATTCTATATTATTTGTATACAGTGTCACCTAAACCAACTCTTTGCTCTTCATAGTTAAGGAATTAACCTATTTTTGCTAGTAATTAATTCACTTTTTATTTTTGTTACTTGCATGTTTAGAGTAACAAACATAGATTAATTAAGTATTTTTTCAATTTACCAATTTATTCACATTATTTTTATCTTTTTCACATACTTCAAAATTACTTTACATAAAAAAAATACATTAAACACTTTTCTTCCTAAGGTCTACCTATTTATATTTCATCACCAAGGGAGAAATTGACTTGGTTTTCTAGCCAAGTATAAACACATGGTTGATGACATATATTGGAAAATTACCCAACACACTTATCATTGTAGGATTGTGAAGTGAGGGGTAGGTCCCAATACCAATCCAATACCATCATCAATATAGATCCCTTGCAGCCTAAATACTTGAAACTATCCATAGATTGCTTTCTAGTTCCTTCTTATAGCTAACTCCCCATCACATTAATTTCAAAGTTTATTATAAATTAACAACACTTAGGAATGACCAATTAGTCAGCATTACATTAAAATTTTTACTTACTCTTTGATAATTGTATTTTGTATTTCAAAACTTGCATTAGCCAGTATTAGTGCAAGGTTCATGTTTTGTGTTCCAATTAGATCAATTACATTGATCTAATTGATTATGTGCTTTATTTCATTTTCTTAAATATTATCTTGAAAAAAAATCTCTATTTTCATAAAATTATCACCCTTATTGATACAGTCTCTTAAATATTATTCATCTTGTTTCCCTTCAATACATAGTCACCCTATATGACTATGTATCTTTGTTACTATGTTTAGTTTCTCCCTCTGTAATACATAATCAACCTATCTGACTGTATATATTTTTCAACCTATTTTTTTCTTATCTTGTAGTACACACTCAATCTATCTAACTATGTCCTCTTTTCATCCTATTTTGTTTCATGTTTAGCAATACATAGTCAACCTCTATGACTGTGTCCCTTTATTCCATGTTTTATTTCTTATTTTATAGAACACTATCGATTAGTCTAATTTTGTATCCTATCAATTTATTATTATTTCCTTCAACTATTTATCCTCTTTCCTTCATCATGAATTTCTTATTTAAGGATAATACAGAGTTAAAATAGACAAACATGATGATTCTTACCAATCCTAATAGGTTTCCCAAGACATAACTTGTGGTTCCCACCTTGGGTGAAATTAATGTTATGATGCCACTCACACTACCAATTATGGGACTCCTCCCCATTAATCATCAGTTCATAATCCTTTGTTCTCCCTAAAATATGAGCATGATTTAGAGTACACAATTGAAATGCTCTTCTTCATTAACAAATTTCCTAAACATTGAGGAAAGGACCCTTCAACCATTTATAATCTTATCATAGGTCCTCAAGTAGAAGAAATTATTTCACCCACCCCTAATTTATCTCATGTATTTTGGGCAAACACTTTCTTGTCCTCTCAACCTTTTCCTTTTATTATGTCTCTTTCACACACCATGACATCTTCTTATATCACTTCTTCCACCTTCATGCCAAGTATCTCTACTAACATGGTATGTTAAAATTCTAGTGGGCCTTTTCTAAATACCCTTCTCCTTAATCATGTCACTAGAGCATCTTTTGCTTCTAATTTTAATCATGTTACTAGTGCTGCTTTTGATACCAATGGTCATCATGACATTGATGTGTATTTTTCTACCAATTCTAATCATGCCACTAGTGCATCTTTTTCTACTAATGCTAATCATACTACTAGTTCTTATTTTTCTACCAATGTTTCTCATTCCACTAGTGTGGTGCATGTTAATACTCACAGTGCAACTCAATCCCTTAATACTAATACCAATACATCACATGTTGTTCACACTAGTCAAAATACTTCCCAAACTCATCAACTCTTATTAAAAACACTTAATCAAATGCATATATTTTCAAACAAATAATGTAAATCAAATGATGAAGATGCAAAACCATCTCATTAAATTTCAAAACCAACCCCAACAGGTTTCATGGGGTTCACAAAATCCAAATTCCCCCCCCCCCCCACCCCTCCTTAGGGATTCCCATGGTAACCTTATTCCTTAATCAGCCCTCATTAATAAAATAATAAAAAATATACAAAATGAACCTATTTTACCTCAAATTGATAATATTGACCTAAGAGGTATCACACCTACCATCACTTATAATGGGTCCACCAATCCCACATTGCACTTAAAGACATTTGGTAACCTTTATAAAGATTTGGTCAAACTTAATACCTTTGATGCTACCAAACTATTAGTTAAAACAATCTCAAGAGATGTTTTAGATTGGTATAATCAACTAAAAACCCATTCTATCACTAGCCTAAATGACTTGATTAACTCACTAGTCTAAGAATTTCAAACTAGTGATCTTCCTAGGAATATCTTAGCTTACTTCGTAAATTATAAACAACTTGAAACTAAAATGGCACAAGCCTTGATCAAATGATGTAATAAATTATCTAACAAATTTGAGCATAATATGGTAGATGACAACCTATTCCACCTATTCACTAATCATCTCTACCCCAAGTTACAATATCAAGTTTGAATTCTCTCTCCAAACTTTGGAACAAGCCCTTAACCAAGCTAAGCAACAATAATTTCTCATACACCAATTTTAAACTTCTCAACTTACAAAATGAACTCATATGTTCTTTAAAAACATAAATCATCATATAATTAATGATGGTATTATCGATACCTATGACACTATTCAAAACATTCACGCAATCACTCCAAATAACACTATGGAGCATGTTCCCCCTTCAAATAAAACTCCTAATCCAACATATTCTTAAACTAATAACACTAACGTATACAAAACATTATCCTTATATGAGATTAAAAATAATCTTCCAATACATCTATCATGAGATATTAACCCTACGCATCTAATGAAATCATGGTATGATTTGAAAAAAATTTGTTGGTTTCATATAAGTTGGGGCCATTCTCATGAGACTTGTAGACAATTATGCAATCTAGCTATGGATTTTATTATTAGCCCAAAATTTGATCATGAATCACTCATTAATCATAAACAAGTATATGACAGAGCTTTTAAACCCCATGAAACTCAAAACAAAAATCAAGCTAATGTTCATCTTGTTATATACAAAGATCCTCTTCCCAACCATTAAGATAACACTGACAATCTTACTCCTAAAAATCATGTTTAAAGTCTTATATAACTCACTACTAATGAATAAAATGTGGTAAATAAGAATAAAATGTGAAGATTAGTTTCTTTTATTGATACCAATCCAACACCCATACATCAAACCTCTCAAACATTATGCATCATTCAGGATAATCCCCCATCTCATCTAATGAAGTTGGGGCAAAAGGACCTTATAACCTTCCAAGAACCACTCTCAAAAACTCAACTTGATCATACCTCTCATAATATCTCTACTATTCCCCCAATATCTACACACCAAGATAGCATTCCCCAACCTTCAAATAGTATTTCTTCAACCCAACCACAAGAAATACCTTAAACAACCATCTCACCACCTAAAGTCAAGCAACCTATTTGTTCTCAACCCAAACTAACTATACCCTATCAACACAAGTTTAATTGCACTTTTAACCCTCCTTCATATGATCTCTTGAAACAATATGCACCTATATCTAGCAATCCCTTCATGGGTTATGGTGAATGGGCCCCCATTGTGAAACTTTCACATCTCCAATCTCAAATACATTTCCTTGAATTAATGAAAACTTCCCCCCATCATCAAAACCATCCAATGCAATTTTTATTTGAAATGAACATCCCTCATTCTCCTCTAGTAGGATGTGAAGCTACTTTATCTAGATTCAAAGATAGTATCCTTCAATATGCATAGAGATGTTCATACATGTTGATGAAATAGTGGGCACTTCTCTTTCCCTTAAGTTTCATATTGCCTCCATAATTCTTGAAAATATTCTACTTCATTTAGATGATCCTCCTTTATTCATTATCATCCAAATCCATGATATCCAAGTTAAGCATGCCTTAATTAATGAATTTTTAGGTACTTGTATTACCTCTCTTTATTTCATTAGGACACTTGGATATTATTAATACAATCTGAAGTCCACATGTAGCACATGCCAAGACTATGATAAAAGGTAAATTCCTCCTCTATGTTATGTGTGGCTTCCAATTACCATCCCTTATTTCATCTTCCACATGAAATTTATGATATTTAACTTGCCCCTCTCTTATAACATCTTGCTTGGTAGACCTTAGACTCATTGTATGAGGGTAGTCACCTAATCTAAGAGCCTATGCATCAAATTCCCCCATAATGGTGTTATTTACAAGATTCAAGGAGACACAAACCCTTGGAATTTTGAATAATTATAATAAAATTATTCTTTAAAACTCCTACCATTGAACATTTGCCTAGTATCCCATTTAAGGAATCTTAACTCCTTAATTATCCAAACAATTCTACTCGAGGTTATAATGGTCACCCAAAACAGTTGGGAACATACCACCTAACCTCCTAGATTTTGATGATGATGAGTCAAATGAAATTAACCTCAAGATCAAAAATTCAAATCACACTAAAATATATGATTCACAGCACATCTCCTATTTCTAATCAAAGCTCAAACTCTATAGTTAGCCTCATATTAGAGTTGAGGTCCATTGGGGTGCAATAGGCTAGTAGATTGAGATAGGAGAATTAAAAATTCTTTTAGTGCTACCTACTTTCTCACAAAAGTACCCAATATTCATAATATACCAACAACTTTATAAGAGGTCTTGAGGAATGGGAAACATGTTGTGGGAAGGTAGGTCCATTATAATTTTCTTGTCCATATAACCAACACGAGTTAATCTTAGTATCTCACCTATTTGCCTATACATCTTTGTGCTTATTATGAGCAGGTATCCTTTATATTTTGATCATCACTAGATTCTTAGTGTCTCTCTTTTATACCTAACATGCCTCATGTTTCCTAAGGTTTTATCATAGATATGTCATGTTTTTTACATTCCCTCTTTCATTAAAACATTCCTAATATTTCCCCTTTGAGAAATATTATTTTATTATTTGATCATTTCCCCCTAGGGTTTCCCTTTGTGAGTTGCAATGTAAGACCATGGAGAGGACCAAGATCTCCTCACAAATTACCATAATACATTATTTCCTTATTACCATTCACCTCATTATTGTTCCCCTTCTGATTTTCAATGTAATACCATGGATAGGACCATGCCCTCCTCACAAATTACCACATTAAAAACATCTTTTAAATCATTCCCATAGTTTTTTCCACCTTATTGGTGTTCCCTTTATGAGTTGCAGTGTAAGACCATGGATAGGACCAGGCCCTCCTCACAAAATATTCTAACAGCTAGTTCCTACAATAACCAAGTCACAATAAAATTACATGTGTCAAATTTGTGATAACTAGTGTTTGATTTTGAATTACATGTCATTGACATACTTCTCATTTTTATTTAGTATGTTTTACGCTTACTTCATAAGTCTTTCACTTTTATCTTCTTATTTTTTGATTGCATGTACATTTTCAATCATTTTTATTAAATTTTTCATACTTCCCATCTTGAATTAGTGTGATTAATTTAATTTTAACTTACATTTTGTTTTTCTTTTCTTACTTCTTAGCTTGATTTAGTATAATCGATTGACTTAATTTTTTTGATTTTATACCATTAGTTTTTCATGTGTTGTCCATTTTATTACAAATTTTCATACTTCCCAACGTGATATAGTGTGATTTGATTTTTTTTAATTTGGTACAAATCTTTTACATGATTTGAAAACATTTGTTTCCCTTTTTACCATATTTGGTTTATTATATTTATTCATCTTTTTTTACTACACATTTTCCATCGTGATATAGTGTGTATTACATTTGTTTTGATTAATTATACTTTTTCAAATCATTTTTTCTTTTTCTTTTTAACCATGCATGTGTATCACATAATGATACAAAATAAAACACACATAAAATATTTCCCATAGCATATACAACAAAATTTAAATACATGTGCTAGAAAGGAAATATATCCATGCATCCACATCTAAATCCAAGTACAACTCATGAGATCAATGAAACTATCAACACACACACACACACACACACACACACACACACACACACACACACATCATTTGTTTTATATAGTAAAAATTAAAAAATAAAATAGCTACATCTCTAAGGTTGTGTTCCATCATGTCTATTTTGTGGCTTAGCCATGCTATTTATGGATGCCTATGACTAACCCCTCTAAATAGTGCATTATAAAGAGGTAGTCTAAGATCTCAAACCTACATGTTCCTTATAGATTGGCCACTTGGGCCTACACTTATCTAAGTTGGATGGTAGTATCTATGTGTATGGCTCACTTATGTGCTAAGGCATACCAGGCCTAAGCCTCTCCAGCTCCAACCCCTATCGATGGTTGTACCCCATCACCTCACATCTATAGTTACTATGTGGCCTCTCCCACTAGTCTGAACTAGATTGCCTAAGTTGGTGCAGATAGAACTATAGGATCATCCAAAGTTGTAGGGTTATATGATGATAGCACCCCATCCAAAATGTCATGATGTGTAGCCATAAATAGGGCTCCCCATCTGACCTCCTCTATTGTAAGATATGTAAATACAAAAAATATATAGGCATCATATTGCATATATATATATATATATATATCAAATCATATATTTATCATAGTCAATAGTAAAACTAGTGTCTTATATCAAAAACTCAAACTAAATTAAAAAAATTCTCATGAGTGTTGGTATAACTGACCATGATATCATCATTTGTTTGCCTACCAAGCACCTCCTCCATCAATTTCCTCTACACTAATGCAAATCCAAGAGTCACCACTCAAGCCCATCATGATTATCTCATTATTGGTCTCTCTATGGACTAATTATGTCCTATAACTATTATAAGACCCCCCACATGATAGCTAGTGCTTATGTCTCCTCACATCGATGTTGTCTCCATCTATGATGAGCTTGCAGTGGCTATTACCACCTCTCTTGTGGTGCCTATTGTGATCCCTCCTCCCCTAAATCCACATCTATAAAATCATCTCCTACTATACCCACTTCCTCATACTATCATGCTTGACCATCCCATGGTCTAGATCATTGAGGCCTGATCACTAGTATCTCCACAAGTACCCCTCCGCCTCCTCTCCCTCTTGGCTCTTTAGCATGTCATGCCTAATAAGAAAGCACTATTAGAGGAGCCACCATATGGGGAAGTCCCATTTGTATAGGTATGAGAGCTACTAGATGAGGCTCTACCTATGAAGTGTAATGTCCCATGATATGTACATGTGTTAAACCTATAGCAATAATAACCCAACTAGGCCATATGCTATCTATGTGAGTGTATAGTTACCACACTATTTTCCCTCATTTGATAGTCTATAATTTTGGAATATGGGGCATGGACCATGCTACATGGTCCTACCTCTATTGAACCACTCGAGGTAACCTATCATCGATTACATAGGGAAACCTAGCTGTTAATACATAGGAACCTCTCATATATCTATGTGCTCAAAATTATAATTGGTCCCATTATATTTTATCCATAGGGCATCATCCCATACATATCACACATGAGTTGGACCCAAATTATAGAACCAAAATCATATAGTACACCCTGATCTAAAAGTGACTGGCATAAGGCTATTGTGTATAGTAGTACCTTACCATCTAACTTGTGACTCAACACTCATGTTATCACAAGTCCTATCACAACCTTATAGATTTTTGAAATGGCTACAAGATAAACATAAAACAAGCTCATGCACAACCTAGGATAGATCCTATCTAAGCATGTAACCCGTTGGGCTAAGGCTCATCTCTCATCTTCTAATTTTGGTGTATCCATAATCATTGGTGTCCCACCTATCATAAGTTCAAGAAACACATGGACATACTCCAAAGTGTTACACTCATTATGGATTCTATGCATCCTCCACATCATATTTGTCATATCCTCACCATGGTCACTCTCTAGGCTCAAACTAGATCTTTTAGAGCAATATTTTCTTATAATAGAAACAATAACAAATGAATTTATTTTCACCCTATTTATATTTAATATTCAAAATTATATATCTATCAAATATTTACAAACATTTTTTTTTTTTGACTATATCTTTATTTTCACTATCTCTTTTTTCAAACTACAAGATGTTATGGAATCCTAACATTGTAGATAATCTTTTCACATATTACATGTATATTTTGTAAAATTTTCAATTTTTCACTCTTTTTCACTAATTTTTATAGGTTTGCCTAATGGTCCATACATTGGATACCTTCACATTTCTTTCACTTCATTCCATATCAACATCACTATAGTAATTAAATGTATGAATTTTTCAATTCTCACCTTGCATTTATCTTATTTGATTTTTACTATAATCTATTTAGGTTCAGCATTGTGTGTTGTTATGTTATTTTTCTGAAGTGCCATCCCATATTGCACCTACATGACATGTGATGAGCTTGGTTAATTTTCCCCATTTATGAGAGTTGTATCATGTATATTTACAACTTAGAGGATTTATTAGTTATTGGAAAGTATGAATTGATTGCTCTCAATTCACCAATGGTTCAACATGAATAATGATCTCTCCAAGTGCTTTAACAGGGGGCACACTTATCCAATGTTACAAGTTAAAGAGCATTATGGTTTCATATCCATATAGGTGTACTCCTTCCTTACTCTTATTTTAGTTTTCAAAATTTATAGTTTCATATTTTTTTTCAAATATTAAATATGAACAATAAATACTTCATGTTTTAATTATAATTTTTGTTAAATTGAATGCCCTGCATAATTGGAGCTTCCTATCAAAGATAAATTGTGTTTTACATACCCAGTTTTATCTTTTTCCTTTACTCTATTAACTTCATTATTTTAATAAATGGTGGGGGGGATTTAGATAACTAAATATGATCACAAGTATTTGATAATGTTAATTATTGACATATCTTAAACCACTTGACTTGCACCCATATACATGACTATTATTCACCATTCATATATCCATTCATCTATATGCAAGCTTAACCCCTAAATTTGCCATAACTACTAAGAATTTATAATTAAATTCTCAAACTATCTTTTATCACTCTCAAATTTTTTCCAACCTTGGGACAATTATCCTTACTTTTCTCAAAGAGGTTTGTAGATGTAGACCTATTCTCCTAGTGTGGCCTTATCCCCATGCCATTTAACAGTTATTTTCAAAATTTTAAAATATTCATTTGGGTCTTCTCACACATTTATTGAGTTTCATAAAGTAATTTATTAAAATGTTTCACTACATAATCAAATAAAAATATCATTCCAAAGGGATTTGATTTCTATCTAGAATATATTTATTAGACTACGACATGTATACACATAATATTTTTAAACTTTATCAATTATTAATGTTTTCTCTCTTTCAATAACCCATCAAGTCTCAACCTCTTTGAGTGCACACATTAAAGGGTACACTGGGAAATGGGTGAGCCAACCATTGATTCTTCATAGGATTATTTTCCCCTATACCACTACTTACTATCTACACAACCTTCTCCTATACACTTCCTCAAGCTTTGCCACCTCCCTTACATAGTCTTCTAAGCAATTCACTACCTTACTTATCCCTTAGCTAAGCCTAAAATTTCTTTTGACATTTACCAAACAATGTCATCTTGGGTTGACTTTATATTTGAATTTAAATTTACATGTTATGGGTCTAGGTCGGTATTGGCTAACCTAGATTAGGACCTAACTTATTTTTATCAAATAATGATACAAAGTTGAATTGGGTTGACCCTATCAGTAAAATTTTTGAAAAGGTTTAGGGTTAGATTTAGCTATATATACACATCCATTTTTTTCATTTATGAGAGATAAGATAAGGAGAAGAATATTACATTGTGCAATTGTTTATCACCATTCTACTTGAAGATCATTGCTTAGCATTTCAATGTTTTCTTTAGAGATACGGATCTTATCTGGTGGATAAGTCTTTTTCATACATAGATAAGTTGTGTAGACTAGAGCTGACTTATCATTGTTATCTTTACATACCATAAAAACCTCTTTCAAATCACCTTGGCCAAGGGAGAGATTGAGGCTTGGCAAACTTTTCTTCAAAGGTAAGCATTCCTAACTTTGTTCTTCCTTTGTTAAATTAGATAGATTAACATTTTTACTTCTCTCCCATGTATTAGGATTTCATATACATTAACTTGAGTATATATCTTCAATTCATTTTTAATTTTTATGTTATTACCCTCACTTTATGTCACAAGCTTTGGTGAGCACTAGATTAGATTTTTAATTTACTTTGCATATACTTAGTAAATATGAAAACATATGACCTAGCTAGGGTTATTGCATAGTGTTGCTTGACTAGAGAATTTGGAACCCTCTCTAGTGATATTATTATGGTAATAGACCGATTTTTAGGTATAAAAAATTCATCTTGGTCATAACCCTGAATATTTAATGTATCAATAAATAGAAGTGTAAGTAGGATTTATCTTCTCTGAGCTAGAATTGATTAATAGGTCAGCTACATTTTCCCTGGTATACACTACACATTAAATAGTTTTTTTTATATTCTTCACAAATTGAATATCAATCACTAGTATTATCCTCAAATAAAATATAAATCATCTCAAATCAAATCAAGAGATATCATTGTCAAGTATCAAATCCAAATTTTTAGTTGTGTGCATATAGTTAAGGAACATAATTACACAATCACTCTAGGTGGGAGAAATACATGTGGCTTGATTTTATCCTTGGATTATTTATATATGTAGTCAAAAATAAATCATAAAATGGGGTGATTTGGGTCATCTCATCCCATTACACTCCCCCTCTCTTTTTGTAATTTTGTAACACTCACAAGTTCCCCTAGGGTTTCCAAAGTAATGAGAAAGGAAATAATGATTTATGCAAACATAAATATAAGTTAAATTTCTCAACCCTCTCAGTATATAATGATGCATGTGAAACTATAGTCATATATTCATCACAATTGATGAATACAAGTTTAAATTTAACATGCATGACCAACCTATGTTATTATCCATAGAGTGCAGACTTATTTAGATATATTTACATATATTGCCTTTAGATTTGAGTTGTTTTAGTCTTGTCTTATTCTATTTATCACCATAAGACATTAGTTACAATAAAATATAATAAATAAAATATAATTATCTTATTATTCATTGTATTTAGTATTTTTAGCATATACCACTTGTCAATTTCAAATCTCAATTTTAGTCAATTCTACTTATTTTGCTTTTACATTCAAATTTATGCTAAAATGTCATATATTAGAATATATATAGATTTAAAAAAAAATTATACTTATTAAATAAAACATTAATATGTTTTATTAAAAATAGGGTATAAAAATTAAACATGAGTATTATAGAAGATTGACAGTGTAACATACAAAATAGGATTACCCCCATCAATGAAAATATATCTAGTCTTTCATGTTTCCTACTTAAATAAGGTCATTGGATAAATAGTTTTAGCCTAAATAAAGTTACCAAAGCTTTAAGAGGAGGGAATAATAAATTTATAACATAAATAAATCCTATAGACAAGCACTAAGAGGTTAAGAATGATGTTGATTATATAATATATTATCAATTAGAAGAATCTAGCCAATGAAGATATAGGATGAAGTATTCTTGCATAAGCATCCAATGATCATAAACATTGGTTTGAAGGGGAGGTGTATGTTATTCCCTTAACTTATAATGTGTATTGATATATGTGTGCCTAATTTATGGCTAGAATAACCTTTAATTAAGTCATATGATTATTTATATAACTTCATATCGGTAGTAGGGTCAACCTAGGGAGTCTCGATCATAAGTTTAATATATATAATAGGTACTACTTAGTATTTTATCATCATATTACTAAGTTTTTTCTTATTGTAAGGTTGTATAGGTTTCCCCTTTGAAGTAGATCATTATATATTCAAATATTCTACTCTTATTTCAACAATTTTGTGATCTATTGTTGTGATTCTAATCTAGTGGAAAATTAATTTCATTGCAAATATTTATCATTTATGACTTTCTTATATGTTACACCATTATTTTTTAATTTCAATGTTATATTAGAAACACCATGGCTAAAGGAAATGAATGCAACAATATATAGTTATAATAATTACATATGTTTCAATCCTTATGTTCATGAGATCCCTCATATAATGTTCAAGACCAATGAGCAATACCAATGTAACAAGCACTATAATGATGAAAATGATGATATTTTGATAACTTATTCCATTAAACTTTATGAATCCACACATATGATAGTTTTATGACACCTAAAGGATCAACACCATTATTGGATAGTACTTCACATGATTTATCATGAGCTTCAACTCATATATCTTGTGACACTTAGACATCATTTATCTTGTGACGCATATACATTTGTTATGAAATTTTAATTTCATTTATTTATGTTGTGACACATTTTAAATTATTTCCATTTGATATCTTTATAATTACATTATATTTAGTTTTTACATATAATCATCAAAATCATGAGATTGTTAACCACTACTTTAGATCCCAACTTTGTACCACGTATTTAGACTGCAACATTCACTTCTTTATAATAAGTACAAATAACTCTTATAACACATATTTGAGGTGATTATCTTATATTAATAACCTAGGTTCCCATATGACTTATGCTTTCATCATAAATTATAATTTTGGAATGTATATTATCACATCTAACTCTACATATACACAACATTATACTTTGTTGGAAATCATCAATTAGCCATGTTAATCTATCTTATGTGTTTCATCGATATATAATTATTGTCATATATTTTATTACTATGCATATCTTATTTCTTCTACATGTTGTATCATTCATGTGCCCTCCTCTCTTGAGATGATTCCATGCTCTCTTTTCTTCTATATTTGATACCTTGGCACCTGCCTTCAAATTTTCTTCAACATTCTTCTAGCCACTTGGTTTTCATTGCTTTTTATGTTGCATTGCCCCTTGCCCCTTGATTATTGATCCCATTTTTAACACTTGCATAAGTTTACCAATGATTATAAAATATATACCAATACCTTATGTAATAATATGCCATAATTTATGAGGGAAGTTATAGATTATTTGGAATATTCTTCTTCTTCTTTTTTATGCCTCTCAACCCACTTATTTGTAATTGTTTCTTGATTGTGCCCCTTGGTCTACTTATTTACATTTATTTCTTATCTTTTCCCTATGATTTATTGATTATGTCCCTAGGTCTACCTATTTAAATTTATTTCTTGTTTGTGCCCATTGTTTCTTTATTGTGCCACTTGGTTCCCTTTTTGGATATTCTTCTTAAAAATTATAAGATATAAAAACATTAGAAAATGACCAAAAACAAATCCTTTATCTTTGTCATTTGATATATATCATGCTTGTTTGCATGTGATAGAGGTTTTATATATGTGTGTTTACACATGTGCTTCTCATTATATTTTTCAAGTGGGTATGATGCGGGATATACCTATTTCATATGACCATAGACTATCATATGTTTAATGGCTACTTTCATGTCCATATCCTAAGGAGAATTATCACATGGGTGGTATGCTTTGTGTCAGAGCATATTTATATTATGGATTTTATTTTAATGAAATTATTGGTTTTCATTTATCATACAAAGCCATTTGCATTGATTATATCATATCTTAATAGTACCTACACCTTGTATGTTACATGGGTATCTACATTGCATGGTTACATTACAATTGTTACATGTTACTTTGGGTGTGTATCTATGGTTGTTCAATTGCTTGCATGTGTATGATTTTGCATGTTTAAATGTGTTTTTTATTGATTTATTGTGTAGTCCTTGTCTATAGAGGATCCTCAAGTTGTTATGTCATGTCATCATGTATTATGGGTCATATGTCTTTGTGTGTTGATTTCCTATATGTAGCTACATACTTTTGTGTGTTTTTTGAAATATTCAATGTGATATGTTATGTTTGGTTCCATGATATTTATCACCTTTCTATAGTTATGTTGTATCATTCATGTTATGTTTGGTTTCATGTGATAACTATGCTTGGTGGCTACATTTCTATAGTCTTCACCATGCATCTATTAGGGCATATTATTATATGTGTGTTTCATTGCTTTATTTATCTCTACTAAGGGCGTAATTATGACATTTTGGGAATGTTATTTATCATTATATTTTTTGACTATTTGGGTGCATTATGACCTTACGTATATTCTTAAACTTATTACAATATATATAAATGAAGCATTCATTGGGGTATGTTGTTGGCTCATATCTATATCATCCACATATGAGGATGCACATCTTACTATTGAGCAATACATGACAATATTTTTTATGATTACATACATGTTTTTGTATGATTTTTTGAAATATTTAACCAAGCTTTGACTATATATTTGTAATGACACATGGTGCATTTAACTCTTTCTTGTGAACTAGGTAATTGTAAAATCATATTTTATAATCCCTCTCCTTAAAAGTGTGGATATATCTAGAGAATTTCAATATTTTTAAGATTGGGCAAAATATTTTTCAAGATTAAGTGAATTGAGTGGGATTGAACTAATTTGATAAAAGTGAAGGCACCAAAAATGGCTAGATGATATGTATTTATTTTTATAATCAATAAATGGAGAATTCGCTCTAAAAATTTTAATCTGAATGATCATTAGAATTTGTTTTATTTTGTTGTAGTAGCATCATTTACATATAAATAGGTGTATTTATTCATATTTTCATGTTTTTATTTCCTTTTTATATTCATTGTGACATGATATGGCATTAACTACTTATTTCAAGTAGTTATTTCTTTCAGGTATTCTAGATTTTCCAAAAGAATACATTGCATGTGAGTGGAATCCTTTTCAAGCATTATTAAATTTATTGATCCTTCCTTAGGTATCAAGGTACATGTGCTTCATTTTTTTATTATTTACTTTGATTCATGCATGCATTCACATCACATATACACATCAAAATAGGGGTATTATGTAGACACATAAATTTGCACAAGACCCTTTTCCATTATGTCATTTCCCTATTTTGTCACATTTGGTCCACTTGTGTATATTTGGCTAATTTTTAACATTTCATACCCCATGATAAACTCTCTTTGGAATTTGAGCCATATAGATGTCTTCAAAATTCATTTTTTTAGCTCCAAACCTTATGTGTATATTTTCAAATTTGTTTGCCTTCATTTTAAACATTTGTTTCTCTAAGGATAAATTTGACATTTATAGGTGAATCATAAATTTTCCATGTGAAAATTTGATGGTCAATGAAATCCTTCCCTTTTGATTTTTTGGGTCCTTCCACCTTGGCCAGACATCCTACACCTTTTATTTCACTTATTGTTATTTTCCATAGTCAATTTTGTGTGTCATGCCCTAAAGAATTATATATAGTAGGTTAATTAATTACAAAACTCAAATAAACCATATATTGAATTTATTATGTTAAGATATGCTAAAAATGGAAACTACATCTATGTTAGATAGTATAATGACAATGAAACAAAGATACTAAGTTGGTTATGTTGATAATACATATTTATCTAGAATAGATAGAAAGTAGATTGGATCTAGATTTTGGATTAGTCACATAATTCTAGAAAGTGTACCTTTGTAATCATAAACACTTGCATCAACCTAGGATAGTTATGTTGATGCTTCTATTTAGATTAGATGTAAGTGTACAGTATGGAATATCTATTGAAATTAGATTTGACCACCTAGATGAACCTTTGGTCTGGTGCATTCAGATATGGGCCATGGACTATCCCTCCTTATCAAATGAAAAAATCCTAGTTCTTCATCTTCCTGGTGATTTTGGAAAAAAGGAATTAGTGGGCACATAGTGTCGATCTTCTCTAAAGCCCCCTTTGTCAATGAGTGTTGTCTACATATCCAATACTCTGAAGAGGCATCAAACTTATGTATTTCTACCCTATGTGTTGTCTTGTGTGTGTATCATGCAATATGTTATAAGTAAGTACAACAATGACTTATCTTGTAACTTTTCAAATATGGTTCATGGAATGTTCCTCCAATACTTTAGACCTATATATTTGTTGTCCCTATGACTAATATGTAAATAATATAAAATAGGGAAGCTTTGATTACTTGAATGTTTGATTTAATGCCTTTGGTAAGTTTTATTGTGAGTGTAGACATCCAATTCCTAACACCATTATGTTGTAATTTTCAATCTTACTCAAAATTCACTAAAATGCGTAATTTAGGCAAAAATCATTAAAAATGTGCTAAATGGTTTGAGATTTTCATATACAAGTGCCAATTTAGGCTAATACATCTTTAAATGGGATAATGCATTTTATGTGATTATTAACTTTGATCAAATAATTGGAGTCAAGATGATGAAAATGCATTTTGGTGCTTTGGATCACTCTTTTCTTATAATTCAAAAGCACATGACATGTGTATGTGTTATTTTATGTTGATAACATCTTAAATGGGATAAAAATTTGTATGCAATTAAAATTGTCTTCTAGTTCTTCCCAAGTCAAATTACCACCTACTAATATGAATTTTTGACCATTTTGATTAATTATGCACCAATTTTCCAAATAATTACACTAAAATTTATTAATCTTACTTAGGCAAATTAAACTAAATTATGAGCTTAAGTGGGAATTACATAGAAGTTATTAAATATTTATTTATTGAAAATCAATTTCTATTAACTGCATCATCAAGTGAGGTCATTTTTTGGGTGGCATCCATAAACCATAAATGCAATAAATATCAAGATTATGGCTTCTTATGCCTCTTTAATTCCCCTTCCTCTCAAATCATTATGAGGATATATATGGATTTTATTTACATAATTAAATTAATTTATGGCCAAACATCTTTATCTTGATATGGAGGATCATGGTTGATCTTGATGAATTTAGAAAAGCTATAAATAAGAGGCCTCTCACTCACATTTTTAAGCTTAATTTGTGTAAACTTATAATGAAATATTCTCTCCACAACCTTTCTTTCTATTGATTATTATGTTTTATTTGCAATAAGATAGCTTCATTTGATAGTCATAGATTTGATTTCATATCATGAGCCTAGATTATACTTGGTGTTCTTGAGATGGTGAAGGAGCTTGCCTTGCACCATAGTTGAAGACTTGAGCACCAAATCAAGGGGAAAAACATATTTTGAGCCACTTATGGATGATGAGATGCTCTTGGGAAGGTAATGTATGTTTGATTTCTTTCATTGAGTTCTTAATTGTCATTTACACACCCCATTGAATAGGTTGGCCTAGATTATTAGTTCTTTATGCATTTATTATGGTTTTCATGACTAATGTTTGATCTAACCATCTCTATAATCCATCTCTACAATGATTAGGTAAGAATTTGTTAGGTAAATAATGAATGAGGATTGATATTGTATTTATATGAATCCATTTGGAGAATATATCACATTAAATTAATTAGGTAGACCATAAGTATAAATTTCATTTGTAGATTTGATGAATTTTAAGGAATTAGACACTTGAATCAAGATAAGACACTTGTATTGACTTAGGTGTCTAACAAGGATGCAAGTGTCCAGATATTTGGAAAATAGGTGTAGGTTTGAAACTTGTAAGGATGGAGGATAAGTAGTTTTACAACATTATAGGAAAGATAAAAGGTTTGAGTCATCATAATAATATTGATCAAACTAAGAGATAAGCAATAGGCACAATGATATAGCATATACAAGCCTTTCAACAATAAGAAAGGTCTAGAAGCTAAAGGTACATACATGAAATTTATTTTCAAAGTATACAATATTGAGGTGATATATAATTAATAAATATGATCTAAATTTTTCCCTTTAAGTTAGTAACTAAATTGTTAGTTTAAAGGAAAAATAATGTGTACGTAGGTGTGTATAACGCACCTTGCCTTTGTGTGAGTCTAGTTTGAGTGTTTTTTTAGAGACTAACATGTAATCAAGATCATGTTATAAGATATATTCAGTGTATAATCTAAAATTGAAATCATTTAGATTATTGAAATTGTAAGAGATCAAGGTTTATGAGTAAACTTATGTATCGATGCAACTACCTTACCTTTTGGAAATTTTATTAGAAAAGATGAAAGATGTATCATTATGAAGCATTATATATAAGATTAAGACAAATATAAATTTGTAAAGTGCATCAATATATAAATACTAAAGGATAGAACTTGCCCCCAACCTTGGAGCTAAAGGTGAGTTGCCACCCAGGTAGTTGAGATTATCTCAACCATGCAACCCAATCATATTTATAACTTAGTGAGTATGAGTGAACCAAGTCAACTCACATTATAAAGCTAGTGTGGTTGGATGATGTAATCAATTTCAACCTATAAACTTAGAAATATTGAATGATTTAATCACCTCAATCATACCAAAAATCAAACTAACTATTTTAGTAGATTGGCTCAATATAATCCATAAAAGTCCAACCTAGTGGGTGATGACTATGATATAGAATTTTGACTCAAGATAGGATGGTTAGTATGGTGTTAGTTATAAAATGAAAACAAAATGAAATAAACACACTAATAACATAAAATATCTAGGCCTAAACACTAGGGAGAGCTTAGTTAAAAAATTCAAATGACAAGCACAACCAAAAATCAAGGAATGAAAACACAAGAATTCCTTTCACCTTCCTTGGATGCTCCAAATGCCTTTGTAATGGTGGCTTGCTCAGTTTGTGCTTCAAGAGGTCTTCTTCAATGGAGTGTGGCTACCTTCACCTCCCCTTGTCACCTTTGTCTTGTAGCTTGGCTTGGCTTGGAATTAATTTGGCATTATAACACTAGTTGCATGAAGATTTTGGAACCAATCTTTCATTATAACTTTGCATAAATTAAGCTTTGAAATGATGTTGTGAGGCTTCCTATTTATAGATTTTTGGATTTGATCAGAATCAACCTCAACCATCCATCTCAAGATTGAGATGTGAGGTTGAGGATTAATTCAATGTTTTTAATTAATTTTCTAATTATCCTCATCATGGTATTGGAAGAAGGGGCAATTAAGAGGCATGGAGGGCATCATGGAAGGCATCGATGAGGCATGGGAGGCATGAATCCTAATATTTGTGACATTTATAGCCTAGAGATGTCTTTTTTAAAAATGAGATCACCTGATGATGCAAATATTCAATATTCATTTTCAAAACAAAGTATTTAGCAAGTCTCCATGGAATTTTTGATTAAGCCTTAATTTGGTTTAATTATCTCTTAGGCATGATTGAGCACATTGTGCACAACTTACCCAAATTGATCAGAATGTATTGTTATTGGTCCTAAATTTGATTTGATTTGAATTAAAAGTCCACGTTATATGTGTTAGATGTGTATTCCCATTTATGATGTTTCTAATAACAAATAACAAAGGCACAAGTCTTGTGAAAAATATTTGATAGGAAAGAGCAGTCCAAAGCACGTGGGTACAAAATTGGCATTTTGACTTGAAATGAACTGATCAAAGTTAGTTGGACCATAAATTGTATTGCCCCATTTAGTTATACCTTGGCTAAAATCAGCACTTTAATATATCATTTTCACATCATTTTTCATGTTTTAGTGTTTTTAGGCCAAATTGTGCATTTTAGATGGAAACTAGCCAAAAGCCTAATTGGAGGTTATTGATGGCCAGTTTTAGGTGTCTACAGTTTACCCCTATTTAAAAAGTTGTTGAAAGTTATAATCATAGTAAAATCTTATTAAATAATTAAAATCTCATGTATGCCTATAACTATAATGATGATAAACTAATTGTATGATGCCCCCTCGAGGGAACGGTTAGCATAAGGAGGGTTAGTGAACGGTCCCTTGAAAAGAAAGAAGCAAAATGAGGGGACAAAGGAAAGGAAGGATGATGGGGTGAAAGCACAATGATACTAAAAAATTAGTCAAAATCATTAAGAATGCAAGTGGGATGGTGTGCAATTATTTTTTCAAAGGTGGTTATAATCATTGATAAATGTAGGTGGGATGGTGTGCAATAATTTTCCAATAGGCAGTTATAATCATTGGACCCTAATTATGGCAAACATGATAAACTTGGCCAAGGATAATGATAAGTTAACATAGAGGGTAATGATGAATTAGAACAACCTACTAGTAGGGAGATGCTCCTCCAAACTAATAAAGGTTGAAATTCTTTCATGGTTAATTACTCTATTTGGGATATGATTTGGGAGTGAATCAAGATGCCAATGCCAAAAATATGCCATCTTTGTTGAATAGACTTATTGAAGTTGATGTTTGTTGTAGCATGTGATGGTAGGCTTTATGATAGAACACCATAAAGAATTTGCCAAAATATGCTTGAGGACTTACTCCCATAATTCAATACCCAATAGAAAACAGTGCACCAATGATAAAAACCATAATGACAATATAAACATATGAATATGGATGGGTTCAAGTGTAAGAGTGGGCAAGGAATCACCCAATGAACACACATAAATTGAATCAAGGTAATATTTCTAAAAGCAAACAAACAGGTAGACAAACAAACAAAATAAGTAGAAATAAACAAACAAATAATGAAATAAAAATCCTATGAACATTGCCCCTAGAAAATAGGTGACAAATGAACAACATGGGGGGAATAGAAGAAAAGGAAGGGGGTGGTTGAGCTGAATCCATATGCATTGGGCAAGTGGATGCTACCTACATAGTTCAATGGATGTAATATCCAATAAAAAACTTTAGGCCAAATGTAGTTCTCCCAAGGAATGGGAAGAATGTGATAACTAAGGAAAACAAATAGAATGGATGTAAGAGAAGAATAGGAATGGTCTTTCAAAAATGGAAAGTGTGTGAGAGAAAAGGCCAAAAAGGATGGGGATACTAAATGATAAGTGATTTTCTTGTAATTTAGTAAGGGTTCCCAGAATCCTTAAGGAAAAGAAGTGGTTAATGTTTTTGTTCTTTTCTACCAATTTTACAAATGCTTTTGGAAGTGTTTTGGAGTGTCTCAACTCAATCAAGAATGATGAGACACCAAATGGTTCAGGCTCACAAAATAGTGAGATTGTTTAAACTAAAGTTTCTATCAAAATGGTTAGAGTGTGGCTTTGATTGCTCATAAAATGGTGAGAGCATGGCTTAGGTTGCTCACAAAATGGTGAGAGTGTGGCTTAGGTTGCTTGAAAAATGGTGAGAGCATGGCTTAGGTTTCTCACAAAATGGTGAGAGCATGGCTTAGTTTGATCATAAAATGGAAAGAGCATGGTTTAGTTTATTCACAAAATGGTGAGAACATGGCTTAGGTTGCTCACAAAATGGTGAGAGTGTGGCTTAGGGTACTCATAAAATGGTGAGAGCATGGAGAAAAGGGTGATTGATTTGACCTCAACAAGTATTGAGTGTTACCTAAATAGTCCTAGAGTAGGACTTCAGGTCACTATAGTTCCACCTTTACAATAGAGGAATTCGACTAGTGTGGCAGCCAATTCAAACAAAATAGATAGTAGCTAATTGTTTATCTAGTAAACTATGGGTGAAATGGATTGCAAGGGATCTCCATCATTTTAAATAACTTACAAAACTCTTCCCAACTTTTTTCTTTGCTTGTGTTAGGTCTACTAATGAAATCTCATGCTTGAGATTATAGGAAAAGTGTTATACAAATTTATCAGAAAGATCATCAAAGTCTATTACTAAATTCTTGGGAAACTTTAAAAACCACTCCAAAGCTTGTCTAGCTAAGCTCCTTGGAAACAACAGCAAAAGGTATATGTCACTATATGCCACTAGTTGACATGTGACAAATAATTTGGTCAAATGGGCCTTAGGATTACCCTTCCCTTTGTATTTATCGAATTTGAGTGGTTTGTATCCTAGAGGAAATGGTATCTAAAAATACTCCATGTTGAATAGATAGGAACACATGTCATCTAATTTGAAATTTTTAGTTTGTTTCCCTATCTAAATAGCAACAATTGAATCCTTCATTTGTTATAATTATTAGGATAGAAAACTAAATCAAATGTTGGTTTGAGGGAGAATGGTGGTTTGGGTAAATGGATAAGAGGTCATAAGTGGGACACTTTAACTAGGGTATGATGGAGACACCTATTGGAGTAGATTAATTTGGTTGAAAAATGGACTAGGAATATGCATATGTGGATTGGGATGTACTTGAAATTGCACATTTGGATACATGATATTCTAGTTTGGGTTGATGATAAAGGTTTGACTTGGAGGATTTTGTAGTTGGAATGAAGGGATATAACTATATTGTGCCTACTATGGTTGAAAATGGACATGCTACCGACTAATCAAACCTTACTATTGAGTAGAAACTTGTGGACCAAGACCTTATCTTTGGATTTGTGGCACATTTTGAACCAATGGTTGTCTAGCAGACACCTAAGAAACATGGGGACCTCCTTATTACATGAATCCCTATGAATAAGTGAAATAAGATTATAGATTTAGCATTTTTTGTTGACCAATATTTGCATGTTGTTGATTAGTCATTATTGGGTTTTGGACTAGCATATTATTCTGTGACTAAAAAGGTATGTTCATCATTACCTAATAGGGTGGAATATTAGTTACCCCTAGTTGAGGAGGTAATGTATTCATCCTCTATTGTGTTGATCACTAGGTTGTGTTTGTTGTTTTGGAATACCACTCGCTACTTGTTGAGGGGGAGTAGTATTCATCACATTCTATCATTGAGTATAACATTAGCCATTGTTTGATTATCTAATCCTATAGGTTGTATATTTGAGGAAGCATCTGGTTGAGGCTAGGGTGCAAAAACTCCTATTCTTTGGTATGATGATCTGCTCATGGCATTAACTATAGACACACATTATTGGCTAGTTGTTTGTATGTTAGTACCACTTTGATCAAGATTGAATGTTTTTTGCACATTATCTACTATGTTTGGTTCACTATTCAGTGTAGAAGCTGAAGACACTTCTTTAATAATGGGTATATGCATCAAGTTATCTATTAAATTAGTTTGTACAAATGGGTTAGAATTCAAATTCTCTTATCCAATTAATTCCCTCAACACTCTTGTTGAAGGTACTAGGTCAATGAGAGGCTTACTTACCATGTTCATCTGATTAAAATCATGTGATAAATTTAGGTAGGTTTGATATGTTGTCTACATTTAGTTAAAGTGATCTTCTATGATGTTTTTGCCTCGATTGGATATATTGGGGTCTTGATACATTGTTTAGACTAGAGCCATAGGATTGCTATAATAATCCTATTGAACATAAATGATATTATGGGGAACTCTTACTAGACTTGGTAAATTTTCATGGGGGAAGTCTATTAGAAATTGAGCCCTTGCCTCTATGGCCCTAACCAAAATCTTATCTTTGTTCTCTAACAAATGTAATTCAAACAAAAATGGATCATACGTGGAAGTCATATTAGTAGAATATGACTATTAAAGTACTAGCTCATCCATCATGGGTATTATAGCTAAGTATTACATGGTTTGTTCTTAGTCTTGTTCTATGTAAGGTGGTGTGTTAACTAGATAGTTAGCCAATAGATCTTGGCTTTGTGCCCTTGATTGAGTATTATAAGAGGGATAAGAATCCATCTCATAAGTAATGTTATCTGCATAGGGGTCTTACACCATTTCTTTCTGTGCAGCTACATTACTAATCCTTGGATTGTACTTGAGTCCACTATGAGTGTAGGAATACATGTTGGGATCCATATTCAATACTTTTTGATAAAAGGTCAAAGAGTTCTACAAACTCTAAAAAGGATAGAATCTAAAACAAATGATGCCTTCAACTTGGTCTAGATTTGTCGAAGAGGATCAAAAGGTTTATGAAAATATTTGTGAGGAAAAAAGCTAGCGTAAAATACCTAATGTTTCATTTTTCACACAAAGATAAGTAAGTAAATGGACTAAAAAATTGAAATGCCAAACTCTAAAGTCAAAGTGTTTCAAATCAATCTAATCTAGGAATTTAGAAGTTGTTAGGTCTTTTGGCCAAATATAGCATCAAAAGCTAGGCTCAAACAAGGCATGTACTAGGACTCTTGGCCAAAAAGTGTCAAAAGCTATACTTTGAAAATAGATGAAAGTTTTAATCAAACAGATTTGAAACACTTCTAACAAACACTAGGCATTTGATTCTTGGGTATGAACTCGGTCAACTAGGTATAAGGTATGAAACAAAAGGCACTTTTAGCAATAGTTTATTTTATCATAAATAATGGTATAAAACTTGGTTTTGTTAACAAATAAGCTAGACAAAGGTGATCAATATAACTATTTTAGATAAAAGATCGTAAAAGTATACTCAGATTGGCCTGAAAATGTAGAAATAGATTTGAAATTCTATGCAAAAGAGGATATGAAATAAAGTTTGAAATGATTTGGATAGCGTAACGATGCTATACTACCCAAAAGGTATGATAAAAAATTTTGTTTCAAAGACTCTCTAAGGAAAAGACTTTTCTTCATAATTTTGACAGCATAACACTACCTTTCTTGACTCAAAATGTTATGGTGTATAGACTTAAAGTTCAAGTGTTTAGCACAAAATGTCTTAAATCTATCAAGTGAGGACAATTATTATGAGTCTTAAATGGCCTTCAAACCAAATTGGAAATTAAACCTAAGTTCCCTCAAGTTTAGTGCAAATGGTGAACCCACTTAACACATCAACCCTATGAACTTTTAAAGGTGTAATTCTAAATTTAGATTATAAGTGAAAGACTTAAACAATGTTGGTAAAGGTCTAGACTCAATTGGGTAGCATAACTATGCCGAAGTGGATGATATTACTCTCAAGCTTTTGATGAACTTTGAACAAGGCAAATGGATGATCTCATGTGGGTAGCATAACACCTCTTTGTTCAAAGGAAATTTTGGACTATGTGTTTGGTCTAGATTGTTTGTTTACATCAAGTTTTGACTATAAACAAGACTTTAATCTAGGACAAGACCAACTAATTAATCACCCTTAGATCCTAAACTGAAAAGGTTGCTTGGTAATATTGGAATCTATCAATATACATCATTTGAGAGGATTTTAAGTGTTCATCCAAAAGTAAATTCACATTATATAGTAGGGTTTTTACAGCCCCCCCCCTTTTCTCAAATGATAGTAATACGACATGGACCTTGAGGTGCACCTTGCACCAACAATACTTCCATGGCAACTAGGGATTTGTCTAAATTCTAAAAAGCTTCTAAATTATCTAGGGGAATCAATTACACAATGAATTTCATGCCAATCAATGCAAAATAAAAGCACAGATTTTGGGTCTATATCACTTGGCTTGTTGTAAAAAGGTCTAGTTATTTTTACAACCACTACATCTTATTGTTCACTCAGTGTAGTGCGATGTTCAAAGTGTCATTATGTCCCATGTGCAATGCTAAAAGAGTCAAATGAAGTTAATTCCAGGAGATGAAACCTCAGGTCAAAGCTTCTCTAAAGAACTTGTAAGAGGTGATGAAGTCCCTCTTGGAAACCAAGATGCATAGAAACAAAGAAATCATGAAAATATAAAGACTTTAGGATCATTTTCAAGGTCACTCAAACTTTGAAGAGTTTTTGGGGATTGTTTTAGATGACTTTTTTTCTAAGCCTTGGACTAGGATACTTGTAATAGGAATGGCACTTTTGATTCCAAGGGTTCCCTATAAGGGAAAAATGGAAGAGCATACATGCAACATTCCTCTTTTTTCCAAACAAAATCTAATTAAACAACTATTTCAAGTAAAAATTGACAAGTGTGTTTAATTTTAAACCCAAATGAAATGTTTGGTCGTGTTCATTTAACCCCTTGGTCTTAGTTGCAATCTTTAAAAAATATTCATCAAAAACCCCTAAATTCTTTGTTAAACACCAAAACAAAGCTCCTAATAAAATTTTAAGCATGTAAAAGTGATTTAAACATGTTTTGAGCAAATATCTCACTTGGTCCTATAATAAAATTGTTAGCATGTCCCTTAGCTTTGAAGCTCTTTTGAGCTTGAAACAATAAACTTTGGAAAAAGAAGTCCTAGGTCTATGTTTTTTCAAAAACATAGTGATCAACATTGATCAATACCCTGATGTCATTTGTGGATAACCAAGATCTGATCGATGTCGGTTCTATTGACCAACATCAGTTAAGCCAAGTAATCGATGTCAATATTTCTGCCAATGTTGATTACTGTGTAAAAATTGTGGCAACCAAAAATGGCAAAATAAAGTTAAAATATCAATTTTCAAGAGTTTTAAAGGCTCAAATGAATTTTTTTAAGTTACAAATGGATCTCCTTCAGGGTTAGGATACATCTAGTCCCACTAACATGTCATTATGTGATCTAGGAATTTGACTCAAGAGAGGATGGTTAGTATGGTGTTAGTTCCAAAATAAAAACTAAATGAAATAAACACACTAATAGCATAACATCTCTAGGAACTAGGGAGAGCCTAGTAACAAAATCAAATGACAAGAAGAACTAAAGAGTAAGGAATGAAAACACAAGAATTCCTTTCACCTTCCTTGGATGCTCCAAATGCCTTTGTAATGGTGGTTTGCTCGGCTTGTGCTTCAAGAGGTCTTCTTCAATGGAGTGTGGCTACCTTCATCTCCTCTTGGCACCTTTGGCTTATGGCTTGGCTTGGCTTGGAATCAATTTGGCATTATAACACTATTTTTATGAAGCTTTGGAACCAATCTTGCATTATGACTTTGCACAAATTAAGCTTTGAAATGATGTTGTGAGGCTTCCTATTTATAGATTTTTGGATTTGATCAGAATCAACCTCAACCATCCATCTTAAGATTGAGATGTGTGGTTGAGGATTAATTCAATTTTTATAATTAATTTTTTAATTATCCTCATCATGGTATTGGAAGAAGGGGCAATTAAGAGGCATCAAGGGCATCATGAAAGGCATTGATGAGGCATGGGAGGCATGAATCCTGATATTTGTGGCATTTGTGGCCTAGGGATGTCTTCCCAAAAAATGAGGTCACCTAATGATGCAGATATTCAATATTCATTTCCAAAATAAATTATTCAACAAGTCTCTATCTAATTATTTATTATGCCTTAATTTGGGTTAATTAGCTCTTAGGCATGATTAAGCACATTGTGCACAAATTACTCAAATTGATTATAATGTCTTGTTATTGGTCCTAAATTTGATTGGATTTGAATTGGAATTCCACATTAGATGTATTAGATGCATATTCCCATTTAGGATGTTACCAACAACAAATAACAAAGGCACAAGTCTTGTGCAAAATATTTGATAGGAAAGAGCAGTCTAGAGCATGTTAGTACAAAATTAACATTTTGACTTGAAATGAACTGATCAAAGTTAGTTGGCCCATAAATTGCATTGCCCCATTTAGTGATACCCTAGCCAAAATTAGCACTTGAATATATCATTTTCACGTCATTTTTTTTGTTTTATGTTTTTAGGCCAAATTGTACATTTTAGATTGAAACTAGCCAAAAGCCTAATTGGAGGTTATCGGTGGCCAATTTTAGGTGTCTACAATGATAGTCCATAAAAGTGTTTGAAATCTAAAACTGATTTTATTTTTTAATATTAAGTTCACATTTCATGGCATATGCACCGTAGATATGTCTCATGTTGAAACTATGTACAAAAATGGTAACAATGTATATAATTCTACCACAAATGTGTATCTAAATCATATAACTATGAATTTGGCTAATTTGGAATTTGAACAAGTATGGAGGACATGAATAATAGCATGCCCCACTTTATATGGAGAAATATAAAAACTATATAATTACCAATGTGGAGGACATATTTCCAAAACATGCCCCTACTGTAATCGAGGTATGTTGAATATTGAATAAGTGTGGGGAACATGTTTTCAAAACATGCCCCCACTAATTCTAAAATTGTGACAAATGTGAAGAACATGTTTTCAAAATATGACCCCACTATAATTTGAATATATGAATAAATTTTGAATTAATGCCTCTATGGCATACCCCCACTAATATTCCCCCCCACCTTTATGTGAGAGGAAGTAGAAACTAGTCTTTACCTTACCTCAAAAGGATAAGATAACCATGTAAACTATGAATGTACCATATATCATATAGAGGGAACATGTCTAGGTAAATATATCATGAAAATGCATATAATATGATCACTTCAAGTCCTAATATGCATGATATACATCATAAAATTTTCTAGAGAGTAACAGTACAAGCTTAAAAAGCAACCAAACTCACACATAAGAACACTCAAAATCAAGTCAATATACAATGGTCCAAGGAGACCTAAAATAAGGAGCATGTTTAAATGTCGTACAATCGAAGGGACATGACTTATTCAAATGTCAATAAAAGCAAGAATGACATATTCAAGTGTCCATATAATAAGTAATGACATATTTAAATGTCAAAGAAGCAAACAAAGGCATGAGAGTTTCAAATAATGGAGCATATTCAAATGCTTAAACAAGCAAGAAAATATCAAGACAAGACACTCAAGGAAGTACATGAATGAAAGCACAAGTAACCAACATAAACATAACATACTAGTCCATGGATCATATGTGTTATCAAAATGTTAATTACATACATATCAAGTACATTGAGAAAGATATAAGCATAGATAAGGCATGTGTAATTACAAAATCTCAAACATGATAAAGTAAAATGATCATATAATGATATAACCTATATTTATTGTGATCAAAGAAGTGAAGGCCCCCAATGTCCACATGACATGAGTAGAGGGAAGGCTCAACATCTGAAAGTGCATAGATCATTTATCTGTGTATGCTTGAATCACACTTAAATAATGTGTGAAACACGTGTATATATAAAAAATTAATATGCCATCTACCAACATGGAACCAACAACATATATGCCAAGGAGCTAATAGAACATGTAAATGTTGAACAATTTTTTATATTTTTGAAGTTTTTTTAATTTTTTTGGTATTTTAAAATATGTCAAAAAAATAAACTATCCTATGATCTCATCCAATGGATGGTCATAGTTATCACCCCATTATGAACTTGGTGAAATAAACTTATTGTTATAGTTTAATTTGGGTTTCAACTCATTTATGGGGTTAGGCACTCATTCAATTATCTAAGTCAATTTTTTACTTATTACAATTGGGTACAAGCATTGTATATCCCCATAGTTCTCAACATTTATCACTCAAATGTCCTAGCATCAATTCACATTAGGTGCAAACCTTATGTGCTCACCCAAAGTTCAATAGATAAATAATTGAGGTCCACATTGGGCTAGTTATGTCATGGTGTAATGCATCATATGTAAGACATGGTCATTTAGCAAAGTCATTTTGGAAGATTCATTGGCACAAGCCATTTTTGGGTGGAGTATGTTGGTCTGTAGGTACAAATCCTATTTGGGGAACTAGTTCTAGTCATAGGAGTGAAAGTTTATATCAGGTTGGTTCTATGATATTAAGGGTGCAAGCCTTTGTGTTACTAAGCTTAGTATCATTCAGTGCTTTGAGGGGTTAATGGAATGCATTAGATCAAGTTCATATTATATCTTGTACTACTTGCAAGGACATCAAAGCTTGGGTTCATGAATTTTATTACACTTAGGCTATTTTATTAGAGTATGATTATGATGTCATCTTTTACATAGGGATGTCATTAACGACTTGGACTAGAACTTCTCTTAATAAAACATTCATATATTGAAATTATATCATTATAACTATTAATATTAATTATGCAATTCAACAAGGAAGTGAAAGATATTCAATCAAATGACTCTATGTATCACAACAACCATTCTTATTCATATACTTAAAGCTTCAAATATAGCTTATAGTTCATATTATATAAAATAGAGTACATAAGGTAGAGTACAAGCTTTACTAACTAATTATCTACCCAGGGGCTCATAGGTGAGCTTGGGATTACAAAAAATGGAAGATTAATGGAATCCATGATAAATACTATTCCAATGGCATCCCTTTCTAGAGTTAATTCTATAGAGTTTTGCTACATTAGTTCATATCCTCCTTCTTTACTAGTTCAATCTTGGATTTATAACACAAGAGCATCTCTATGCTAGGGTGGAGATCACATACTGGGTGTTGAGATGGATCTTTTATTGATCATTTCTCTAGTCTATCACATTGCATTCCTTGTGTTATGATCATCATGTATATCCACTCAAGAGGATATCTTGAAAATTTGGGCACCAGTTAATTGCCTACCATCTAGGACTAGGTTTGCAAGGATTCTTCCAGCTAGCACAAAATATACCAAAATAACAATCATGCCAAGTGATTACCTTACACCGATATGTCTATCAAGTTGGCATAAAACCATATTAGATGAAATAGGGTCCCAACAGTACCCCAAAAAAAATTGTTAGTTCACCTTGAACTAGTACTTCCAAGCTTTTGGTGCATAAAACTTGGGCGTGCTCTCCTTTAGCTCAGTGTTGAAGTCCTCAAAGCCCTTGATGGTGAGCTTGATTTATTTAGTGGTGATGTTTATCTCTATGGAGGTAGTGTTGAGAAAGAGCACATCTATCTTCTCTAATTCCTTCTTAAAGGCCTCAACACTTGCCTTAGCTTTTCCCACTCCTCCATCCAGCATTTTCTCTTGTTCATAGGCCTTAGTCTGCAAGACATAGAAGAGTGTTTATAGGCTTTATTCATAGTGTTCGGTCTATGTTCTTAAGGCATTAACCTTCCCCATTATCTAGGTGTGCTCTGACCTAATTTTAGTTTATACCTATTCCATCAACTCCTCCCTCACATCCTTTACCTACTTGAGGTGTGCATCTATGACTTACACATGGTTAGAAAATTTGTAAAATATGGCATTGGTTGCATCTATGCCCTCTTTAATTTTGGTGAAGATTTATTCTAACTCTTTAATATTTAAATCTAGATCCTTTTTTAGTATGGTGTATGAGTCCTCCTCTTCTTCTTACACTAGCTTTGCCTTCAACCTCAGGAGCATCTGTTTCACTAACGTGCATACTTTTTCAACCTCAAAGAAGTTAGATGTGTTAACATCATCCAAGAGGGATGGGTTAGTCATTTCTATGCACTCGACTAGTTACTATAACTTAAAATTCATAGCATGTACTTCTTCCTCTACATCCTACATGATTTTATTCCATCTCTTCATCCTAACATCATTAATGATGTTTTTTCACACAACTTCATTAGCCATCTAGATGAGTGCATTGGAAAATTTGACTAGGTTCTTAGTGTGGGGATTTAGGAAGAGGGAGTCACGCCACTCCTCAATTTTATCAACACCTAATATGGCCTTTTGAGGTACCTCAAAGTGAGGCTCATCCATGTAGCTATTAAATACAAATGAAAGATGTTGGTGTATCCTAGTAGTGGCAGACTTAGTGGGCTTGTATTCAAACATGTAGAAGTCTTCCTTTGTCTACCCTTTTTACATATTTTCCCTAAGGCTTAATTTTTTGCCTTTTTATTCTATGAAGGATAGCTCCATGTGTTCTTCTTCATCTTCATCATCCCTATCACTCTCTTCATTACTTTCCTCTTAAGGTTTTTTCTTTTTGTTCATGTAGGGGTTCATTTTTAGACTTGTCCCCTTTGTCTTCTTCTTCTCCCTTAGCACCAGCTTCACCCTCCTCCTATTTTGGTTGGGTCTCCACAACACTCTTTGTTTGTTGATTTTCTAAGGCACAATCACCCCCTTCCTTTTTTTTAGGTGCCCATTCACTACTTGGGCATGCCTATAGTGCAGCTTAGTCTATTATGTTGGTGGAGGTATTAAGCACCTTTTCTACCACTTTCTTAATTAGGTCCATGCTTACAGCAACCTCTTTTTCTTCCTTATCCTTGGATTTTTCTTCTTGGGCCTTATTTATCTTGGCCTTCCTCTTTTTCACTAGTGTTAAGGCCTTTTCTTCCTCAACCTTCATTTCCTCAGCCTCAACTCCATCAATATGCTCATGAGTCATGTCAATTACCTTCATGGCCTCTCTTTTCTTCTCTAGCACTAGCGCCATCTCTATTTCTTCCTCATTGTGTCCCATTTTATTCCACAAGCTTCTCTTTTCCTCCTCAATTTGTGGAGGCTACGTGGAGGGCTCTTTTGATGAGGTGTTGGGTAGATTTCTTACCTCTCTAAGCATGATGGTAGTGCCACCATGGAGGGCCTTTTAGACTTATTTTGTGATGGACTCTTTACAATATAGACCTTGTTCCCTCCTTTCTCCTCTATCTCTTCCCATGCCTTTTACACCTCCATTTCCTCACACACCTCTTACACCTCCATCTCTACCAAGGTTATTATTGGAATTGCAATGGGGAAATCCTTAACTTTATTCACTCTTGAATTTCTTTAAGGGTTTCTCCCCACTTTTTTGGGGGATATTTATTCTACACTATTAGCATCAGTTTCCCTTCATCACTGATCTAGAGGGGGAGATCAGCATCCTTCTCAGGGTCTACACCCTTCTTTCTTGCCTTCATCTCATAATATAAAATGTGTATGTGCCCAAGTATTACTTCCTTATAGATGGGATGGAGGTCATTGCAATCCAAGTCATCCTCCTCATCTTTATAGATTTTCCTCCTAGGTGCACATATTAGTGTCACAACCTTTTCCTCTCTAAATCTAGGACCTTCATCAAGATGTACAAATACTACGTATTTAGAATTCTCTTTAGTACATCCTTGAAGTACTTTATATAAAATGTATAAGGGAGTTTTCGCCAACCTAAATGGTTGTCATCTATGAGCACCAAGCACACTACATAAAAGTGTTACATGATAGTGAAGGTCATCATTCCAAACATGTTTTGGGGAATCTCCTTAGGGATGCACCATTCCATCCTGAATGCCTCTATATATTGGTTGTACCACCCCATTACTCAAGTCTTATATTTATGGGAGAATGTGGGTGGGTAGGTGAAGACTTGGTACTTCAGCACTAGGCAATCCTTGTATGTTAGGAAGACCTAAAGATTATCTTTTTCACCATTGGGCATGTTGATCTCCTCTATTACAATTAAAATCAATATTGAACCCCATCTAAAGGTCTCTCATGTTGTGTAATACTCAAGCATGTTGTTCACCATTTTTTTAGAAATGAAATTTTTCTATGTTGAACTTGACCTCCTCTACCATGTGGTGGGCAATGTATAGGTAGGCCTTGGTGATGGCCATCCACCATCCGTCAGGGAAAAATTTTGAACTTATGAGGTACACCACTACCCTCATTTCAGGGTCTTTGATATCCTTTATTGAGAATGTAAATCCTCCCTTGTATTACCTAAGGAGTTTTGTGACACTTTAATCTTCAACATCATCCACCATCATCTGGTGGATATCTATACTAGAGTTTGGGAATCTAGTGATTCTAGCATTTAGGCTCACTAATAATTGTATGCACCTCCCTATAAATTAGAAGTGGTCTCCATGTACATGTGAGAGGAGGAAATGCATGATTTCCTCTAACTTCCCAAAACATAACAACTCATAGAGTGAGTTGCACTGGTGGTTGTAAGTCTATCTTGGATGGATACATCTAATAATGTCATCCCTACTTTTATCTTGGCCCATGTATCAACCACCCAGTCTTGTTCTAGATATTATACATTGATTTAGGTGTAGTGGTTATATTCTTTTAGCTAGTAGGTGTGTGCAACAGATGCCCAGCTCTCTCCTACCAAGACATATGTGGGAAATTATATTTCCTGGTATGACATCTTTGTGAGTGCCTTAAGATCAAATGTTATGATGATAACCCCTTCCACTAGATATTATTTCTTCTTTAAAATGGCTATATCTTCTATCATTTATGCATGTTTAGCATCCTTTTATGCCTACAGTAGACTAGAACTCATTTATTTCTTTCCCATCCTAAACCAACTAGAGTTAGAGTATGGTCTATTGATTTTTTTAAAGCCTTTAATGTTTCTTACCACTCCTCATAGTTTTAGGGTCTATGATTATGACTTTGGCTTTTGATATTTTGATTACTATTAATGGTAGCCTTGGCATTACTAAAACTTTCTCATGTCTGGTTCTCTCAAAATTATTTCCCCACAAGCCTCCTTTCTAATCTCAATATGAATGTAATCTCATTTTTATTATAACCATTCTTGTTTTTTAGTTGTGGGTGCTCAAGGTTTCACTCTGGTAACATTTGCTCACTTTGGCTTTAGTTCAACTTTGGTTCCATGCTTAATTGTGCTTAAGGTTTTTAACCTAAACCAGTCAACCTTTCACTTCTTTATACCCTTAGTTCAACTATCATATTAATTGTAGGTGATTAATGGCATGGTGGTGCCTAGATTTATTGGAATCTGCTAAAACCTACAAAATACTTGAAAATCCACTGCCACCTATGCATTTAGTGCATATTTTTGTGCCTCCATTATTATCTCATTAAATTCTTTAAATGGTATTTTCAATGAAGTGACATGTAGTTCAAAAGGTCACTTCTCACCTACTTTAGGTGGATACCAACTTATCTTGACAATATCCCTCATGTGTTTTATTCACTTGGCATGACCTTCACTTTCCTTATGTAACATGGGCATAATGCTTCACATGCATGTGATTCAGCCTCCAAGGTTCCATCTTCTCTTCCTATTGCACTTTTATTTCAAGTGTACTTTCTTGTCTTGGTCAATTTCCCTACACTTTCATCTCTTTCCTTGGCCTATCCCTAACCCATACAAATCCCTTACACTAGTCCTCAAACACCTCACTCTCTAGGTGTTTTATGAAATTAGCATCATGTGTGCCTCTCTCACATCTTATGCACACTACCATCTTGTACATCTCTCTTTCTCACTTGGTACTCATATCTTCAAAGTCCATCAAATTCCATGCACCCATAAACTTAGGTGTTTGGCCTTAGGTGCATAAAAATCAACCTCACTTGACTCACCTAATTGGTATTATACATGACAGCACCAGAATAGTTTTCTTTCAAGCCTAAAAGTACCTCATTTATTTATTCATCACCAACACAACACAAAACATAAAGAAATGTTTGGCTTATGCTAAACTTTATTTCGGTCAACATAACACAACCAATTTGTGACTAAGAATTTAGTGCTTGATGGTAAAAGCACCATCCTATTATCTATAAGGATTCAATTGGTTACCATTGAAATTCCCAAGGATCATTTCACCTAATAACATGCATATCTTACATGTACCAAATTTCAATATGCTTTGGATGTCATATGGACACATCTACCTAATTTGTATCTTTCCTACATGCTTGAGGTACTTGGAGTCATAGATCAAGACCAATGCTCCTTCAATAAATACCTTGTGCTTAATATGTTTGTCATGCCATAAATTTTGGCATGCCTACTTTATTTTTTGGCTCTACCTTGCTTGGGTGTGCACCTCTTCCAAGTACTCCAAGTCCTCTAGCCTTGTACTCATTGATTCTTGGTCATCCAAATGACCAATATGCATAATGTGAATTGATGGCACCATGAACTCTAATGGTAGAACTACCTCAATTCCAAACAATAGTTTAAATGGTGTAGCCTTATTTAGGTCCTTGTAGGTTGTGCAATATGCCCATAATACTGATGACACTCAATCATCCCAATCTTTGTGACTAACATCACATATATACGTGAGCACATTCCTAGTAACTTATTGAATACCTCAACAATGTCATTCACTTATAGATAATAAGGGGTGGTCTTATGGTGTGCTACCATGTATTCTATCAGCAAGATCTACATATTTTCATTGATGAAGTGTGTGCCTTTATCACTAGTTAAACTAAGCAAGCACCCATAGTGACTTTTGATGTTCTCCCATATGAACCTCACATCTATGTTAGCTATGTAATTATTTTTTGGCACTACCTTATACCACTTAGTGAAATAATTAATGGCTATTATAATGTATCTTGCACTTGTGTACCTTGTTACAAGAGTGATCAGCCCAATAAAATCAATGGCCCATTTTTTGAAGGGTGCCTAATCAAGAATGGGGATGAGAATAATTCCATCCCAATGGTTATTATTCCCTATGCACTAACATATGCCACATGATTTTTCATAATCCTTTGCATTTTGGAATATACTTGACCACCACAAGCTTGATTGCAATACCTTACATGTTATTATGTCTCCAGCACGATGGCAGCCTATTATCCCTTAATGTGCCTCACATAAAATGGAATCCATTTTGGGTTATAACACACATCATTATAGGACTTCATCTCAACCTAGTTTGTACAATTCCTTACTAATGAGATAAAAAGGGGCTGTATAAACTATGAGTTGTTTCTTCTCTTTAGTTATCATAGTTTGGGGTATAGATCTAGATGTTATAAAAGTGACTATTTATACCAAGTCCTTAATAACACATTATATTTTATATATTTTCACATCCAGCATGTCATTCTTGATCGACACTAATGCATCACCAGAGTCGATGCAGGACAAATGGTTAGGGCTCAAGTTCTATTTTCTAGGCTTAACAATAACTGAGAACTAGAAATCTTGAAATAAAACTATCCATCCACAAATGTGCCCATGGTGAAGAAGCTTATTCATGAGGTACTTAGGTTCCTCATGCTTCATGAACAAGATGAATGGGGTTACCAATATGTATTGCCTAAATTTTTGTAGGGTGTATACCATGGCTAGTGCCTCATGCTTAGTTGTTATATAGTTCTACTTTGCTTGGGTCAATTTTTTGCTCATGAAAGAGGTGGGATGATCTATTTTTCCTTCATTGGGCTATACTATAATGGTGCCAATTATAGATACATATGCATTGACATGGATGTGTAATGGGGTCATCTAGTCAAGAAATTATAAAATAGGCATGCTAGCCCATTTAATCTTCAGAGTTTTAAAGGCATCCTCTTGCATTATACCCTAATAGAATGGGTCATCCTTGAAAAAGAGTTCCTCTAGTGGAACCACAATTTGTGCATAACTCCTTGTGAATTTCTTATAGTATTCATAATGGATTATAAAGGAATGAATGTCTTTCTACATTGAAGGGGTCTAGAGATGAATGATTATTGTAATCTTTGTGGGATCGATGAGCAGACCATCTTTACAGATGATGTACCTGAGCAAGGTTTTAAATGGTAATGTAAAGATGCACTTCTTGAAGTTTAAGGATATTTTTAGCTACCTAAACCTTTAAAACATCAGGAATAGGTTATTATAATGGTCCTTTATGAGCCCATACATTGTCCAATCATCTAGGTACACTTGGAGGAACTTGTGGATGAAGTCCTTAAATGCAATGATCACCACTCTGAAGAACAAGGTTTCCACATTATTGAGTCTAAAAGGCATCATATTATAAGTGAAAAAACCCCATTCAGTTACAAATTTTTTTTTGGCCTTGTCCTCATCTTCAATCTAGACCTGATGGTCTCCAAAAAAACCCATCAGTGAAGGTGTAGATCACACAACCTATGATGCCATCCAAGACTTCAACAGTAAATGGATTCAGGAAGGGGTCAGTGATGCAGGTGGCATTAAACATTCTATAATCAATGCAAATATGAATGTTCCCATCCTTCTTGATGATAATTACCATAGGACTCACCCATTTATATTCTTACATTCGGTAGATAATGCCTACAGTTATCATACCATCAATCTCCATCTTGACCTTGGCACAAAGATTGGGTTTCATATTGTGTGGGTGTTTCTTGATAGGTCTTTCACCATCCACTATATTTATGCTCATCTTATTAAGGGATGGGTGGGTGTTCTTCATTTCTTGATAATTTTGAGGGAATAAGTCTTAAAACTCCTTCAAGAGATCCATAATTCATGCCAGCTCCATGTTAGACTAGTATGCACCCAGAGTAGCTATCTTTGGTTCCCCTTCTATGCTAATGTCTAATTTATTAGTCTTGAGTGGTACATGGTAGGGATCATTCCTCTCCTAATGGGAATCCACAACTTACCTACTCCCCTTATTTGTCTCTATATGAATATGAATCAGGTCTTCTTTGCTAGGGGTGATATCCTCTATTTGGTGCATTAGTTTCTTCTTACTTGTCAATGTCACCTAGTTACACTCCTTTTAGGTTTCATCTTCTTCACTCAATTCATTTTTAAGTACCTACTCCTCAAATAAATTTGGAATCACCAATCCTTTTTCCTCAAACATGTCCTTTAGGTGCTCCTTTAGGATTGTAGTGTCATCAAACACTTCCCTTCAAATTACTTATAGTGGATTAATCAATTCTAGGTTCTTTGAAGAAAAGGAAAAGGTGTACATGAACCTCTCCTTGAGTGGATCCCAATTTTCTATCTTGTGTCATGTCTCATTGATAACATACCATGCTCACGCCCATATATTCAAGGTTATGTAAAAGGTGTACACCCATAAGTTCATTGAGGCATTTGTACTACAGCCAGCCCATGTTTTTTTGCACAAGTGCATGTGCACTATTGGGTTTAAATTTTAAAAGTATATATAAATGTCTAGATCCTCATTTTTTTCTCCAATCTGGTTCATATTATTTCTTTCACATCTTTCCAATTCATCAAGCTAAGCCTTTATACTACCTACCAATGAGTGATAGTGATCTTTAAAGTATACACAAGTGCACCCATCCTGTTTACCTCATTTGGGATGCATAACTTGAGGTTACGAACATATTCTTCCATAGTATTTATCCCCTCATACCTTAAGAGTGTATAAATTTTACCTTTTCTCAAATAAAACACTCTCTTTCCTTTCTTTCTATTGCAAGGGACCCATCTCTTTAAAGTGCGATCAATCTGGACCCCACTAGTTCTCATAGGTTTTGGTGCCTTCATGCTAATTAAGTGGCACCTTTGACCAATCATCTCATAAGCTTCTTTGACCCATTGGTCATAAGCAACATTGATGGTGTTCAATGTTTATTGTCCATCATCCCAAGAAATTACTCTTTGGTCATTGGGGGGATAGCCTTGGTGCCTTGCACCATGATGCTATAGATATGGTTGATCTCATTTTATAGATCAATACTTTATACATAGGGGGGTCCTTGGTCACTTGAGAGGGAAGTAATTACCCTCTCCTTTCCATTTTAAAAGGTCATATAGTGATTCTTGAAATGCATATCAGTGTTATTCATGTAGCACCATGGCCTTCTCAGGAGTGATAGATAATTATCTTATTCAACCAACTCTATCACTTTAAATTCATCATGAAACTTGGTGCCCATGATATCTACAATAGAGTTTTTTATAATTTTGATTAGTTGTATCTTGGATTTTTTGGACATGAAAAGTACATAAGGGGAAGGCCTCAAGGCTAGCCTACCCATATTTTCCCATGTGTTCTTTGTTAAGATATTTACCTCAATGCCTATGTGTATGAAGACCTCACATACAAACCATCAATCAATGGTGGAATTTACCAAGAGTTATTGATTATACTCCACATTCTATGTATGCCTAACTTGTGGTATCCTTTCTATGTGTGGCATAGAAACTTAAACTGGCTTTTATCTTACATGTTCTAAAAGTTATTTAATAGTGGTAGCATCCTTTCTATCTATAGGAGGTGCAATATATATGTTGCCTCCTATATCTTAGCCTCTTGGCCATCTTTATTCTTGTGAGAGGTAGCAACTTGCACTTTTAGGTCTCACGTAAGTTGGAGCTTTCCTTGTAAGTTTTGAATCACACTCATAGCCTACTACAATACATTTTTCTAGTCTACAGGGTCTAAGTAAGCTATAGCTTTGGGTTTAAGACACATTATATGCTTAGTGCGGCTTTATTACCCATATTATAGGCATAACTCTAGTACAAGCACAATTGGAAATTAAGTGATGAATCCACTATGAGTAGTTACCTGCATTTTGATGGGCTCTATGTGGGTTGGTTATGCCTTCAAAGTCCACTTCTCCATTTTTGGATTGCACTTGATCATTCCTGCATCCTTGTCTACACTAGGCATACCTTGGGTCAATTTTTTATATAAGTTGGGGCATTCCTCAACCTTATTTTTTCCTCAATAATACCCACACATTGGATGTGTAGGGTAGTCATGTTGATAGTGCTCAGTTGAGCCATACTTTTAACATTATCATGGTAGGAATCTTCCTCCATCATATCCTTCACCTCACTCTTTAACACCTATTTACATTATATATCCTACATTCTATTATCCATAACACTCATTTCCTTGGGTTTTTAACCCTCCAACTACTATAGTTTCTTTCCTAGTGCCTCTCTCCATGTTTTCACATATATCATCGATCATGTGATAATTAGTTATGGTATGGGTATAGGCATCACAAAATTGGTAGTAAATGGTTATGTTAACTTGATTGGAACATTGCAATAAAGGTTACTTGTAAACATCATGTACTTCATGACAAAACTCATAACTTAGAAGTAATGTGCACACATTATTTCGAGGGTAGTTATTCTTGTTATGATCTTCTATCTCATAATCAGGGTACCATAATCTACTTCGAGCATCTTACACCAAACTAGTATTCAAATTTTGGAGTTGACTAGCCATGGACATAATATATGCCTCCATAAATGGGCTAATTTTAGTATCATCACTTTTAAATTCCATGGCTCTAAGTGTAGCTTCAAGCGCTTTGTAAGGGTCAATGAATGTCTTCATCGATAGTTGTCTTTAGAATGATACTATCAATTATCCAATGAACCATTGTGCATGATGAGAGGGGTGAATGTCATAAGGAAGTTTGGAAAGAAGTGTCTTAAATCTAGAATCATATAGGCACATTCTTTTGAATATCCCTTGGTTAATCTCTATTGTTCAAACTTGGGTATGTCAAATTCCTTCAGGAATGTTTCCTTCAAGGTGTCGTAGTCAATCATAGCCTAGTTAGGATCAAATTTCCTATACCAGGTATAAACATAATTAAGTAGAGTTATTGTGAATTGTGTTGCCTTGTACTCTGATTGGGTTATACCCTAAGTGTACCATTATAGTTCATATTTTAGCACATGTTCTACATCATTTTCCATGCTATGATACTCTAGTAAGTACATGGCCATCTTGTAATATATCTATGGTGGGGGTGCAACTAACATCTGAGTCACTTTCCCCCTAGTACTTATCTTGGTGGTGGTCCTCCAATACCTCTAGCCACTAGGTTAGGCACTTGTCCCTTTATTACTATTGTCACTGTAGATGATGATGGTGTTATACTACTAACTTGTGGCATTAGGAAACTTCTTATGGTTTATTGCCAAGTTTGCATAGCTGACATTAGATAAAATAGAATGTTTGAGCTCATGTTTTATGTTATTGAGCTAGTTCCCAAATGTCTAGAGGTATCCTCACTCAAATTTTCATAAGGAACAATTTGTTCAATTACAAAATTGTATTCCAAGTCTAAAAAATTGTCAAAGTTTATGTGGATAGTAGGGCCAATTATTACTCTTCTTTCTTCACATGGGGGATCTATTACATGAGCTAACACCATAGGTTTAAAGGGGGTAGGTACTTCCATTACATAGTTAGTGGTCAAATTAATAGAAACCCAACATATTCTTCACCCATTAACAATTAAGCTTGATCTATGGCTTCATTTTTCCTCTCCTCACACTACTGCAATTCAAGAGATCCTTCCCTATACCCTTCCCACTTGTTATAGGTTCTCTCAACACTTTCAAGTTCCAAATATTATATTAGCCTACACCTCCTCTTATTCTAGTTTTGTCTCCTAAGCTCTCAGGTGTCAATCTACTTGTCTCCTTCCATTGTGCTTCACCTATACATCCCATTATTCTTTGTTGCACTACTCATATGTGAAAGGACTTATCCTTCCATTTGCATGGTTTCAAATCCATTATCCACCATCAATTTTTTAAGCTCTACACTAAACTCTTTCACAAATGCACCTCTGGGCTCATGTAAAAACTAATATTATGCTTCCTTAGGATAGGAATATATCGACACTACAAACTCAAGCATGTAACTATTTAGTGATTGTTACCACCATTTATTTTTAACTCTAGTCCAAGTGCCATTTAGGTTCTCAATCCTCTTTAGGTGCTCTTTCATCCACTCAAGGCATTGTTCATATCTTTGAATTTTAAGGGTCACATAGGTAGCCAACCATCGATACACATGTTTAGGTAGTTTGCAAAAGAAGACCTCATACAAAGAATCATACAGGTTATTATGAACCCACTTCCTTAACTTTTGTCCTTTATAGTATGGATCCTTTAGCAAAAAATTTTCTTCCACCTATTATAGCCAGTGATCAATGTTCTCGAGGGAGAGTCAAAGCATTATTCTATTGCACCATTATAATAACAAAATTCAACATGGATCCTATCAATGAAATCAAAATGTTAAAGTTTAATTAGGGTTTTAATTTATTTATGGGGTTAGGCACTCATTAAATTATCCAAATCAATTTTGAACTTATAACAACTAGGCACAAGCATAGTATATCCCCATAGTACTCAACATTCATCACTTGAATACACTAGCATCAATTCACATAAGGCACAAGACTTGTGTGCTCATTCAAAGCATAGTAGATAAAGAACTAGGGCCCATATTAGGCTAGTATGACATGGAGTAATGCATCATATGTAATACTTGGTCATTTAGCAAAGGCTTTTAGAAGATTCATTAGTGCAAGTCAATTCTAGGTAGATTCTATTGGTCTATAAGTGTAAAGCCTATTTAGGGAATTAATTCTAGTCAAAAGAATACAAACCTATATCAAGTTGGTTTTATGATCTCAAGGGTAGAAGCCTTTATGTTACTAATCTTAGAATCATTCAACATTTTTAAGGGTCAATGAAATGCCTTAGATCAAGTTCATACTATATCTTGTGCTTCTTGCAAAGACATCAAAATTTAATTGCATGACTTTTCTTACACTTAGGATATTTTAGTAGAGTATGATGATGACATCATATTTTACATAGGGATGCCATCAATGACTTGAACCAGAACTTTGCTTAATAAAACATTCATATATTGAAATTACACCATTATAACTATTAATAGTGATTTCATAATTCAATAAGGAAGTGAAAGACATTCAATCAAAGGACACTATGTATCATGGAAACCATTCTTATTTATATACTTAAAGCTTCAAATATAGAGTATAGTGCATATTGTAAAAAATAGAGTACATAAGGTAGAGTACAAGATTCACTAACTAATTATCTATCCAGGGGCTCATAGGTGAGCTTGGGATTACATAAAATAGAGCCTTAGTGGTTTTGATGCTAAATCCTATGCTAATGGCATCTATATCTAGAGTCAATTTTTTAGAGCTTTGCTACATTAGTTCTCCTCCTCCTTCTTTATTGGTTCTAGCTCAACTTTATAGCACATAGGAACATCTCCATTTCAAGGTGGAGAGTGCACACTAGGTACTAAATTGGAGCCTTTTTATCATTTCACTAGCTCTATCACCTTACATCCCTTGCATTATGGTTACCATGTGTATCCACTCATGAGGATGTCCTAAAAATCTAGGCACTAGTTAATCACCTGCCAGCTAGTACTAGGTATGTGATTATTCCTCCAACTAGCACAAAAGATACCAAAATAGAAATCATGCCAAGTGATTGCCTCACACTGAGATGTCTATCAAGTTGGTGTGGAACCATACTTAGATGAAATAGGGGCCCAACACTTATGATACTATCAAGGAGCATGCATAGGTGTAATATATAATAGTGTAGTATTTGTAATGTTCTGCATATATATAGTATGACTCTATGGTCATGAATAAATAATAAAAGGAATGAGGATTCATGAAACCCATTGTTGAAGGGTTTGTGCTTTGTTTGGAATAATAATAATAGTAACATGTGCAAGTGCTTTGGATATATGATTATGGTGTGTAGTAGATGAGTATTATGTGGAAACCAATGTGGATCTATGATGCAATGGTATATCAAGTATTGTCCACCTCGTAAATGGGATTGCATGTTATTTACCATTTTATGAAATATTAACATTAAGAGGTTTGATAATTAATTGCCTAGGTATAAATTTATGTTTCTCAAGAGGATGTTCATATGAAATTCTAAAAATTATAATTACCCAATTGACATGAATGTATTTAACACACCCATATAGTGTATAAGGTGCTACTTAAAGTGTATGTATCCAAGGTTATCCCAATAACATATTAAAGACACTTGTGTAAGGTATAATTAATAATGTAGTAACCACATGTGTGATATCCACTTGTAAAAGTAAGTCAATCTCACCAAGAACTTGTTGTGAGGTCCCATCAAACGCTCTAACTGATATGGTTGAAGGATGTAAAGTATTATTTGTATAACCCAAATGTGTAAGTAATTTAATGGTATAAAATTTCTCACTTGCACCATCATCAATCATAATACTATGTATAGGTCAGTGATCAAGGTATGTTTGAATGAATAAGGAATGAATATTTGAGTCATCATCTCTAAGCTCACTATCATCAAAAGTAATAGAAGGTATCTAAACCATAGGAGGTATATGTCGTGTATAAGTACCAATAATCCCATACAATGAGTGATCATAATAAAATGGAGGAGGATGTAAATTATATTCCATTTACACTACTGAATCATTCTTATAATGGTCTTGTAAAGGATTATTAAATATATTCTTCTTGTCATGATCACTAGGTTGTGAACTTGATTCCTTTGGAGGATCATCAAATGTAAACTTTTGGTCATCAATGAGGTCTTGGATCTTATTCTTCAAGGTAAAACATCTATTCATAGAATGCTTAGGGTCTTGGTGATAGTCATAATAAGCATTCACATCATACCCTTTGGGTAGAGGTCGACTCATATAAACCTTTGTAAGATGAGGGAGAGATATGAGGTGACACTCTACAAACCATGAGAGTAATGAAGTAGGAGACTTAGGTAAACATGTAAATTATCTCTATGTTGCATTAGATAACATAAGTTAATTAGGTTGTTGTGATACTATATTAATCATTGTGGTTGTTTCTTTTTTAGGCTTAAGAGGTTTGACCTTATAACTTAATTTGATAGTAAACTTGGTATTGGATGTAGATGTAGTAAGTGTGTTTGCTACATACTTAAGTGTGTTTAATGAGATGAGCTTCATTTTATGGTATCAAGTAACATGTCATAAATCATCAAAAATTTGAACTTTTCAAACATAATGGAATCATGTAAAGGAGCAAGCAAACTTTGCTTGAAAATATCTTGAAGATCTCTATCTACCATAGGATTGGTCATTTTATCCAACATTGTCTTGTACCTCAAGACATACTCATTAATAGGTTCATTGGTTCCTTATTTGATCTTTATAATTTGGGCATAGGAAATCTCTTTGGTAATATTACAGAAGTGTGTCAAAAATTGATCTACAATAGGTTTAAATGTGTTTATTTATTGGTTGGTAAATCATAGAACCACATTAAATCCTAGTCTTTTAAGCACCTTACAAATAGTTTGGTCAAAATTTTATCATTGGAGGCATAATAAAGACATGCCACAAATAAGGATTGAATATGTTTTTTAGGATCACCCTCGCCATCATAAAATGTGAAATTAGGTGCAACAAAACTAGTTGACAAGGGGTGAAAATATATCTCATATGCAAGAGGATTATGCAACACATCTTGTGAATAAATAGCATGAGAACACTTTAAATTTTTTTTATGAATATTGGTGACCTTATCCTCCAAGGTATTTATAACTTGAAGAAGATTTTTCACTATAGATAAATTTGGATTTATATTAGCAAGTTGAGTAGTCACCAAAGTGGAAGAAAACATGCTTTGATTATTAATAGGTATTGAAACTAGTATTTGAGTTGAAGAATTTGATAACCTCATGGTAAATGTATCAATAATAGTCTTAGGAAACAAAGGTTTGAAGAAATAGTCCATGCCTCGACTAGATTTATGAAGATTGATTGATATGGAATTAGTTTTATTACTATCTAAGGACTCACCGTTATCAGGTGAAGAAGACTTAGCCTTATCATGCTTACTGATTTCATCTCTTGTAACATTAAAAATGCATCCATTAAGCCCTTGTTATTATTTTTATGAGTGATCAATGCTTCTTTACTTTGATTTGAAATCACATTTTTTATTACTATTTTCCATTGACTATAAATTAAAAATTATAGAATTTGAACAAAAAATTGAAACCCTAAGAATCATATTTTTTACATTCACATGAATCAGGTTCACCAAATGTTTACCCTAAAATCTAGATTAAGGAATCTATGGTTAAATGGTAGATATAACCCAAAGCATCAGGATGGTAGACTATATATATATATATATATATATATATATATATATATATCAGTCCAATTAATTACAAAACTCAAATAAAATATACTAAATTTATTATATTGAGATATGTTAAAAATAAAAAGTACAACTATGATATATAATAAATGATAATGAAAATGATATACTTGGTTGGTTTTAATACTAATACAGATCTAGATATGGAATAAGTAGAAAGTAGACCAGATATAGATTATGGATCAGTCACCTAATTTTGAAAAATTATGTTAATGTTTCTATCTGGATTGGATGCAAGTGTCTAGTATAGAATACATACTAAAATTGGATGTGATCACCTAGATGCTTTTGGGTTCTATGTCACCTTCACTCTAGTGCATTCAGATTTAGGTCATGGACTATTGTTCTTTATCAAATGATAAAACCATGGCTTTTCATATTCATATTGGTTATGGAAAAAATAGGTTAGTGGTCACACAATGTTGATCTATCCCAAAGATCACTCTATCAATGAGTAATAGCTACATATCTAATACTCTAAAGAGGGCCTCAAAATTATCTAGTTCTCCTCTATGTGTTGGCTTGTGTGTGTATCATGCAATGTGCCATAAGCAAGTAAAATAGTGACTAGCTTGTAACTTGGTAAATGTGGCTCTTAGAATTTTCCTTTAGTACTTCAAACCTATAGATGTGTTGCCCCTATGACTAATATGGAAATAAGAGAAAATAGAGAATCTTTGATCACTTGAGTTCTTGATTGAATGCTTTTGGTAAGTTTATTTATGATTAGGTAAGAATTTTCTAAGTGAGTAATGAATGAGGATTGATCTTGTATTTATACCAATCCCTTTATAAAATATCTACATTAAAGTATTTAGGCTGACCATAGGTATACATTTCATTTGTAAATTAGATGACCTTAAGGCAATGGATACTTGCATCAAGATGGGATGCTTATAGGAAATTAGAAAATAGGTGCAGGTCCAAAACTTGTACAGATGGAAGATAAATAGGTTTACAACATTATGGGCATTATAAAAGGTCTGAGTCATCAAAATAACATTAATTACACTAAGAAATAAATAATAAGCATAGAGAGATATTATTTGAAATCCTTTCAAAAATTTATATAATCTGAAGGTATATCCATAATATGTATTTTCCAAGTGTATAATACTAAGGTGCTATATAATTCATAATTAGTGTCTACATTTTTGCCCCTTTAATATAATAATGAAATTACCAGTTTAGATGAAAATAAATGCATAACTAGATGTGTATAACACACCTTGCCTTTGCATAAGTCCAACTTGAGTACTTTGTTGGTGACTAGCCTGCAACTAAGATCATGTTTCAATATATAATCAAAGCATTTAATCTGAAATTGAAAGCACTAAAATGATTGAAATTGAAAAAGATTAAGGTTTGGGAGTAAACATGTGTATCAATACAACTTCCTTGCCTTTTGGAAATTTTATTTGAAAAGATATATCATTATGAATCATTATAGATGATATTAGGACAAATATTAAACCTAAAGAGGTGTATATATCTAAATAGATAACGAGAGAATGGAGGACACATGCCCCCAATTTTGGAGAAAATGTGAGTTGCCACCTAGTAGTTGAGATTAGCTTAATAGTTCAACCCAATCATATTTATAACCTAGTGATCGTGAGTGACCAAGTCAACTCATATTATAAAATTGGTGAGGTTGGATGATGTAATCAAGTCCAACCTATAAACTTGAAAAGATTGAGTGATTTAATCACCTCAAACATACCAAAAATGATCCAACTACTACAATAGATTGGCTCAATATAATCTATAAAAGTCCAATATGGTGGGTGACAACAGTTCATAAAAGTGTTTTAAAATCTAAAATTGATTTCATTTTGTAATATTATGTGCACATTGAATATCATATGAACCTTATATATGTCTCATGTTGAAACTATGTATAATAATTATACCAAGGTATAAAAAAATTCCATGTGTATCTGAATCATATAACTATGAATTTAACCAATTTGGAATTTGAAAAATTGTGGAGAACATGCTTGTCATAACATGCCCCCATTATATATAGAGAAATTTGAAAACTGGTATATGTTCCAATGTGGAAGACATATTTCCAAAACATGACCCCACTGTAATTTGGGTATGTTGAATAGTGAATAAGTGTGGAGAACATGTTTCTAAAACATGCCCCCAATTAATATGAAATTATTACAAATGTGGAGAACATGTTTTCAAAACAAGCCCCCACTATAATCTAAATATGTGAATAAATGTGTAGGCCATGCCTCTATGGCATGCCACCACTAATATTCCCCACCTTTTGAGGTGAGGGGAAGTAGAAACTAGTAGTTACCTTACCTCAAAAAGATAAGATAACCATGTAAATTATGAATGTACCATATAAAATTATGAAGGAACATGTTTAGGTATATACATCATTTAAGCATGAAGAATGTGATCACACCAAATCCTAAGATGCATGATATATATTATGGTAGCATATATAGTAACAATACAATCTCAACAATCCACTAAGTATAGACACAAGAGCACTTAAAATAAATTCAAAATACAATGGTCCAAGGAGATCTCGTATAGTGGGCATGTTCAAATGCCACATAATTAAAGGGACATGACTTAGTCAAATATCCACAAAATTAAAAATGACATATTCAAATGAAAACATATAAAAAACAATGACATGTTCAAATTTCAAAGAGGCAAACAAAGGCACAGAGACTGCAAACAATGGATCATATTCAAATACTCAAACAAGAAATACAATATCAATTCAAGACACTCAAGGAAGTTCATGAATGAAATCATAATCAACTAGCATAAACATAAATACTAGTCCATAGATCATATGTGTTAATAAAAAAATGTTAAGTACATAACATATCAAGTACACAATGGAAGATATAAGCATGAATAAATTCATGTGTAAGTATATAATCTAAAATATGATAATTTAAAATGATGATAAAATGATATAGTTGAGATGTATCATGATTAAAGAAGCAGATGCTCCCTAATGTTTACATGGCATGAGTGGAGGGAAGGCCTAACATCTAAAAGTACATAGATCATGTATCTATATATGCCTAAATCACATTCAAATCATGTGTGAAACACATTTGTATATCTAAAATATTGATATACCATCTACCAACATGGAATCAACAATATATATGCTAAGGAGCTAATAGAACATGTAAATGTTGTACATATTTTGAAGTTTTTTTATTCTTTTGGTATTTTTAAAATTTGTAAAAGAAAATTACTATCATATGATCTCATCTAATGGATGGTCATAGGTATATCCCCATTATTATCATAGTAAAATAAACTAATGATACTTCTAAGGAGCATACATAAGTGTAATATTTGGCATGTAGTATATGTAATGTTGTGTGTACGTATAGTATAACTATGTGGTCATGAAGAAACAATATAAGAAATGGGGATTCATGGAAAATCATTGAAGGGTCTATAGTTTCTTTGGAATAAAAATAATAGTAACATGTGTAGGTGTTGTGGATATCTTAATATGGTGTGTAGTAGATGAGGATTCCATGGAACCCACTATAGATATTTGATACAATTGTCTCTCAAGCATTGTTGCCTAGTAAAAGGGATTGCTTAATTTTTACCTTATTATGGAAGATTAACCTTAGGAGGTTTGATAATTAACTGTCTGGATGGATGCACAAAAATGGGAGACAAAAAAGTGGATAAAATGAAAAACACAACTTTTTTTGTAAAGGGCATACACCCTTTTTTTTTTAAATATAGCAAACTTCATTCGGGTTGGTCCCAAGCCTAAATGACGTACACCCTTTTTCATAAATGGCATATTCCATTTTGATCGAAGGGCATACACCCTTTTGAGAAAAGGGTGTATTCCCTTTTTAAAAAAAATTTGGAGGGAAATGTAAACATTTGAAAAGTTTTAATGGAAAGGGCATATACCCTTTGGTAAAGGGTGTGCATCTTATGTACTACTAATGGCATACATTCCTTGATTCGTAGATTTTATGATGGTTTTTGTTTGTTTGTATTATTATATATTTATTAAAATAAATGTAAAAAGTGTTTCTCTTAATTTTTACTCATTTCTTAATTAAGGAATAAGGTAAGAAACTAGTAATAAGGGTGTGGTAAAAGAACCTGGTTGTTATGCGTGCATGATCCAGATGAGTGTGGAGAGATCCTTTTTGTATTGGAAGGATGAACTATAGATAAAAAATCACTAAAAAAATGGGTTGTTATAAATATATCAAGTTTACTACCTAGTGTGAGCTAGATCCAAGAAGCATGAGTTTGCTAAGAAGCTGTTGTAAACACCTAAATCTAGCCACCAATGACCATTTATCAAGATTTTGACCAATTTCCACCAAAATGCATAATTTAGCCTAAAAAACTAAAACACATTAAATGAGTTAAAATTGATATATTCAGGTGCCAATTTTGGCTAGAGTGTTATTTAATGATACAATATAATTTATCAAGTAGCTAACTTTGAGCAGATCATTTCAAGTCAAAATGATATTTTTGCACCTGGGTGCTCTGGATTGTTTTTTTCTATCAAATTTCTTATACAAGACATGTGACTTTGTTATTTTGCATTGGAAACATCCTAAATGAGATAATAGTTCCAATGTATCTAACATTGACTTTAAATTCCAATCCAGTCAAATTTTGAGCCAATAATATGACATTTTGACCAATTTGATTAATTTGTGCATAAATTGCCAAGGTTTTGCATCAAAGTTGACTAATCATGTTTAAGGATAATTAAACCAAATCAAGAGATTAAGTTAATTGTTCATGAAATTTTTTGAATATTTATTTTTAAAAATTGATATTGAATATCTAAATCATCAATTGACATCATTTCTTGGAAAGACATCCCTAGGCCATAAATGTATAAAATATCTCATCAAGCCACCCCATGTCTCATTAAGACCCTCCCACGCCTCTTAAATGCCACTTCTTCCCAAATATTAATGGGAGATATTTATAAATTTAATTACATAATTTAGATTAATTCATAGCCACACATCTTAATCTTGAGATGGACGGTCATGGTTGATCCTAAACCATTTCAAAAATTTATAAATAGGAGGCCTTGCCTATTGATTTTTAAGCTTTTTCATGCTAAACTTATAATGCCCAAATACATTCAAAAATCCATTACAATTAGTTTTATAATGTTAAATTGTTGAGACAAGCCAAGCCAAGCCAAAGCTAAACATGGTGCCAAGGGGAGATGGAGGTAGCCATACTTCATTGATGCAGACTTCATGAGCACAAATCGAGCAAGCCACTTCAACAAACTATTTAGAGCATCTAAGGAAGGTGAAATAAGGTTTTTTTTTCATTTTAGTTGTGTTTTCGATTCTATTCTTATTAACTAAGCTCCCCCATTGAGATAGGCTTAAGGTTTTATCTATTAGTTTGTAATTTTGATTTTGATTTCATATACTAACATAATACTAATCTCCCCTTATTGCAATCTTATGTTCACAAATGGCATACCTAGTGGGACCTAGCCTCAAAAATTTGGTCAAATTATACCTACAATAAACATACTAACCATTATCATGTAGTATCTTGGAGTGTGGAGGAAAACAAGATAAAAATTTGAGAAAAAATCCATTTTTTGTAATCCATAATTTTGTTCTCGGGATTGTGTAGCCTAACTCACCTATCAACCCAATTCACCTATCAACCCAACTCGCCTATCAACCCAGCTCATCTATCAACCCAACTCACCCATTTAGTTGAACTTGCTTGAGACCCAACATGCCTATCAACCCAACTCACCTATCCATCCCAAACTCGCTTGTCAACCCTACTTATTGTCAACCCAACTCGACTGCCAACCCAACTCGCCTATCAACCCAACTCGATTGTCAACTCGAGAGCTCATTTTCCAAAAGTCCTTGTCACATCCTCTAAAGTGCTTCAAATCAAGAAATTATAATCTTATTTTTTCAAGTTGAAAGGATGGTTTAGAAAATAATTTGGGTGTTTTAACTAATAATACACTTTAATTTAGAGTTTTAAAAAGAACCTAGTTAAAATCATGCACACTTCAAATTTGGTGCCTAAAATAAATATTTAACATGCTAAATCTTGAACACTTCAAACTTTGGGTTTAAAATGAATGTAGGTGCTTATTATTTCATTTATTATTTTTTATTGTAATCTTTACATGTTTTTACAACTTAAGACCAAGGGGTCAAAATAACATCACCAAAATTTTGTTTTAGTGCTTAAAATTGGACTCATTTGTCAAGTTTGTATTCAATAGATGATTAATTAATTGATTAGCAAAAAGAAGGTTCGTGTGTGTATGTTCTTCCATCCATCCCCTTTAGGGAACTTTTGGAATCAAAAATTTCATCCTTATTGCAAACATGCCTAGTCCAAGGCATAGAAAGAATATCATCTAAACCACTCCCCAAAAACTCACAATAGTTTAGGTGATCTTCAAATGACCCTAAAGTCTTTCTATTAATCATTTATTTTATTACATCTTAGCTTGCAAGGGGACTTCATTACCTCCTACAAGTTCTATAGGGAAGTTTTGACCCAAGATTTCATCTCCCAGCATTGACTTCAACCATTCCCACTAGGATTTGAGGTTTGAGTGGTTAAACCACCTTCTAGTGTTGGAGTTGTACACGGAACGTATCTACACTTTGAACATTGCACTACACTGATCAAGTGATGGATGTAGTGGTTGAAAAAAGGAAAAGACCTTTTCACAATGAACTAAGTGTCATGGATACCCAATTTAAGTATATTTCTTTTTCAACATGACGTGAAATTCATTGGGTAATCAATCCATCTAGACATTTGAAAACTTGTAGATCTTAGACAAATCTCCACTTACCACAGAAGCATTGTTAGTGCAAGGTGTGCCTCAAGGTCCATGTCATAGTACTATCATTTGAGAAAAGGGGGTTATAAAAACCCTACTATATAATGTGCATTTTAATTTTTGGATGAACACTCAAAAATCCTCTCAAATGATGTATATTGACGGATTCCAATAATACCAAGCAACATTGTCAGTTTATGACTTAAGAGCGATTAATTAGTTGGTTTTATCTTAGATTAAAGTCTTGTTTGGAGTCAAAACTTGGTGTGATCAAATGATATAAACTAAAACACATAATCTTCATTTTCTTTTGAATAAATAGGCATTATTGTGTCCACGTGAATCACCAATTTGCCTTGTTCAAAGTTCATCAAAACTTAGATTCATATCATCCACTTTGGTGCAGTTATGCTGCCCAATTGAGTCTAGACTTTTACCAAACATTATTTAAAGTCCTTCATTTATAATCTAAATTCAAAATTTCACCTTTCATGATTTCATAGGGTTGATGTGTTAAGTGGGTTCACCATTTGTACTAAATTTGAGGTAATTTAGGTTTAATTTTTAATTTAGGTTGAAGGTCATTTAAGACTCATAATCATTATCACCACTTTGTAGACTTAGGTCATTTTATGCTAAACACTTACACTTTGAGTCCATGCACAAAACATTTTTGTGTTACCATCCTATTTCCATTAAGATCATTTGAATACATACTTTTTTGCCTTAGATATATTGTCAAAACTTTGAAGGTATATATGTCATTGGAGTTAAGAAGGGTAGTTTTATGCTACTGAATTGGTGTAAAACCATCTTTGCCTTGGATAATTTTTTTGAAAAAAATATTTTGTCATGTCTTTTGAGTAGTCTAGCATTGTTAAGATGTTCAAAACATTTCAAACATTGTTTCATAGATTTTTTTTCATAGACTTCAAGTTTGTATACATTTTTCAAACTAATTCGAGTACACCTTTGTGAATATTTGTCTATCATAGTTACGCCATTCACATTTGTCTAGCCTATTTATCAAAAGAACCAAGATTTATACCATTATTTATGAGAAAAAAAACTATCTCTAAAGTGCCTTTTGTTTCATACCTTATACCTATTTTATCAAGTTCATATCCAAGATTCAAATGCCTAGTTTTTGTTAGAAGTGTTTCAAATCTATTAGATTAAAATTCCATCTATTTTCAAAGTCTAGCTTTTGATTTTGTTTGGACGAGAGTACTAGCACATGCCTTGTTTGAGCCTAGATTTTGACGTTGCATTTGGCCAAAATACCTAGCAATGATTTATTTCCTAGATTAGAATAAGTTAAAACACTTCAACCTTAGAGTTTGGCATTTTGATTTTTGATCCATTTACCTAATCTTTTTGTATAAGACATGTATTGTTAGATACTTAACGTTAGCTTATTTTATCACAAATAATTGCATAAACCTTTCCTTATTTTTGACAAATCTAGACCAAGTTTGAATATCATCTTTTATACATTGTCTTTTTAGAGTTTGTATAACTCTCTTCCCTTTCTATTGCATAACATTCACTATGGATCCTAATATGTATTCCTACACTCATAATGGACTCGTGTACAATCTAGGGATTAGTAATGTGGTTACACAAGAAGAAATGGTGCAAAACCCCTATGTAAATAATATTGCTTATGATTTGGATCCTTATCCCTCTTATATTACTCAAATAGGGGGAAAAAACCAAGATCTATTGGCTAACTATTTGGCTAATACGCCACCATATTTAGAATAGGACCCACACAATACCTAGCTACTATACCCATAGTTGAAAGACAAAATCCTCAACAATCATACTCTATTAATACACCTTCTACATGTGATCCATTTTTGTTTGAGCATTATTTTTTGGAGAATAAATACAAGATATTGGTTAGAACCATAAAAGTAGGGGCTAAGTTTCCAACAGACTTCCCTCATGAAAGTTTACCAAGCCTAGTAAGAATGCCTCACAACATATTATATAGTCAACATGATTCTTCTATCAATCCTTTAACTCTAGTCCAATCAATGTATCAGGTCCCGAATATGCCTAACAAAGGAAAGAACCTCATAGAAGACCACTTTAACCAAATGTAGGCAACATATCAAACCTACCTAAATCTAGCATGCAATTTCAATTAGATGACCATGGTGAGTAAACTTCTTATTGACTTAGTTCCTTCAATAAGAGTTTATTCCCATTCATGCAAAACACTTTATTATAAAACTTGTTTCAAAAACCAATTATCAAAGAAGTGTATTTTGCTTCTATGTAAAATGATGAGCAAAACATAGTGGATAATGCGCAAGCAATGTCCAATCCAAATCAAAGTGGTACTAATACATAAATAAATAGTCAATAACAAATGCCTTTAGTTAATACCATGAGTGAATCTATAAACCTAGGAATGGGAGCTACTGCACCTCAACCAGCTACTTCCCATCCTCAACCAATTGTTTCATCAAATGCATAACTAATAGGATTAGGTAGTCAACTACCAACCAATGCTATGCCTTAACAATATATTATGATGAATCCTATTCCTCCTTAATAGGTGATAAGTATCATTCCACAATAATAGGCATAAATTAATATACAAACATAGTAGAGGCCAAACATATTACCACCTTAACTAGGGGCAACTAATGTTCCACCTTATTAGGTAGTAGCAAACATACATTCTTATTTGTATACCAACATGCCAATTCAAAACCAAATGATGTTTAATCAATAACATATTCATGTTGGTCAATGACAAGTGTCAACTCTCCAACATGCATCCACTTCCCAACCAAGATTCATGTAACAGGGTGGTTTCAATGTCTCTCAAATACCTGCTAGGCAAAAATTACCTTTTGTATAAAACATACCATAAGTTCAAAGATAGGGTCTTGGTTCACAAGTTCCCACTCAATAGTAAGGTTCAAGTAGTCAGAAAAAAATCCCTATTCAACCATAATAGGCATAGTATAGTTATATCCCTCCATCCCAACTTCAAAATCCTCCAAGTCAAACCCTCATTGCCAACCCAAACCAGATTATCACACAACTAAATGTGCAATTTCAATAAGCACATCCTAATCCACATATGAATATTCTTAGATCACTTCCCAACCAATCCAACATATATCAAAAAATACCTCCATCATACCCTAGTTAAAGTGTTTCACTTGTGACCACTCAACCATCTACCCAGGCCCATATTCCTACAACTTTCTTAGAACAAGAGTTACAATGAATGAAATATGAAATTACAACCATCCAAGCAAGGAAACAGGTTAAAAATTTTAAGTTGGATGATGTGTGTTCCTATCCTTTCAATATGGAGTACTTACAGATTCCATTTCCTCCAATATATGAGCCACCAAAATTTCATAAATATAAAGGGAAAGGTGACCCCAAATCCCATTTAACCAAGTTCTTTGTCGCATGTTAGCTAGTGACATATAGTGATATATACCTTTTGTTGTTATTTTCAAGGAGCTTAGTTGGACAAGCCTTGGAGTGGTTCTTAAAGTTTCCTAAGAATTTATAATTAATTTTGATGATCTTTTAGATAAGTTTGTGCAACACTTTTCCTATAATCTCGAGCATGAGACTTCATTGGTTGATTTGACACAAGTTAAACAAGAAGCTAGTGAGAGCTTTGAAAGCTATCTACAATAATGGAGATCACTTGCAAGTTGATTCATTCATAGTTTACCAGATAAAAATTAGACATTATATTCACTAAAAATTTGCATAGTGAGATAGCCTATCATCTGGAACTACAATTTTCACATACTTTTAAAGAAATCATTAACAAATTTTTGTTGATCAAAGTAAGCACTCATTAATAAAGGAGTCATCAATATTAATTCAACTAATCAGAACCAAGGTACTAATCAAGGAAGTAGCCAAAACCAACATCCAATCCAATCGTAAGCATCACAACTAGTACAAGCCAATAACCAAGATAAACCAAAGCAAATCAACCACAATAGGAATATTGTGGGAAATAGAGTAACTAAGTCATGTCATGTCCAAATGGTGTAAACATCATCCACTCCACCTTTTCATCTTACTCCTACCATACAACCTCTCCAACCAATACCACAAGCATAATAACAAGACCCACCTAATAAATACCATAACCTTTACCATTACAAAACCCTCCTCCAAGTAGAATTGTGCTTATGCATCTTATTTTTAGTGACCTTAGAGAGCCTATTGAGTCTTTATTTCCTAAAAAATTTACTAATAATTTGATTAGTTGGCCTATACCAAAGCATAATCCTCAAGGCATCCCTTATCCTGATTGGTATCATGAAAATGAATTCTATGAGTATCATCGAGTCAATGAGCATAATTTATGAAGATGTGCAAAAATCAAGAATTTAATTGAAAATATGTTGGATAATGGGGAGATCACATTGGATTGTGGTGCTTCCACCTCTAATCAAACTCTTGGAATCTATCAAAACCCTTTTCCATAGCATAACCAATAACAATAATGATAAAAACAATAATAGCCAATGCAACAAAAAAATCAATAGTATCAAAATCAAAGGTCAAACCAGTAGAACCAACAAAACCACTAGAATCAATAGCAGAGCCAACAACATCAAAATAATGGAAAAAACCAAGGTCAAAATGGTAATAACCAATAAACCTACCATGTAGTTTCACATGATTACAATAAGGTTGTAGGTCATATTGCAGGGGGTAGCATTAATACCATCTCCATTAATCCTAAACTAAGCACTAATCAATCTAGACCATTGCTAAACAATGCCACTTAACCAAATTATATGCATAATCTTTCTTTGATCAAGGACTACATGCAGGTGAACTAGCAAACTAGGAATTTCACTTTTATACCTTATACTGATAACTCATCTTTGCCCTATGACCACATACAAGTGCACCAACAATTAAGAATTATCTTATCTGGTCCCACACCATTACCACCATTTGTTAGCAATCATGGTCCTATATTTAATCTTGATTCTACAATCATAACTTAGAGGTCAAGGATTAACATCCCAAGACCATAACCATCTACCACTTTGCCAATTATCTAACTAGTTGTAAAACCTCAAAATAAGCCATTTACCACTGACCCAAAAAATAAGTTTGATATTATGGAACAATTATAGAAGACACCAACCTAGATCTCCATTTTATATTTTTTATGAACATCAATAATCCAAAAGAACATTTTGAATGAGTTCTTAACCTAATCCACTATTGCTAGTGACATATCCCCTGATAATTTTCAAGCTTTGGTTGGACACCTAGCTCTCACCCAACAAGTCATATTCAACCAAAGTGATATGTCTTCCCTTGGCCCACTCTATAATAATCCATTGTACATAAAAGGTTATATAAAGTGACATAAATTGAAATATGTCCTTATAGAAAATGGATCAAGCCTCAACATAGTGTCTCTAAAGCTCACTAAGCTTCTTGGATACACAATGGTAGATCTCCAACTAAAAATGATAACTATCAAAGCCTATGATAATTGGGAGAGAGAATCACAAGGCACCATTATCCTACCAATTATCATTGGGCCTTTGACCCATGATACACTTTGTCATGTGCTTCATCTTGAGTTGTCATATAATATGCTTCTAGATAGGCCTTAGTTACATGAGATTTGTGTAGTCCCATCAACATTGCACCAATGTATCAAGTTCTCCCACTCAAAGATGAAAGTGAATATTCTAAGATATTTACACCCATATGAGCACTGCAAACATATTGAGGCTAAGTTTCAAATCTATAATTACCAATATGGCATGAATCCAAGTTCCAAGTAGGATAAGTGAAATGTCATACTTATTTATTCTCTAGATTGCAATTGCATATATCATAATACCCTGGATTCCCTTTCCCACATGTTACCTCTTAAAGCTTCCAATCATTACACCATTTTGGCTAATGGCCTAGGAGAATATTTAACACATGATACCTTTCTTATTGCTAATCTTCCTTAGAGTCCAAAGACCTTTGGAAGACCTAAAGTTACCCCATACATGCATTGATAATGAAAAGATAAAGATAAAATTCATAATCCAAGACCAGTCATATGCATACCAACATCTGGCCAAGAACAAGACCCTCTTGAAGGAGATGAATCATGGTTATATAATGACAAGTTGGCCGATTGTTACAAGAGTACCAAATATCTCATTCCTAATTGGATCATGGAACATCAAGATTATGAAAGAAGAGGCCTCAAACCAAATCAACAAGGAACCATTGAGTTAATTTCCATGACTAAGTATAAAGGAACTTATGGACTTGGATTTAAACTACTTGGGGGTGACCCCACATATCTTATTCAAGTTCCATCATTAATGACTAGTGATGATGATGCTGATAGTGAAGTAGAGTCTGATCATAGCCTTATCTTTGATGACCCATCCAAGACTAACTTTTTTGATAATAATTCCATGTATACCCTTAGCCCAATCATTCATAATAACCCATTGCCATTATACTATCCCCAACTGATAGATTAGGACCAACAAGAATCTAGTTTGTCAATTGATGAGTTTTAGAGCAATGAGGCATTCTATGATTTTCTAGGCCTTTGACACAATGTTTCATTAGGAGATCATAAATCAAGGTTATTAATCACATTAGATCCTGAAGCCTATTTTAGAGAGTAGGTGAACACCCTTAGCCAAAAATAAATAAATAAATAAAACATTGAGGTCCCAAATTGAAAACCTCTTTGAGACACTTTTTGACCAGGGAAAAAGTAAAGATAAAGGCCAATTTAGTGGTGAAAACCTATTTTATATGTCATTAGATGGGGGTGTTCATTCTTCTTTGAATTTATACCAAGAAACCACCAATGATGAAATTGCCTATAGATCTGAGTTTAGTCTTGAGCAACAAGTGTTTGATGGAATTATTCAAGAATTTTTATATTTTTTTGTCACATGGTTAGATTTCCCATTCGGGGATGCAAATTCATCATGACTAGGAGAATTTGAAGAGATAGTCCTAATAGAGGACCCTGATATAGTCCAATAGTTCAAGTCTTTGCCTACTATCCTAGAAAATGGTTTAACCCTTCTAGTCGAAGATAAAATAGAGGTAAACATCAAGACTCCATTAGTCCTAAAATTAATAAATTAGGTGTGTCCCTTATTTAAGAGGAACATGAAGTCTTTACAGCTCTATTAAGAGAATTTGTACATACCTTTGCATGGGCTTATTTTAACATGTTAGGTTTAAACCCTGCCTTGGTTTTACATCACCTTATGGTAAATCCTGATGCCAAACTAGTTAATCAAAATTTATGAAAGATGCATCCTCACATTATTTTATTAGTAAAGAAAGAGTTGTAAAAACTCTTAGAAGTAGGATGTATTCGATCCATTGACTACTCAGAATGGATATCTAATGTTGTATCTGTTAGAAAAAAGCTTAAAAGAATTAGATTTGTACTAATTTTTGAGACATAAATAAATCTTTCCTTAAGGATAACTTTTCATTGCCTAATATTGACATAATCATTGACTCCATAGTGGGTTATGAGATGCTTTCACTCATGAATGGATTTTGAGGATACAATCAGATCAGAATAGCACCAGAACAACACAAGATAACATTCACCACTCCATAGGGCATATTATATTATTAGGTAATGTCATTTGGTCTTAAGAATTTTGGAGCTACATATCAAAGAGCCATAACCATCATATTCCATGATATGATGCAATAATATTATTTAAGGCTACATTAATAACATACTAGGCAAATTAAAAACTAGGGCCGACCATCTAGTAATGCTACATAGAATATTTGAAAGACTGCATGAGTATAAAGTCTAATTAAATCCAAAGAAATTTGTATGTGTATTAACTTTAGGAAAATTACTTGGATTTATCATGTCTCATGGATTCATTTAAGTCTATCCAACCAAATTCCAAGCTATAACAGAGATGCCACCACTAACCAATTTGAAGTAGCTCTATGGTTTGTAGGGCAAGATCTAGTCAATCCGACACTTCATACCTCAGTTAGCAGACAAGTGTCATCCATTTAAAAATATTCTAAAAAAGGGAGTTTCATTCCACTAGAATAATCACTAAAAAATAGCTTTTCAATAGTTAAAATATTACCTAACAAATCTACCTATTTTATCACCCCTTATTCTAGGAAAACCATTTTTGTTGTACCTATCAGCTATAGATAGTGCCTTGGGGGAACTTCTAAATCAACATGATGATAATGGAAAAGAGAATGTAGTATACTACTTAAGTCATACATTGGTCATGTATGAACATAACTATATGCCTATTGAAAAGCATGTCTAGCCATGGTATTTACAACTTAGAAATTGTGACACTACATGTTGAACAATAAGACCATGGTCATTTCAAAAGTAGATCTACATAAGTATCTACTGTATAAAATAGGTTTACAAGGTAGAATGGCCAAATAGGTCATGATTCTTATTGATTTTGACATAGATCATGTCAATTAGAAGGTAATTAAGGGATAGGTCCTTACAGATCAGCTTGTTGAAGCACCCCTTGTAGACATAGATCCACTCACATTCTAATTTCTTTATGAATCCATAATGACCATCATTGACATACCTCTTGAAGAGTAGCATTGGAATATATATTTTGATTAATCATTTATTGCACATAGATCGGAGGCAAGCCTCTGATTTATTACACCATATGGGGATCTAATTCCTAAGTGTTTTAAAATTAGTTTTCTTTGTACAAAAAACATGGCTGAGTATGAAGAAATTTTTGTAGGAATTTGATAGGTAGTATAGTAGAACATATCTCATCTCTAGGTTTATGATGAATCTTATTTAATCATCAATCAGGTCATAGACTATGTCTATACCAAAGATGATAAGTTGGTTCCTTACAAGGCCATGGTTGACACTTTAAAACAACAAATTGTAGATATCTAATTTGAGCATATACCAAGGGCTAGTAATAAAACTACAAATGTCATGGTTACTATTAGCTCTCTGATATGACAAATAAACAAATCTAGAGGGTATCATTTTCTCATTGAGAATTTATTCACACTAGTTCATGAACCTTCAACCATTGTAATGATTTGTGATATTGTTGGTCCTAATTCTATCTAGTATTCAGAGCTTTATAACTATCTTCATGATGAATTTATACCACTTGGACTATATTATAAACAAACCAAAGCCTTTATCCATCACTCCACTCATTATACTCTACTTGGAGCAACCCTCTACCACCATAGTTTTTATGGAACTCTGCTTCATTGTTTAACTTTAGTAGAATTTGCACTGGCATTATGGGAAGTACATGAAGGAGTATGTCTAGCCACTCCAGCATGGCAGTCTTATCCAAAAAGCTTTTATGTACTAGTTATTATTGGTCCATAATGGATGTAGATGCATCTACATATATAAAGAAATGTGATAAATGTCAATGGTATGCCAATCTGATTCATGCCCTAGCCAAGACTCTAAAACTAATGTTGACACCATGGCCATTTGCTACATGAGGACTCGACCTCATTGGTAAAATCAATCCTACATCTTCATATGGCCATAAACATATCCTTACCACCATCAAATATTTCACTAAGTGGTTCAAAGCTATACCCCTCACTTACATAACTAGAAATCAGATTTCTAAGTTCATTTTCAACCATTTCATTTACCACTATGGTATCCCTTATGACATTATATTTGATAATGGAGGATCCTTCAAAAATAAAGATGTCAAATAGTTATGTACTAAATACAATATTACACAACATTTCTCTATGGTATATTACCCTCAAGGTAGGGTGAGTCATTCAATAAAATAATTGTTAACATTCTCAAAAATATTGTCAATGATGTCGATCATGACTAGCACCTTTAGATGTTCCATGCCCTTTGGGTATACTGTACTAATCACTATACCTTAATTAGAGCCACTCCATACTCACTTTTTTATGGTACTGAATCCATACTTCCTATTGAGGTTGAGTTACCTTCACTATGCATCTCTTTTAAGCATTTCATAGATGATCATGATTATCGAGTAGCTCGATTGTAAGAGCTAGACCTACTTGATGAAAAATGCATAACTACACTCAAAAATCTTTAGGTATATTAAAACTAACTAAAAGTCCACTATAATCGACACATCAAGCATAGAGAATTTGAACTTGGTGATCTTGTTCTTAAGGAAAACTAATAGAATACCATGGCTAAGAAGAAACATAAAGGTAAATTCAAACAAAACTAGATAGGGCCTTTCATCATTACTATAGATTATGGATTAGGAGCATACAGGCTCACCACACTAGATGGAGATGAATTTTTTGAGCTGATGAATACTATTCACCTCAAGCGGTACTATGCTTGAGCATTATGGTGTATTGTCTATAAGGACCATCTTAGTTGTGCCATTTTATCATTATTTTTCTTTGTACATATATCATTCTTATCATTCCTCTTAGCCTATTACTTATCCATTTTACCATTCCATTCTATCAACCAAGAATGTTTTGAATCCTATCTACCTAGCCCATTTGATCTTGGTTTTACCATTAGTTGCACATTTTTAGCACCAATGAATCTGATCAGTTTCAGTAGTTATTTCAAAAATTTCAGATAGAGATAGTATTTTGGAGCAATATGATAGAAGTTTTAGTGGTTGCTCCTTCATTTTTTATTCTTTTCTTATCACCGGTCTTGCTACTAATTATAACTACCTATGGGAAAATTAGTACCATTGATCTATGTTGTTTTGTCCTAGTTATAACCACCTATGGGAAAACTAGGGGTAACATTTGTTTATTGAGCCTTGACATACCAACTAGCCATTATTTATTCCATAATATGCCTTTATCCCAACTATGCCTATTTTGTTTGAATTGACTACTACACTAGTTGAATTCCTCCATTGTAGGGCAAAAATACATTGACTTGAGGTCCTACCCTGGGACTATGTGGGCAATGCTCGATACTTGTTGAGGTCAGCTTAGTCACCTTTAGCCACATTCTCATCATTTTATGAGCAACAGAAGCCACACTCTTTCCATTTTATGAGCTTGAACCATTCTAGTGTCACATCATTCTTGATAAGGTTGACATACTCCAAAAAATCTAAAAACATTTTTAAAATGTTAGAAAAAACCAAAAACATTGACCACTTCTTTGCCTTAAGGAATCTAGGAACCCTTATTAAGTTACAATAAAATCACTTGTCACTTAGTTTCCCCATCATTTTTGGCCTTTTATCCCATGCACTTGTCATTTTTAAAGACCATTCTTATTCTTATATTATATTTATTATGTTGATTTTATTATTTATCATTTTATTTCCATTTCATGGGAGAACTATATTTAACCTATAGTTTTTGTTGGATATTACATCTGTGGAACTATGTAGGTAGCATCCACTTTCCTAGTGCATATGGAGATAGCTCAACCACCCATTCCTTTTCTTCTATTCCCCCATTATGTTATTTTTTTAAGTTGTCACCTATTTTCTAGGGGTAGTGTCTGTATGGATTAAATTTAAAATATTTATTTCTTTTTTGTTTTATTCATATGCCTATTTGTTTGCTTTCAGTATTGTTAGCCTGATTCAATCTATGTGCATTCATTGAGTGATTTCTTGCCCACACTTACACTTGAATCCATCCATATTCATACATATACATTGGCATCATGGTTTCTATCATTAGTGCATTGTTTTCTATTGAGTATTAGATTATGGGAGTCAGCCCTTATGCATATTTTAGCCAAGTTCTCATGATGTTATACCATTATGCCTATCAACACATGTTATAACAAACCTCAAATTTATGAAATCTATTCATTAATGGCAGCATTGACATCTCTTTGGCACTAACACCTTGATTCAATCCCAATCATATCCTACACAAAGTAATTAAACAATAAAAGAATTTTAACCTTTATTTAGTTTGGATGAGCATCTCCCTACTAGTAGGTTTTCCTAATTCATCTTTATCCTTTGTAATAAATTATCATCATCATCGACCAAATCAATCATGTTTTCCATAATTGAGGTCCAATGATTATAACTGCCTATGGGTAAATCATTGCACACCATCCCACCTACATTTCTCAATGATTATAACCACCTTTGGGAAAATCATTATGTTATCACCACTTTAGTTTTTTTCCCATACAAGGGCATGTTTTTATCTTGTTTATCTATCCTAACTGGGATGGCTTCATCTTCTCAATGATTATAATTGTCATTGGGAAAATCATTGTGTTTTCATGCCACATTGCCACTATTAGGGTATAATGCTTATACCCACATTTGGGAAAACTAATGTACACCATCCCACTTGCATTCTCAGTGATTTTGACTACTTATTCAATATCATTGTGTTCTCATCCCATCATTTTCCTTTCTTTGGTCCCCTCATCTTCATTCTTTATTTTGAGGGACTACTTGTTGACCTTTCCTTGTGCCAACTGTTCCCTCGAAGGGGCATCATATAGTTAGTTCATCAACATTGTATTTGTATGCATACATGACCTTTTTATTCTTTTAGAAGATGTTACTATGCCTATATCTTATAATGCCTTCCCAAATAGGGGCAAAATATAGACACCTAAATCTAGCCATCAATCAAGCGTTTGACCAATTTCCACCAAAATGCATAATTTGGCTTAAAAACACTAAAACACATTAAATGAGTTGAAATTGATATATTTAAGTGATGATTTTGGATATATTTTAATTAAATGAGGTAATGTAATTTATGAAGAAACTAACTTTAATCAGATCATTTTAAATCAAAATGACATTTTTGCACCTGGGTGCTTTGGATTATTCTTTTCTATCAAATTTATTATACAATGCCTTTGTTATTTTGTTTTGGAAACATCCTAAATGGGATAATGGTTCCAATGCATCTAACATCAACTTCCAATTCCAATCTAGTCAAATTTTGAGCTAATAATATGACATTTTGACCAATTTGATTGATTTATGCACAAATCACTAAAGTTTTGCATCAAAGTTGACTAATCATGTTTAAGGATAATTAAACAAAATTAAGAGCTTAAGTTAATTTTCCATGAAACTTTTTGAATATTTATTTTTAGAAATTGATATTGAATATATGCATCATCAAATGACATCATTTCTTGGAAAGACATCCCTAGGTCATAAATGCATAAAATATATCATCAAGCCACCCCATGCCTCATTAAGAAACTCCCATGTCTCTTAAATGCCCCTTATTCATAAATATTTATAGGGGATATTTATAAATTTAATTAAATAATTTGGATTAGTTCATGGCCACACATCTCAATCTTAAAATGGATGGTTGTGTTTGATCCTAAACCATTTCAAAAATATATAAATAAGAAGACTTGCCTATCAATTTTTAAGTTCATTTATGCCAAACTTATAATGCCCAAATGCATTCAAAAATCCATTGCAATTAGTTTTATAATGTAAAATTATTGATCCAAGCCAAGCCAAAGCCAAACATGGTACCAAGGGGAGATGGAGGTAGCCACACTTCATTGATTCAGACTTAATGAGCACAAATTAAGCAAGCCACTTCAACAAACTATTTAGAGCATCCAAGGAAGGTTAAAGAAGGTTTATTTTACATTTTAGTTATGTTTTCTATTCTAGTCTTGTTAACTAAGCTCCCCCATTGAGATAGGATTAATGTGTTGGCTATTAGTATGTTATTTTGATTTTGATTTCATATACTAACATAATACTAATCTCCCCTTATTGCAATCTTATGTTCACACTTGTCAATCCACTCTTTGATAAAAATTAAGTTGAAAGAGATCAAATGAAAGTGTTTGTATCAAATAATAGAAATTAACTTAAATGAAATATAAAAATAAATGAATGCTTTGTAGATAAAATAACTAAATATAGCAATGGTAGGTTAATACTAGTTCTAAAATAGATCAAGTCAAGTTTAGACAATTAGGCAAGTCTCTATGAACAGGCAGGGACATAAAAAGTTGGATTTGGTTGGGGGTAAAGGGTTAGAGATAAATTATTGTTATTTCTTACCATAGTGACCATCAGTGGTTAGGGTGATCATCAATGGTTATGTTGACCATTAGAGGTTAGGTAACCATCAATGATTGGAGGTAACCATCGATAATTATGTTGACTGTCAATGGTTGCCTATGGATTTTGAATGTACTTAAAAAAGAGTTGTAAAATGGGTTAATGATTAGGTAAGGTTTTGTAAAGGGTTAGGTTAGGGGCAAGGAAGTTATAAGATAGGTGTAGGAGGTTTGATTTAGGCTTGGAAGTTAGAAACCAAACAAACAAAGATAAAATACAAATTGTACCTACTATTTGTTACATGGTTGATAGCTAATGGCTAAAAACATTTCGGTAGAGTAATGGTACTTTTCCTTAAGATCAATTTGGAAAAGGTTCAGATCTATATTTTAGTTTCTAAATTTTTAAAAGGAAGACTAGCTGGTAAGCTTGAATACTTATATGCTAGAATACTCGTATGATTGATGGATTCTTTTTCACCTCCTACTCCCCTCCTTTTATAGGCAAAGAGAGATGGAGAATAGAAGGTTCCTTATGAGGTTAGCTTGTTGATTTCAATGCTTAAGAGTTAATTAGAAATAAGTAAGGTGGACATATTTAATTATGCCATATTAGCTTGCACACATCTGGTATTTATGTAAAAATAAGGAAGACTTCACCATCGACGATCAGCCTAACCATCGGTGGTCAAGTTGACCATCGATGGTTGAGGGTTTAGAGGAAAATTGGCCAAGGTGAGTTAAAAAGGGTTGGGTAATGGTTAAGATAGTAAGTTATTGATTTATTTATCTTAGTATCTAACTAGACCCAAGGTCTAATGGGTTGGTTAGTGGGTTAAAAAGAGTTATGTGGTCCCTAAGGGGTCTTGAGGCATTTGACATCTAGAACCATCATGTGTAATTTTTTAATATCTATATTTTTCCCATTTGTGTTATGTAGCTTTGAATTAATAAGCTTCAAAACAAAAATGGATTGTTGGTCAAAGGCTTGGTTGTCCTCAGTATGGGAGGAGGTGTTCTCCCTTAAACCAAGAGTCAATGAGGTGAAACCAAAATCAAGGCAGGGTTTGACAAGCAGTTTATGGTAAGTCACAAAGTTGGTGATAAGGGTGGTTAGGCATTTGAAGTGCAAACATGCACATAAAATATGACTAAGTGTGATATCTAAGATCATGGAAAGACTAAGGTTACCAATGTTTGTAAAAATAAGGTTAGTTTTAGAAGGAATGGTAACAGGGTAACTAGGCCATAGCATTAGGCATAGTTAATCGGGTTATCCCTATCAAGTATGCTAAATAGGGTTAGTATTTTTGAAAGTATATGAGGTAGGAAGTACTCCTTTAAAAAACAAAAATGGTCTCGTGTGCACTAGGTGGTGCAAATTTCAAATGTTTAACATGGTAAGGTTGGTCAATGCGATCAAAAAGGACCAAGGTAAGGTCATCATAAAAAATGTGATAGTTTAGGCCAAAATAGCCAACATCAAGGAAAATGTGGTCTAATAGTTGGTTGGAGAAGGGTAATCTCCCATAGGGTACTTTTGGTTTGGTGGATAATGTCATCTCTAAAAATGAGGCACTAAGGTATTGGTACCTAAAAATTTTAAAATATGGGTTTCCTGACCATCGATAGTTAGGTGTCCTAAACTCAACTGTAAATGGTCACCTTAACCATTAATGATTAGGGGTAAACCCTAAAACTATAGAACATAAAAAGTGAAAATGAAAATTTATTTTTACTTTTCACTATTTCAACTTTTCATGACTTTTGTGCATTTAATGAATTGGCATTTTGGTACTTTCTATGAGAGGGTGAACTTAGTGTTTTGCTGACTTGGTGATTATTGATTGGTGGGAGGTGTGTGTTGAGGTAATTCAATTGGGACCAAAGATGTAGGGTGGACAAGGATGTGGCTGAGCAGTGAGATAGAAGATTTGTCCTCATTAGCAATCAAGGAATGAGGTAGGTGGTGTTTTAAATTGATAGATTAGTGAAGTGTGTTTCTTTGATAGTTAAATCATGTGAGTTGGTTACCTATTTGGTAGCATTTGGGAAGTTTGACCTAATTTAGGTTTTGATTATGATTGGAAAAATTAGCAACTAATAGTTGAAATTGAGGGAGTATTTGGGTTAGGGATAGGGTAGAGGGTAGGGTTGAGTGGTTTATTTATTGATTTTTTTATTTTAGGTGAGTTTTTAAGAAGGGAGGTGTGGTTATTTTCCATCAATGGTCACACATAGTGATCATTGGTGGTTTTATCAAATTATTGAAGATCAGGTTTAATCATCGATGTTTGACTACTAAAGCCCAAAAGGTCATGTGATCATTGGCAGTCAGGTGATTGGTGAAGGTGGGATGATAAAAGAGTTAGGAAAATTGGGTATTAAAATGTTATAGTAGTTAAATTTTCAAGTGTAGGTTAGGATAAGATGTATTGAAATGGTTGTGGGTTAGAATAGGTGTTTTTTGAAAAAAGAGTTAGGTGTTAGTTTGATATGGTAGGGTAGGTGTTAAAATGTTTGGGGGTGAGGGTCACTTTCAAGTGATAGAGGTAATGTTGTAGAGGTAATAGTTATGGGTTAGTATTGGAATATGTTGATTTAGGTGGTTTTATGTTGATAAAGAGGTGGATTTAGGTAGAATGAATGAATTAAATGGAAATGAGCAATGGTAATGGAAAACTAAATGTGCATGCTAATTTTGATTTTTGTAGGAATGAGATTAGATCCAAATGAGGGATCGAGTTCCTCAAATCTTTGTATATATCCATGGAGGGATAACTAGGGATGACTAGACATATATGGAGGAGGCTAGCCTCGAAGCTATGAGACACTATCAGTGTATGCTATGAGATGCAGTGATGATCATATCCCTCATCAAGAGATGAGATCTAGCCATGAACACTTTCCTCTTATTGATAGGAGAGATGACCATCCTACTATAGGATGTTTATAGGATTACATGGTTCCCCTTTTAAGGGGATCCAATATACCATATTGAGAGTGAGGAGAGGGATGAGTAGATGGAGCTTCTATATGGTGAGGATTGGGCCCTTTCTAGTTGTCATGCCAGTGGCTTTAGCTATAGGCCATTTTACCAAAGGGCTTAAGCTGAAAGGCATTTGATGATGATGATGGTAGTCTCTTATTTTGCATTGCTTGATTCGAGTAGTGGGTGGTTTCCTTATCTACTACTGGGAGTGTTGGTGGAGATGTTGCTTGATAAGACTTTATTTGGGTGGGAAATAGTTTTGTTAGTTCAGATATATAAGGAGCTTTAGGGATTTCAAGCTCACTAGTGATATGAGATAAACATGGGGTTTGTGCTCCATTGTTGGGTCTACAAGCATATTAGGGTTTTGAGGCTGATGGAGCTACCATGGGAGGGCTACACCCAGATGGATTTTATAGTTGGCCTCATGTGGCAAAGGGGTGACTATTCACTTATAGGAGCTGGAGGAGGTGTGAGGGATATTGACTTATTCAAGGATGCACTAGATGGCTTGGTTATAGGGGATGTGGTTTTGAGGTAATATATTGTCTTTTCTAGGTGGACCCTCTATAGTTATTATACATTGTCATTATAGTGTTAGAGATGGATCTATAGGAGGAGAGAGGGTGAGACTAAGATCATCCCATTTGATAGAGTTTACAGGTAGTTTGGCCTAGTACAAGGGATTCTAGTTCTATTCCTGAGATATAGGAGGGAGGATGCTAATTTTTTGCTTCCCAAACCATAGCCAAAAGAGGTGGCCCTAGATCATAAGGAGCTACCCATTAGAGTAGGGGTTGATGATGCTAGTTTTTTTTATGGTTATATAGCATAGTAATAGACCCTTTATGTAATGGCTAATTTTGGGTGAGATGATGGGGGCCATCAGGCCATAGATGTGGATCTAGTTGGTAAGGGTTCATAGGTATAGGTACAGGGAGGTGGCCCTAATGGATAGGTAATAGTAGTACTAGCTACTACATAGGTACATATTATAGTGTTACAAGGGTAGGTGGTCATATTAGAGGGCTAGATTTAAACATTATAGGGTCAGGTTACCACCATGATAGGTGAGAGGGATTAGACCAAGACCTCACTAGGATTAGTGACCCAGGAGAGGGAAACCTTGAGATAGAGGGGAGGAGTAGTGGCAGCACTAATAAGACCACCAATTACTATCCCTATAGCATGATACTTGGCCATAGAGGAGGAGTTAAGGTATTATGAGGCCATATTTATAGCATAGTGTCTTGATCAGCCTTGATGGGGTGAGTATAAAGCTAGCTTAGTAGGTCAAGAATTTGTGGTGACTCCAGGGCAATGGGTCACTTTACTGGGTGGACATGTCAGCATCCTAAGAGGACTGACACTAGATGGTAGTGGTAGTGTAGGTGGGGCCAATGGTAGTTGTGTCCCAGGGGCATGATATGATATACTATGATGTATAGATATAGATGTACATTATTTTGATACTAGCTTACATGTTGATCCAGTGAGATGTACATGTTTTGAGAGAGGTATTATAAATTATTACATGTATTATTAATTTTGATGACATGATGTATATGATGATGTTATTTTGATCATTATGATATATAGATGTGATGTATGGCTACTGGTTCATGGTTGAATGTTTTGATGTTTTATGTTTATGCTTCATGGGAAGTAGACTTAGTAACTTAGGCATGTGATGATTATGGATGAATTTTTGTTTTATTCATGGATATGATGTTGATGATTATGGATGGTTTTATTATCATTAGTGATGTGGTTTATGATATGATGTGATTTATGAGTAGGGATAGGATGGTACTCAGGGTTATAGATATATGATGTGGTTTATGTCATTGATTATGGATGTGATGTTTTAAATATGGTTATGATGTTATGATTTGTAATGATTTTTTTTATGGTTATGATGTGTATGATTTATGATCATGGATATATGATATGTTAATTATGATTTTGAAGTTAATGAAAGCACATAAAGCAAGTTAGATAACGAACTAGATGTGGGAAAAGAGATAAGAATTATGAGACATATATCTACATGAACCAATGATGAGAGGACAAGAAAAAATCATGATGCCTTTTCATTGGTAAGGACAAAAAACCAAAGTTATATTGGCTTAATGAATATAAGCCTTTCAAATTCTTCGCATTAGCATGCTTTGGTTGATAAAAATGTGTCTTTCTCATATTGTGTTAAGTAAGCTCATAATCCCTTCATTTGGGAGATTGGTGGTAAGTGAAGGTTAAATAGGTGATATGTAAGGTAACCTTTTGTGGTTTAGTTTTCCCCTTCTATAGGTGACCTAAGAACCATATTAGACAAGTCCATATCTTCATGCAAGGTGTAGATTGGTCAACGCAAGAAGTCTACTAATGCAAGATATGAAAGCTGATTACAGCTTTCTTGGGATAGCTTGTTCTAATTTTGATATAGGGTATTTTATTATTATGTTGTTTTAATATGTGTTTGAAGCTGATCAATGTGAGAATCTTCAAATTATTTATTTTGATAAATTTTACTTAGCCATCCTTCTAAGGAGTGGTCTAAGTTTGGGTTTGTTTATTTTGGTAGCTATCCTTCCAAAGAGCAGTCTATCTTTTTAATAAATTTAGTTTTGGGTAAATATCCTTCAAGGGAGTAGTCCACAATGGTAGAGACATGTAACCCAAGTGATATTTTAGTATCCCAACTTGTTTTGATGCTAGGCTTAGACATATATAATTTTATATAGGCTAAGACATTTGCCTTTATGAGGGAAAAAATTTAGCACAAAAGGCTAATGATAGGTGAAAGAGGTGGTTTTGAGAGACAATGACCCTAGTATTCTATCTGATTAGAGATGAAAAGTATCCATAATAACCATGTTATTGGTAGAGACGTGATACCCATATTTATTATTATGCTATGATTATGTCAGTTAATCACATGGTTGTATTTTTGAATTGGTTTTCCTCAAAGGGATAAGAATAGGTAAGTGAAGGTAAAAATATCAAAAATCAAGGGACGAGCTTAAGTTAGATAATAAGGTGAGTTTGATCCTTGTTTAAAAAAACAAAGGACATAGATGCAAAGCATTGAGAGGCTCAGAGTCTAGTTTACCTTTAAGGGGGGACAAACGGTAAGCTCTTGATCCATACTTGTGGGTTATGATGTAGGGTCCAAGCCAATTGAAAGTGAACTTACCTCTTTTGCTTTTCTCCATATTGGTTACATGTTGGTTTTATTTTAGGATGAGGTCTCTAATATTGAATTCTTATTCTTTCAAGTGCTTGTTATAAGCACGCTTGATTCACTCTTGGTAGATACAAAGATGGTTAAGTGCTACTAGGTGATACTCATCAAGTAATTCAAGTCATGCTAGACTTTCTTGACAATGGCCACTCTTAGAAATGATGTCTTACAAGGATATGCAAAGAGAAATAAATTGGGCTCTGAGAGGTAAGACTGCCTCTGCTCTAAAGATTAGAGAGAAAGGGGTAACACCCATATAGGTTTGAATGCTATTACAATAAGCCCATAAAATGAAAGGGATGTGCAAGTGTCAATCCCAACCTAAAATAGTGACTAATTTGGTTAACATCTTATTGAGGGTTTTGTTAGAGGCTTCTACCTATCCATTTTCTTATGGATGATAAGGCGAGAAAATACTTAACTTGATGTCAAATGCATCGTAAATACTTTGGACTTGCTTATTTTTGAAATATTTGCCACTATCGGTGATGATCTTATAGGGAACACCAAAATGATAGATGATATGATGATTAATAAAGCTGACTATCTTATCAGCTTTGGTTAAGATGAGAGGAATAGCCTCCACCCATTTGGTGAAATACTCGGTAGTGGTGATGATGGATTGGTGTCATTGTGAATAATGAGGTTTTATTTCCCTAATGAGATCAAGCCCCCATTGTGAGAAGGGCCAATAGTCTTTGGATACTTGAAGGTCATGGGTACGTGTGTGATGTAAATTAGTGTGTTTTTGACATTAACACACTTATTTACATAATCATAGTAGCCCTGTTTGAGGTTAGGCCAATAGTATCTAATGCAAACGATAAATTTAGTGATAGATAAACCACTAAAGTGTCCCCCATAGATTCTATCATGCATTTCCTTGATATCATGGGAAGATTCATGACTATGTACATAATGGAGAAGGAGGCCATGAAAATCACACGTGTAAATTATTCCCCCTACTATGGTATAATGAGAAGTACTCTGAATAAAGACTCTTTGGGCAATCCTAGAGAGGTTGGGAGGAATGATGTTTAAATTGAGGTAGTTAAAGGTTTGCTCATACCATATGTCTGATGGAGATGATTCCACACTACAAATGGTAGGGAGGTCAGAATGGATATAAGAGGGTGTGATAAATCAATGAATGGTGATAAATATTTTAGAATTGGCAGATGTGGATGGGATTTGGGAAGCAAGTGAAGCCATTGTATCCATAAACTTGTTGGTAGATTGTGGAACAGACTAGATAAGGTAATGATCAAATGATGTTAAGAGTGCATCTACTAATTGTTTATACTTTTATAAGACATCATTATTACATTGGTAGGATCCATTAACCTAGTTTACCATAAGTTGGGAATCTCCAAAGATGCTAATCATCTCAACTCCCAAGGCTAGAGTGGTTTAGAGACCTATTACTAGGGATTCATACTTAGCCACATTGTTTGTGCACTCAAAATAAAGTTTGAAGGAAAGGAGAAGAGGTTCACCATTAATAGGAATGAGAATAACTCTATCACCCCTGATGCATTGGCATTTGAATCCATCAAATAACATGGTCATTTGGTATGTGGGGTCCTCCAAAAAAAGAGTCATGATGGATTGATCAAGAAATGTAAGAAGTGGTTGTTTATCTAGTAGAGGAGCTTCAACCAATTGATTGACAATGACTTTCCCTTTAATTAACTTCTATTATAGGAACTCAAGGTCAAAATCAGTTAGGAGCATGAGCCACTTAGCCATATGTTGGTTTTGGTGTGGTTTAGAGTGCATGTACTTGAGTGGGTCAGTATTAGTGATAATGAAAGTTTTTTGATTGAGAAGGTATTGACAAAGTTTGGAATCCACAAAGACTAAGGTGAGACAAAGATTTTCAAAATCAGTGTATTGAGTCTCATACTCTATAAGTGTTCAACTTATATCGTATACAGCTTTCTCTTTATTTTTTTCATCATGATAAGTAAGCATTTCCCCTAAGGAATGGTTAGTGGTATAAATATAAAGATAGAAGGGTTGGTCCTCTTTAGGAGGGGTAAGAATAGGTGGAGAATTGAGGTACTCTTTGATTAAATCAAAGGCTTGTTAGTAGTCCTTAGTCCACTTAAAAGATGTATCTTTCTTGAGAAGATGGTGAAAGGGTTGGCATCTATCTAATAACTAAGAGATGAAGTGATGGATGGATTGGAGCTTTCCCTACAAGATGTAAAGTTGTTTAAGGTGTGTTGCAAGTGGCATCTCCAAAATTTCTCTAAATTTTGTAGGGTCTACTTCAATTCCTTGAAGAGAGATGTTATAGCCAAGAGCTTTCTAGATAAAACCCCAAAAACACATTTTTGGGGGTTGAGTCTGACATGGAAATAGATTAGGCATTTAAATATTATTGTGATAATATCTAGATGATCCTTATGATATTTTTATTTCCTAAGGAGATCATCTACATATTCCTCTATGATTTTATGGATGAGATCATGGAAGATGTATATCATTACATGTTGGTAAGTTGTTCTAGCATTCTTCAAACTAAATGGCATGACCCTGTAGTAGAAGGTTCCTTAAGGGGTGATAAAGGAATTTTTATGTTAATCTTTGGGGGAAATCAAAATTTGATTTTTTATTGAGAAACCCTCTATGAGAGATAACATCCCATGGCCAGTTGTAAGATCAAAAAATTAGTCAATGTTAGGTAAAGGGAAGTCATCTTTTGGACAAGCGAGGTTAAGATCATAAAATTTGATATAGAAGCAAAGTCCCCCTCTAGGTTTGGTAATGGTAAAAATATTTGAAACCCATTGAGCATAATCAATGGGTTAGATGAAGTTGATGGACAAGAGATGATGAATATCTTCTTTAACTAGATAGGTGATACGAGGGTGTATCTAGTGAAGCTTTTGCCGAACATGCTTAGTGCCAAGATGGGTGAAAATGTTCTGGAGGGATATGGAAGGGTAAATTTTTGGCATATCCTAATAATACTAAGTAAATTCTATTTTTTTGTCATTAAGGAAAGAAGGTTAATCTTGTTGCTCCACAAAATCTAAGGATTGACCAATCTTGACAATGCGAGGGTTATCTTGAGTACCTAAGTTGACATCAATAGTGGATTTGTTTAACATGGTTTAGTTCTCAAGAGGAAGGGATTTGTGGATAAAATAATTCCCTGCACTAAATTAGGTGAGAATGGAATCATCTTCCTGATGTTGGATGGTGTTGATGGTAGGAGAATCATTTTCTACCATTTGAGAATGAATGAGAGGAAGGGTTTTAGTTTGGCCACCCTTTTAATAGGTTAGTGGGCCTAAACTAATAGTATTGACTAAAAAAAAGTTAGGAGGAATGATTTTAAAATCCTTAGACTTTTAAGGATATTGGGTTGGTGAGGATGGGATGTTTTCCTCAATGGTGCAATGGGTTTCGATGAATTGGTAGGTTCTTCTAGTGAGATGAACCCAAGGCCAAATAGCTCATGAGGTTTTTGGGTTTTGATCAAAGGTAACTCATGAGGTCCATATTCATAATGGCATAAGATAAATAGCTTATAGGCACACCTATGAAGGTATAATTTATCAAATGTAGGTTTTTCCAAATAGGATAAGTCAAAGGTAAATGGTCAAGTGGAAGAGGTAGTGGTGGAAGCATGAAGTGGATGATCAAGTCCCCCATAGATTAAATTGGTTTGATGGTTGGGAGACCTAAAGGTAATGATGGTTTTGATGTTGTGGTCATAACTAGGATCATGGTCAATATTCCCATACTCTTGAGGAGTAAGAAAAGCATCTAAGGCTAAAATATGATACTCTCCAAGTGAGAGATGTTGGAACATGGGTTCCAAGGGGTCCTCTACGAGGATCTGAGAAGAAGGGATAGAAGATCTAGTTTAAGCTTCATCATTGGTAGGGGTGGAGTTTTTATTTTTTGGTGGTGATTTGGATGAGGGAGGAAGAATAATGTCATTAGGTCAATATGTCATGTTACAAGATGTGAAAGGATTAGGGTCAGCTTTTATGGTAACAAGTCAACCCTCATGTTCAAATTTGACACATTAGTGTAAGGTATATGGGACACAACTCATGACATGGATCCAAGGGATTCTAAGTAATATGTTTTATTAAAATGTAACTTTTATAATGTAAAAGAGTTTTATAATTGTGCAAGGTCCCAAGCAGATTTGGAAGATAACTATCCCTAAGGTAGTGACCATAGTATTTTTAAAGGTATAGAGGACCACTATAGTTTATGACATGATATTCTTAAGAAGTTAGAGTTGGTCATATGCATGAGAGGTGATAATTTTAATACTAGTTCCTCCATTAATCATCACCCTTTTGATGTGGGTTTGATTGATGTATGTAGTCATGAAGAGGGGAGGATCTAGATCTTCAGAGTGAATAGAAGGTATTTTTGAATCCTAGATTATGACAAAGGTAGAAATTTGAAGGGTTCAAACGAAGGATGCAATAGGTTAAGGGTCTTGTAGTTGAACCTCTATCAATTACATGGCCTCTATCAATGTTTGGTGATGATAGGGTGAGGTGTTGACTAGTTTGTAAAAGATCATCTTCACCGATGTCTAGTGAAGTTGTTTTAGAACCACTCGTTGGATAGATTCAAAAAGGTTGGAGGGAGAATCACCCAAAATGGATATTTTAGGTTTTGGTGAAGGTGAAGGTAAAGGTGAGGGTGTAGTTTTTTTGTTATAAGGTTGAGGGGTGGAAGGATATGTCCATGGTATGGACACTTTGGCCTTTCCCTTATACTTTTTTTGGGCCCTAGATCAAGTAACCATATGGATAGTGTGGATGAGGGGAAGTGTTGGGCTAGATGGTTTCTTTGGTTCCTCCTCACTCTTGGGCGAGAGTGGAGGAGTGGGTAAGTGTTGGATGGGTTAATTTGGTGGTTGGGTTGGTAAAGGGCTCAAGGGAGGTTCATCTGATAATAGATCATCCTCATCCCATAAGTTATGGACAAGTGCTTGGAGAGATTTGTAGTTATCTATGTCATGTCTAGGTGTCATATGGTGTGAATAGATCAAACTGTCATTGAACAAAGATGGTTTAGGACTAGAAGGGTTAAAAAAAAATTATATGTGGTAGGTTTAAGTAATAAGTTTACAATAACCTTTGTAAAATGGTTAAATAAGATTCAAGCAAGGGTATTGGGCTTTTGGTTTTAGGAGTGGGAGCCTTCTTGGAAGTAGACTTCACCATAGAATTTTTAAGTCATGGAATGGTTTTGGTAGGTGGTTTTGGTTTGGATTTCTTGGTTGTGGTGGGTTCTAAAATGGAAGGTTTAGAGGAGGATGATGAAGGTTTAGAGATAGGTGTGAAGGTAGAGGTAGATAGGCTAGTTAAGAATGATGGGGAGTTTTATGATTTAGTGCAGGTAGGTAAGTGTAGAATGAAAGGTGAAGGTTTAGTTTGGGTAGTTATGGGAGGGTTCATATTCTTGGTATAAATATGAGCTCCTAGAATGATTAAAGGATGGGGTCCTAAGATAGAATGTAAGAGGGAAGGAGGTGTATGGTTCTAGTTCAAAGTGGGAGTTTAGGTGTTTCTACCTTCTTATTTAGTTTGGTTGGGGTTTTCTTTGGTGGACTAGATGAGTTTAAGTCCAACTTAAAATATGAGTGAGCAAGGCTAGGTGTAGGAAGTATTCCTAGATTCTTGACTAGTTTGGTTAGTGAGGTGTAAGGTGATTTGGCAAATTAAGATGGAGGTAGTTTGGATGGTTCCCCTATGGTTTTGGAGGGAGAAGTGTTTGATGAAGGATTAAGGTGATGATAGGTTTTAGGTTGGATTAAAGTGAGGTTAAAGGTTTAGGTTTATTTTGATAGGGGAGCCCAAGATGATGTCAAAAGGTGGCTCTATCTAAATTGGGTTGAGAAGTGAACTCTAGACTTTGGACCAATCTAGAAAAAGTTTTATAAATGGTTTTGATCCTTTGGTCATTGGTTTCAAAGATAAATCCTATGGGTTGAGGTGAGGGAATGGTTTCTTCACATTTGTTCTTAATGAAAGGTTCTAAGATCTGGGAGGATGTTTCCTCCATGGAAGGACTAGACAAGGTAATCTCTTATTTTGGGATGGTTTCCAAAGAGAGAATGGGTGGTTCTATGATAGGGGAAGAAGGTGTGATGGCCTCAAGTGAAGGAATAGAGATGGTTATTTCCTTTGTTTGGGTGTCTAAATGAATGGTGGATAATTCCAGTACTTCAATAAGTGGAGTGGGGGAAGATGTAGTTGAATCAATGGTTGCTTCCTTTGGTATTTATATCAAAGGAGATGTGGATAGGTCCATGGTCTCAATAAATAAATAAAGAGGGGTGGTTACTTCCTCTATTTGGGTGTCCAAAGGAATAGAGGGTGAGTCCACCACTCTAATAAATGAAATGAAGGAAGAGGTAGTTTAAGCAATGGTATCCTCAATAATAGGTTCACTGATAATGACATTGACCGTATGGAGCTCACAAGCATGAGATGATTCCATTTTATTATCATCATAATTAGTAAAAGAGGCATGATTGGGGAAAGGTTTCTGAAAGATGTCAAAGGACTGATTCGAGGGTGAATTGGGATTATCAAATACAAGTTCTCCCTTATTAATCATGTTTTAGACAATGGTTTTAAAGGTGTTACATCTACTAACATCAGGTCTAATGACATAGTGGAAAGCACATAGATCATTCTCATTATACCAACCCAGTATAGGGCAAGAAGAATAAAATTATTGGAGAGGTTTTATGGTAGGAATTTGTATGATGTTATCTTTTAAAAATTTATCCAAAACTAAAGCATAAGACTCCCCTATCAAAGTGTATTATTTTGGGGCAACTCAATTTTGATTTTGGTTTTGTTAGTTGGAAGAGTTAGAGGAGTTGGTTGGGTTGGGTTGGTTGATAGTTGGTAGTGGAGCATTTTAAGGACAACCGCATTTGTGAATGCCTTTGGTTTTATGTTGGGATATTTATATTTATTTATGGTTTTGGATGAGGAAGGATCATTGTATTTTTAGCTATAATTTTTATTTCTTAGTTCAATTTCCCCTCATTAATGGCTCTTATTTCTAGTTTGCATGCCATGGTGAAAGCCTCATCAAAGGTTCTAAAAGTTTGAACCTAAAGAGTAGGATCAATGTATTTGTCACAACTCCAAGATAAAATTTCAATCAACTCAATTTGGGGTAAAGAGAAATAGATTTGGTTGATAAGACCTCTCCATCTAGCTATGAAATCGGTAAATGATTCATCAATAAATTGCCTGATGGAGTAGAGGTTGGTAATAGAGACCTTTTTAGATATATTGACTAAGAAATGTTCTAAAACAATTTGGGAAAGATTGAAAAAGGAAAAGATGGAGTGATTGGTGAGATCACTATACCAATATAAGGCTGGTCCAAATAACGACATGGGAAAAAGTGCGAAGGAGGAGAGCATCATCATATGCAATCAAATAAAAATAATGGCATTGTCGGGGGTCCTCTTTGCTTTGGAACTTGGAAAAATTAGGTATTTCTCATTGAGGGGTATAAGATAAAATAGGGATGGATGGATGGATGGATGGATGGATAGGTTCATTATAGATTTGATCATAAGACAAGAGGTTATGAGCCCTAGAAATAGATGACTCTAAGCTGGTCATTTTATCTATTAACATTTTAACCAAATCTATTTGGGGTTGGGAAGTTCCATAATTATGTGGTAAGTTTTGTTGAGGTTGGATGCCAGCAATATATGGATAATTAGTATAAGTTTGATAAGATACCACATATTGGTATGTGATTATTGAAGGTTGGGATGATGCCACATAACGGTTAATAGGAACAAAAGGTTGGGTAGAATGTGATATGTATCCTTGTGGATTAGGAACATATCTATAAGATTTCATGGGTATTTGTTGAGGGATTGATATGGGTTGATTTGGAGGTATGGATGGGTTGGTAGTTGGTTATGGCTGAGTAATAACTCTTGTGCTAATAGGTAGAAGGGTAAGAGGTATGAAAAGCACCAAATTTTGAAGTGGGGTGGAAATTGGTGGGTTGGTAGTGATAAGGGGAATTGTGTAAATAGGGGTAGAAGATACCCCCATGGTAGATGAGGTATGTGTAACAAGAGGTGAGGTTTCCCATATGTTGGAGGTGTTGGTTGGCGTAGGGGTGTTTGGCTATTGGTTGGGATGTTGGATAGAGTTTGGGTGGTGGTAGTAGATGGGATATTGGTGGAATAAGATGATTGGGTGATCATAGTTTGGGTAAATGTGGCATCAACCATAATATGGGGAGTCATACCATAAGGTATATTTGTAGGAGTAATTAAAGTAATAGGGGTGAGGTAAGATAAGGTGTTGAGGTAATGTTGAAAGGCTATAGGGTTGTTATTAAAGAAGGTAGCAAAATATGTATCACCCTTGACAACTGTCCAAGGCATGGTAGGAGGGGGAGAAAGATGAGGAGACTCTCAACATCATAAGTATACTCCATGGAAGAAGAGGAAGAAAAAGATGGTTCTTGGTTGGTTTGGTTCCTCAACTATTGTCTATTAAAGACAATGTGAGGAATAGAAAAGAAATGATAAAAATTTCACAACTCAAATACAAAGCAAGCAAAAGGAAAATAATCTCAAGGCAATAAAAACATACACTAAAGTGTGTTTAACAACTTAGGATACTTTTTAGATCATTTTTGGCTTATGCCTTAGAAAGTGTGAAGAGGAAATTTGGTTTGTAGATCAAGTACTAGAAAGGAAGTTTAAAGTTAGTTTTAGGTGTTAAAGGCTCTCAAAAATCTATATTAAAAGTCAGTACATGGCTTGATATTAGGGCCTACCCACTTACTTCACACACCACAGTGATAAGGGTGTAGGGTGCTTAGCTAAGACATACTAAATTTTTAAGTTTAGACTCAACCAGAGAGCTAAGTTTTGGTTTTTCTTCTTAGTAATGACCTCTAAGTAAGATAGCCAAAGGGTAAGGTTTACTGCTAGGTGATGAAATCCTAGTTGGGCCTTATGTCAATTATTTTAATGTGTTGATTTATTATGTGGTTTGGTAAAGTGTGTGATAACAAGAGTGAAACTATGATTGATTACTTTTGCCATTAAGTTACTAAATGAACTAAAAACAAGCAAGCAATCAATGTATGCAAGGTTTATTTTAAGCCCAAATGAAATTTTAGATTTGTATGAGCATAGAATAAAGGAAGAAAAGGGGAACCTAGATGATTTTAGGGTCTCATCAGGTGTGCCAAAATGTTTCTCTTAATTTCTACTCCTTTTTTTAATTAAGGAAGAAGGTAAGAAATTAGTAATAAGGGTGTGGTAGAAGAACCTGGTTGTTATGCGCATGTGATCTAGAAAATTATGGAGAGCTTATTTTTATCTTAGAAAGATGACCTATAGATAATAAATCACTAACAAAAGAGGTTGTTAGAAAGATAGTAAGGTGTACTGCCTAGTGAGAGCTAGATCTAAGAAGCATGCACTTGTTAGGAGGTTGTCAATCCACTCTTTGATAATAATTAAGTTGAAAGAGATTAAATGAAAGTACATGCATCAAATAATAAAAAGTAACTTAAATGAAATACAAGAAGAAATTAATGATTGTTAGAGAAAATAACTAAATATAGCAATGGTGGGTTAATACTAGTTATAAAATAGATCAAGTTAGGTTCATAAAATTAGGCAAGGCTCTATTAATAGGTAGGGACACAAAAAGTTGGATTTGGTTGGGGGAAAAGGGTTATAAATAACTTGTTATTTCTTACCATAGTGGCTGTCAATGGTTAGGGTGACCATTAGTGGTTATGTTGATTATCGATAGTTGGGTAACTATTGACTTTGGAGGTGATTGTCAATGGTTATACTAACCGTCTATGGTTGCCTATGGATTTTGAAGGTAATCAAACAAGAGTTATAAAAAGGGTTAATGATCAGGTAAGGGTTTGTTAAGATTTAGTTTAGGGGAAGGAAATTCAGAAGATAGGTGTAGGAGGTCTGATTCAGGCCCGGAAGTTAGAAACCAAATAAACAAAGTTGAAATACAAATTGTACCTATTGTTTGCTAAATGGTTAATCACTGATAGTTGGATCAATTTTGGTAGAGTAACGATACTTTTCCTCAAGAGTAATTATGGTCAAGGTTCAGATCTCTATTATAGTTGCTAAATTTTTGGAAGGAATATTGGTTGGTAAGCTTGAATACATATATGCTAGAATGCTCTTATGATTGAAAGATCCTTTTTCACCTCCTACTCCCCTCTTTTTATAGGCAAAGAGAGATGGAGGAGAGAAGGTTCCCTAGGAGGTTGGCTTGTTGATTTTTATGCTTAGGATTTTTTTAGCAATGGGTAAGGTAGACATATTTAATTAGGGCATGTTAGCTTACACATAATTGGTTTTTGTGTAAGAATAAGAAAGACCTGATCATCGATGTTTAACCTAACCATCAACGGTCAAGCTAAGCATTGACAGTCAAGGGTTTAGAGGAAAATTGATCAAGGTGAGTTAAAAAGGGTTGGGTAATGGTTAAGTTAGAAAGTTAGTGAGTTAGTTATCTTAATAGCTAACTAGACCCAAGGTCTGATGGGTTGGTTAGTGGGTTAAGAAGGGTTAGGTAGTCCCTAGGGGGTCTTAAGGCATTTTTACATCTAGAACCATTGTGTGTAGTTTTCTAGTGTCTACAATAAGTACAAGAATATATATTACATTTTATATTCTTATAATTTGAATTTATTTACTAAGAATAAAAAATTAGGGCCACTCTGTATCTTATAAATCAATTCTCAAACTACTGTTTAAAAGTTAGTTTTTAAAAATCCATTTTGGTCAATACTTAGTTTTCAAAATTTTAGGATTGAAAAATGACAAAATATTGGAGTTATTAAGCTATAATCTAAAGTATGGATGTCATTATTCAAGATAAATATAGGGAGCCCTATATATAGATAGGGGTTCATGTATGAATTGGTCAAGATATATAGGTCTTGTGCTAATAAGTATGTAGCATATACATAATATGATGGGATGGAGTTGTACCTACCCACTTCATTTATACCAAGGAGCAAGGCAAGGGAAGCTTGCATTCTTGATATCTAGTTTTATTTCACCTAATAGCATATCAAGGGAATCTTTCCTTCCTGATTGAAAGAAAGGAAGTAAGGCATATCTATCAAGGGAAGCTTTCCTTCCAGATATATAGCTTTGTTTTCCTTTTGGATTCAGGCATAGCTATCAAGGTAAGTTTACTTCCTAATATATATCTTTGTTATTTCCCTACCTACTTAGTTATACCTACCTGATAAGGTAAGGGAAACTTGTTTCTTGATATAGAGCCTTGTTCTTGTCTTACCTACTTTCCTTTCTTATAATATATTCTTAACTATCAATGGAATATTTTTCCTAATATATAGCTTACATATATTCTTTCCTTACCTACATAGCTATGTTATGCTTACTTAGTTTATGTCTTTGGTAAGGTGAATCTAATTCCTATTAGATATAATGAGAAAAAAGTTTTGAATTATGTTACTTGTGTAATTTAAATCTATACCATTGAGTATGCCCTACCTATTTTACCTATTTGAGTATGACATACCTACTTATCCTACCTAATTAGATACCCAAGCCATATCTTGATCTTGAATATGCCCTACCTAAATACCTGAGTCATATATTGATCTTGACTATGCCCTACTTTATTTCTTTTAATTGAGTATACCTAGACCTACTTTAAACCTACTTAAGTATGCCCTACCTACCTATTCTTCTTTCCCTACATACTTGAGTTACCTACTTGACTATGCCTTACCTAATTGAGTATACCATATCTGATTGAATACCTAAGCCATATCTTTATCTTGAATACCCATATCTAATCATAATCTTATCTATCTTATCCAATCCATATCTTTAATACCCAATACCTAGTTGAATACCTGATCTATATCTTTAAAGGGGAGGGGGAATTATCATGCTTCAAAATTAGTAGAGGGAACATTATTAGATCAACAAATAAAGGAGAGGGGGAATTCTCAAGGGATTCTATAAAATTAGTAGAGGGGAATTATCACCTATATAGAGAAAGTAAAGGTGACATTTACCAATCCATATATTGATATAAGATGGGGCATTCTAACCTATATAGAGAAAGGAGTGATTAGGGGAGATCAAGAAAAAACACTTAAATGCAGATTTGGATTGAATTCTTAAATAATTTGTGGGGTTTTTTATTAATGGTATTATTGATATGCATAAATTATTATCATGTATCATATAGCCTATATAATACCTATAGTCATGATATAATTACTCATATGTGACATCTATTACATACTTAGTATTATATGTAGGTATGTGGTCACTCATACATGACATTTACTTATAGTCATGATATAGTCACTCATACCTGACATGAATGTAGCTAATCACCCTAGTACACTTCATTTGTAATATAATTAATTAAAATACCATTCAAAAATCATCCAAAAAATATACTATTCACTCCAAAATGAGTGTCAAATAGATTAATCAATCCATGCATGCTTCACTTATAAGCACATGCATGCATGACCTAACCACTTCAATCTAAACACTCCCTCATCAACCCTCATGATCCCTCATCATATTAATCACTCCTTTAATGACCCTCATTATCCTTGATCACACCCTCATTAACCTTTGTCATCCCTAATCACTCCATCATCCTTTATTACCCCTCATCATCCCTAATCACTCCCTTGTTAGCCTTCATTATCCTTAATCACTTTATCATCAAACCTCATCATCCCTTATCATCACTCACCACTCCATCATTAAAACTCATTGTCCCTCAGCATCCATTGTCACTCCCTCATGAGCCCTCATCATCTCTTATCATCCCTAGTCACTCCCTCATCATCCCTTGTCACTCCATCATCTTCATCATCCCCAATCATTTCCTCATCATTCTTAATCATTCCTTATTTGTCTTAATCACTCTCTCATCAACCCTCATCATCCCTCATCATCCCTTACTATCCCTAATCATACCCTCATTGATCCTAATAATCCCTAATCACTTCTTTGTTATCCCTCATTATCACTCATTATCCCTTATCACTCCTTCATCAACCTTCATCATCTTTCATATAACAACCTTGATTAATTTTCTATTTTAAAATAAGGAAAATCTAAATATTTTTTATCATTAACACACATGTATGTCACATGCACACACTTTATATAACATGTAGACTTTTTTATAATAGACTGACAAAGTGGATAATGTATATCTATAAATATTAGATCCAAAAACCTCTCAAACTAAGCATGCATGGAAGGTAATAATAATTGATCTAATTTTTATGAATAGTACATAAATATCTTGTCAAATATTCACACATGCAATTAATAAATAAAACTCACACTCTGGCACATATGGCACCACATTATAAAACTAGATATGAAAGGTCATAAAACATCTAATTATGAAATTAGAAACATATACTTGGAAAACTACTGTGAACTACAACAAACCACATAAATTTGATATCTGAATGAAGCTTTGATGTGAAGATACAATCCCTAAATGATATTAACCTTGATAAATGAAAGGTCTCTAGTAACCCAAGGGGTTTCATCCTTGAATCCTATTGTTGAAGCACAAGTGAATCAAACATGTAGAAAATAGTTGAATTGGAAAAATATCCCAACTCATAAAGTTACATGTCTTAAATAATGTTTGGGCCACAATTCACAATGTCCCAAATAGAATATTTTCACATTTTATATCTATCATAGGTAATAGAGTGTTTCCATATTCCATATCATCAAAAAACCCACCAAGGATATGTCATAGTTTCCTTTTTAGACATTGCTCATTTTTCCCACACAAAGATTTTCCATTCCTTGATTATGGGTGCCAAAATCCCATTCTTTGATTTGGGGAGATAAACATCAACTTTCCACCTTTATCCACTTACCCAAAATGTTCTCCACTTCCACATCACTTACAATCATCATAGATTTTTTATATTTTAACTTTTACCCCAAGATTCTCTCCACTAAAAGTAATTTAAACATGCCACATGCCCCCACTAGTGGAATACAACTCATTTTTAATATTTAATAGCCCATTTTTAAAAAAACATGAATTACAATGAACTATAAAATATTAAATAAATATTTCCTAACAATCCACATCAGCTCATCAAAAATATAAGAAATGAGATAACTGGCCACCCTTAGGATTTTATCAAAAATAGGACATTACAAGTCCCCCTTTCCAACATTATTTTTCCTCAAGCAATGAAAATCTAGATGATCCAAAATTTCTAGACCTTCCCAAGTGATATATTCAACTAGAAGGTTTTTCCATCAAATGAGGTATTTTGTCAGGCTCTTATTTCTCAACTTCTTCACCCTAGTATCAAGCATAGCTTATGAAACCAAAATTAATTTCCATTCATGATCAAGTAGGGATAAATCAATGGAAGGAACTATATGCATACCCACTGCATTATTCAAACAAGAAACATGGAATACATTATGAATTTTATAATTTTGAGGGAGTTTCAAATCATAAGCTACTTTACCTATGTTCCTAATGATTTGGTATGGCCCATAGAATTTAAGCTTTATTTTTTCCATCCCATTTATTTTTATATAATATATCATATATGGATTCAATCTTGAGTACACCATATCACCCACCTCAAATATCCTTTCTATTCTCTTTTTGTTTGCATATATCTTCTATTGATTTTGTGCTTGTTGTAATTTTTCCTTTAGAGAATTTAAAATGTCTTGAATTTGATTGACCAAGTCGCTAACTACAGACAATATACTATCTAAAAGTACTATATCAACAAAGGTTAATACATCATAACCATACAATTATTTGAATGGAAACACACTAATATACATTTGATAAGTTGTGTTGTAACAATATTCTCTCAAGTGAATCTACTTGATCTAAGTTATTTGTTGACTTGAAACATAATTCCTCAAGTATCCTTCCACCTATTTGTGCATAATTTCTATTTTTCCATCTATTTGTGGATGGTAAATAGTGATAAGAGTAATCTTGGTGCTTGTCAAATGGAATAACTCCTATCAAAATGCACTAAAAAATATATTATCTCTATCAATGATAATGTTCTTGGGTAACCCATGCAATCTAAATACCTCTTTGAAAAAAAATCAACAACCTAAAGTTTTTTGAAATTAATAGAGATAGAAAATAAATGTGCATATTTATTCAATCTATGTATTATGACATAAATGCAATCTTTTCCCTATACCTTGGGCAGCCCTGAGATGAATTCCATGGAAATAATCTCCTTTTTTTCTCTAGAATGGGAAGTGGTTGTAGCAACCCCAAAATAAATTCTTATTCCCCTTTATTCTAGTGGTAGGTGATACACTCTCTGATATGTACAAGAACATCCCTTTTGATACCCTTCCAAGATAATCTCTCTCTAATTTATCTGTATGTTTTGAAAAAGCCTGGATGTCCTATTAATGGTGCATCATGAAATGATTCTAGTATCTTCTTCATCTTTGATTCGAGAACAAGAAACTCTCTAATTTTTAAAAAAATCAACCCATGTGTCATCTTATACCTATCATATTTCTCCAATCCATCAATAATTTTAGTAGCAAATGTATTCTTAGCATACTCGACCTAGATAAAAACTTTATAATCTACAAAAATAGTGTAAATGCTATAAAGAGTGTGCATTCTAGAGAGGGCATCAACTACTACATTATTATTACCCTTAACATAATCAATTTTAAACTTATATACTTGAATATTACTTACCCAATTCTATTATCAATCATTCAAACCTCATTGGTTTAGGAAGAATTTCAAATTGTTATGATCAATTTTGATAATAGACTTCCCATATACCAGATATTGTCTAAATTTCTCCAAAGCATGCATTATAGACAACATTTCTTTGTCATATATGTGCAACCCTATCTCATAACCTTTTAGATATATGCTTTCAAAATTTATGGGATGTCCTCTCTAGGATAGGATAGCTCTAATTCTAACACCCAAAGAATCACACTCTACCACAAAAGGGAGTGATAAATCTAGAATAGCTAGAACTGGACATGAAATTATTACCTTTTTGAGCTTCTAAAAATTGGTTTGTGTTTTTTCTATCCATTCAAAGGCTCCTTTGTCAAATCAGTAATATGATATCTAAGCTAAGAAAACCCCTTAACAAACCTCCTGTAATAAATACATAATCCAAAGAAGCCTCTAAGATGTATTATATTTGTTAGATGAGGTCAATCTAAAATGGCTTGGATATTTTGTTGATCCACTTGAACCCATTTCAAACTAATCACATGACCCAAATATATGATCTCAGTCAACCCAAAGTCACATTTGGATAATTTATCAAAGAAATACTACTCTCAAGAATACCTAAAATTGTATCCAAATGCTTAAGAGGTTCATCCCAACCTTTGTTGTAAATCAAAATATTATCAAAGAATAATAAATCAAATTTCCTCAAATTCTTACCAAACACCTTGTTCATGCAATATTGGAATGTGTATGGTGCATTTTTAAGTCTGAATGGCATGACTATGAACTCAAAATGTCCATATTGACACCAAAAGGCAGTTTTTTGAATATCTTCTTCTCCCATGCATATCTAATGATACCCAGATCTTAAATCAATCTTTGAGAAATATATATAATCATGTAGTTCATTAATTAACTCATCTATTTTTGGAATTGGGTATTTATTCTTGATAGTCTTCTTATTAAGGGCTATGTAATCTATGCACATCCACATAATACCATCCTTCTTCATTAGCACCATAGAAGATTTAAAAGGATTATAACTTGGTGTGATGTATCCCTTATTCATAAGTTCCATTATTTCTATTTCAATCTCCTCTTTGTAAATTTTGGGATGGTAGTATGGAGTATTCATAACAGGCCTTGACCTTGGTTTTAGTTTTATGATATGTTGAAATCCTCTCTTAAGAGGTAATCCTAAAGGCATATCATTAAAAACCACATAATTTTTATCCAAAATCTTATGTATATCAACATGCCTTGAATCATTATTACCCTTTGAGGGATCCTGCATGGTCAAAAAATAACACGCATCTCATGAAACTTTACTCTTCTAAAAAACCCTTTCTATCCTTCTAGCTATAACCACTTGTAGAGCTCCATTTATGATTCCTTTTAGGACCACCTCCTTCCCTTTAGATCTAAATTTGAGCTCCATAGTTTGATGAATTTTTTAGTACTCTCCCAAAGAATGGATCCACTGCACACCCAAAACCATATCAATATCTCATAATTTAATAACATAAAAATTATCATGAACCTTATGGTCAATGAAGGCTAGGTCAAGATTTGGAATATTCTTCATTCATGGTATATCATACCCATTGGAAAAAATGAAATTGAAGCCTTCAAACTCTTTTATTTTAAGTCTCCTTTGCTTTACCAATCCTTCATCAATGAAATTTTGGGTATCCCCACTATCAATAAACATGGTCACTCTTTATCCAGCAAGATCTCCTCAAACTCTAAAAGGATGGTATCTAAGTGCTCCTGAGAGGGATGAAAGAGTGTCAACATGATCTTATTCTTTCTCCTTTTCATGGTGAGGTTATTCTAGATCATGAAACCCTTCGAATGAATTTGAATATAAGTTTGGGTCTAAAACAACCTTAATATAATGCACTTACCCCTTCCTAAGGCATATATGTCCTAGAGTCCATGGATCCTTACAAGAGAACCAAAGTTTCTTCCTCCTAAACTCATTCTTGGTTTCATCATCCATATTCTTATGCACCTTTGTAGGTGCATATTTTAGTTTTAAGGAAGCCATATACTTCTTCTTAAGGTTACCATTAGCCTTATTCCATGGCAAGTGCTTTGAATAAGACTTTTTTTTAAGGTATATTAGTATCCAAATCAAAGGCCTTATTGATAGCTTCTTTTAAATTATAAGGGTTGAATGCCTTCACAAGACCCTTGAGATGTTCAGATAATCCTTCTATGAAAATAAAAATGAGACTCCTCTCTGGTATGTTAGTTACCACAATAGATAAATTTTAAAAGTTAGTAACATATTCATCCACATTACCTCTTTGTTTGAGTTGAGCTAACTCTCTAAAATGTATCAAGGCATCCTTCTTATTAAATCTTTCAGTTAGTCTTGGATGAATTCTTCTATGGTGGTAATAAAAGTATGCCCTTGGGTGACCATGTCATGCTACCACCATTCATGTGCCACTCCCTCCAAGTGGAGTGTAACAAATTTAATTACCTTATCCTTAAGTATAAAATTTAATGATAAATGCATATCCAACTTTTTTAACTAGGACCTTGTTGTAGATTTGTTTGACCCATCAAAATAAGGAAGAATTATTATGCCCAGCCATTGTTGAATATCTCTATGTGGTTGATCTTGTTGATTGCCTCTACCTCCCCTAAGACTATTTTTCCTTTCTAAATCACAAAATTACCTAAAAGAGAGGGTCTGATGCACTTCATAATTTATCTCTCCATACCTTGCATGTAGGGATGCATAATCATTACCTAGATGCCTCTACACAAATTCTTTTTCATTAGGTGGTTATTCCTCCCTTTATAAGAATTTAGCCCAAAATTTTTTAAAGGTGGGGTGATTGAAACCCACTCATTTTTTGATGAGCTTCCTTCTCCCTCATTTTATTTATTTGGGTTAATACCCTAGATAGATAGGATTAGTCTTAACATGGATTTGTTTAAGGTTATTTGGATTATTTTTCTAGATCCTTCTGACCTTTATTGATTGTCTCATGTAGATAACTGATTTCATCAGAGGGAAACCCATTCTCTCCACTACCCATGATTTATTATTCAATCTCCAGTAGCTAAACTTTTATTTTTTATCTTTGGATGTATCTTGATTCTCTTTCACTAATACCACTTGCATGAATTTGATATTACATCAAGATGTGAACTCTCCCAACGGGCTGGCAAGATGTGGGCTTTAATACCACTGTAATAACCTCGATTAAATTTTTATTTAAAAGTAATGAAAATTTAAATTATTTATATCATGAACACACATGCATGACACATACACACACTTTATATAACATGCACACCTTTTTATAATAAACTAGAAAAGTACATAATGTTGACCTTTCACTATTAGATCTAGAAACCTCTCAAATAGAACATGTATGGACGATAATAATACTTGATCTAGTTTTTATGAAGATTATATAAATATGATGTCAAATAGATACACATACAACTACTAAATCAAACTCACACTCTGTCACATATGGTATTACACTCTAAAATTAGATTTGAAAGCTCACAAAATCTAACTATGAAATTAGAAAATTATACTTGGTAAACTACTATGAACTATAATGAACCACATAAAAGTTGATATCTGAATGAAATTTTGATGTGTAGACATAATCCCTAAATTATATTTCCCTTGAGAAACTAAAGGGTTTTCCTCCTTTGATATCTAATAACCAATGGGTTTCATCCTTGAATCCTATTGTTGAAGCATAAGTGCACCAAACATGTCAAAAATAGTTGAATTGGCAAAATATCTCAACTCATAAATCTACATGTCTTGAATAATGTTTGGGCCACAATTAGAAACATCCCAAATAGAATATTTCCATATTATATCTCTATCATAATAAATATAAATTTTCCACATTCCATATCCTCAAAAATCCCAACAAGGATATGGCATAGTTTCCTTTTTAGACATTACTGATTTTCCCACATAATGATTTTCCATTCCTTGATTTTGGGCACCAAAATACCATTCCTTAATTTTTGGAGATAAACATTAAATTACAACCTTTATCCACTTTCCAAAAATATTCTCCACTTCCACATCACTTAAAATCATCATAGAGTTTCTATGTAATTCCTACCCCAAGCTTCTCTCCACTAAAATTGCTTCAAACATGCCACAAGCCCCACTAGGGGAATACAACTCATTTTTAATATTTAATATCCCATTTTTCCAAAAACATGAATTACAATGAACCATAAAATATTAAATAAATATTTCCTAACTATTCATATTAGCTCACTGAAAATATAGGAAATGAGTTAATTGGCCACCCTTAGGATTTTATCAGAAATGAGACATTACATTTCATCATCTTTACTTACTCCCTCATTAGTGTTTATCATCCCTCATAGACCCTTATCACCCCTCATCATCCCTAGTCACAACCTCATTCACCCTTAGTGTACCTCATCATCCATAATCACTCTCTAATCATCCATAATCATCCCTAATCATTCCCTCATCATCCTTAGTCACTCCATCATATCCCTAATTACTCCCTTTTCATTCTTCCTTTTCCCTAATCACCCTTTCATTGGCCCTCATCACCCATTATCACTCCTTTAACCCTCATCATTTATCATCATCCTTAGTCACTCTTTTATTATCCCTCATTATCCTTAATCACCCCATATCACTCCCTCATCATCCCTCATCATACCTCCCTTCTCATATGTAATCATCCATAAACATTCCCTTATTGTACCTCATCATCCCTAATCACTCCCTTATCATCCATACTCACTCTCTCATCATCATCCATAATCCTCATCCTTCCTCATCCCTAATCACTTACTCATTGACTCTCATTGTCCCAAATTTTACTTAATCAAATAAGGCTCAAATATGTGTTGAATGACTTTTACCATTATGTAACCAAGGATTTGTGTTTTAGGGAATTTATATTTATAGGGTTTAGGGTTAATATTTTATCACTTATGTTTTAGGATTTTAAGGCTTTATGATTAGATTTTTTATAGTTTTTTAGATTAAGGTTTTAGGTTTTAGGTTTTACTTTTAAGGGTTTGGGTTTTAATGTATTGATACACCCTTAACCTTTGATTTGTCTAGGGATATGTGTGGTTTACTTTTGGTGTACATCTTTTATATTCTTGTTACATTTATCTGTGTTCATAGTTAGGTCAGCATATGAAATAACCATGGCTAAATAGATTATATAAAGGAGGTAGTGGTAGTCTTTGATCATCATATTAATTATTCTAATCATATTGCATTGTTGTAGAGGTTTCCCCCTCAAAGTGGCTCTATTATATTATCTAGTATTTTACTATGTTGTCAATTATTTTTGTGTGATCTCTTATCTTTGCTTATTCAATGTGATATATAATTATTCAATTATTTTATGTGAATATCTAAGTAATTTCATTACAAGTGCTATCAGAGCTTTGATTTGGGCAATTTTCTTATGGCACTATTTTTGGATTTGGCAAGGCATGAATTTTGCAAGTGGAAGGAGTGAAAAACATAACTTGTAATCTGGGAAGAATTATTTTTTTATATTAGTGCAATATTGTTTGAAGTGCTTTTTTAAAAAAATATCTTAAAAAAAGAGTTTGGAATAAAATTTTCCCTTTACACATTTGCATTCATTGGATTCATCTTGATGAGATGATCATAATGGTATATTCTATCATTACACTTTTTTGGTGCAAAAATTTTTTATCCTAGTGCACAAAAGCAGTCATTAGATTCATCTTAGTGAGGTGATGGAAATGGTACCATCTCCTAATACACATTTTTTTAGGAAAAAACCCTCTTAGGGTTTTTGCACGTTAGGTCCTACTACTTAGGGAAAAAAATATGGAAATAAACTCCTAAGACTCTTGGGGATGACATGGAATCTGGAACTTTAGATTTGTTGATTTCTCAACTTCAAGCTAACATAAAGAGCTTGGTATGATAGGATGACTTTTTTGTAGTTTAAACTAATATTTTAGGGATACATGGAGAGATTAATGTTTTTCACACTTAATTTTATCAGATCAATACATAATTGGTTTCCATTTCATCTTAGTTACAGCCAAACAACCCTTCTCTTCATCATTTGGGTCCTTATTCTCTCAATACTAACAACTCCAATCCTGATGTGAAATAAATGTTTCCAAAAGTGGACATGCATAAATTTAATGGTAATGATCCTCTCACTTAGATTACCCAAATTTAGAATTTATTTGATCTACACCAAACTCCTAGTTCTCAGAAGGTGATAGTAGCATCTTTGTATCTAGAACCTGAGTAGTTCATTTGGTATCACTGTTTATATACTCAAAATAAAAATAATGGTGCTCCTATTACATGGTTTGTTTTCACTGATAATTTATTGTCTCATTATCAAAATAATCTCTCTGAGAACTACTTCATCTAGTTAGCTGAACTGCATCAAACAAGGACTGTGAAGGATTATATTCATCAATTTCATAATATATCCTTACAGGTGGAAGACATCACTAAGGAAAATTTTATTGATATTTTTTTTGGGTGGAGTCAAAGATAGAATCTAATTGGAGGTTTATATTTTTAACCAATCATCTATATCAGAATCTATCCCATGGTCACACATGGCATAAGAAAAAGAGATGGTCAAATAGAAAACTTTCATTACTGGTCATGATCACACTTTTTAAGCACCATCATTTCCTCAACACATCAGATTAACATCTCAAAAAATTGAGGAGAAGAGATCCAAAGGGTTTTGTTATGGTTGCAATAGCAAATGGGTCAAAGGACATCGCTATGCTAAAAAAAAAATTTACATCGAAGGTGTCAGTGAGGATGAAGATGATGAGGAGGAAATTAGTGAGGATATAAAAGGATCTGAGGAGGAATATAAAGACTATCAACCTACTATTTCGTATCATAAACTTTTAGGTATTATTACTCCAAAAATTCTTAATGTGGTGGGTTTCCTTAATAAATAGAAGGTCACTATATTTATTGATACTAGGAGCACACACAAGTTCATCAATAATAAGTTGGATGCTCGTTTGAACTATTTCATTGATCCTATTCTAGAGTTTTAGGTCATGATTATAAATGGTGGTACTATTATTTGTTCAAGAAAATACCATAGTATTAAGCTAGCCATAGGAGACTACCTATTGGATTTTACTATGTTTGTTATTCCCATGGGTGGAGCCAACATAATTTTTGGAGTATAATGGCTCACCACTTTGGGCACTATTGAGATGAATTTCCAAGAATTATTCATGCACTTTCATTCTAAAGGAAGGATATTTGATATAAGGCTATTAAGGGATAAATCTATAAACTTGTTATCTCCCATAAAATGAAAAAGATTATTTGAAAGGGTGTTGAAGGATTTGTAGCTTACTTATTTTTCATTAAAGTCCAACCAACTCAGCCATCTATACCTCTTGATTTGTAACAAGTGATTGACACCCATTTTGTTGTTTTTAGTGACATGTTGAAAGGACTTTTACCCATCCACATGAATGATCATTACATTAAAATTATTCCTGGTAGGACACCACCTAACATCAGGCCATACAGGTATCCCTACACTTAGAAAAGTGAAATTAAATGTGAATATTATTCACCAATTGTCATGGTAAGAAAGAAAGATGACACTTAGAGGATGTGCCATGACTATAGATATCTCAATAAGTACACTATCAAAGATAAATTTCCTATTCCTACCATTGATGATTTTCTAGGTAAATTGAATGGTGCTCTTTATTTTACCAAGTTAGATTTGTGTTCTAGGTATCATAAAATCTAGATCTATGATGAAGATATACCAAAAACAACTTTTAAAACTCATGAAGGCCATTATGAGTTTATGGTTATGCATTTTTTTCTAAGAAATGCACCATCCACCTTTTAGAGTTTGATGAATACTATTTTTAGGCCATTTTTGAGGAATTTTATTCTAGTGTTTTTTGATGATATCCTCATTTATAGTAAAAATTGGGAAGACCATTTGCTACATGTGAAATAGGTACTCTCGATTCTAGAACAACATCAATTATATCCCAAACCTTCCAAATGTAATTTTTGAGCTTGTGAGGTTGAGTATTTGGGTCATATGGTTTCACATGAAGGAGTGAAAGTGGATCCTAAAAAAATCCAAGCAATGGTGGATTGGTCGATTCCTAAGACACTCAAGCAACTTAGGGTACTTCTAGGGATAATTGGTTACTATCACAAGTTTATCAAAAATTATGGTAGCATTATGCCCCACTCACCTCTCTATTGAAGAAATACTCCTTCTAGTGGATTGATATAGCTACTAGGGCATTTAAATAATTGAAACTGGCTATGTGCACTACTCTAGTGTTGGCCACTCCTGATTTTTCTAGGAGTTTTATGGTTAAATGTGATGCATTTGGATATGGTATGGGTGTTGTGCTCATGGAAGAGGGAAGACCACTTACATTTGAAATTCACCAACTGAAGGGTAAAAATTAGATCAATCCCATCTATGAGATGGAAATGATGGCCATTCTACATGTAGTCAAATAATGGAGACCTTATTTCATAGGTCATCACTTTTAGGTAAATACTGATCATGATAGTCTCAAATATTTTTTGGAATAATGGTTATCATTAGAATAACAACAAAAATGAGTAATTAAGATGTTAGGCTATGATTTTAAAATAATCTACAAGAAAGGCAAGGAAAATGTGGTGGCTTATGCACTATCTAAGAGGGATGAATTAGTTGAGGCTGCCATGACCATTTGGTAGGTATATTGGCTAGAGAAATCAAGATTAGAATGGTAAAATGATAGTTATACCTAGTATTTAATTTATAATCTTCAACAAGGTTTGGGTGGATTTGAAAAATTCATGTGGAAAGGTAATGTGTTATGGTATAAAGATAGATTATACCTATGTAAGAATTATCTTCTCAAATAAAAAATCCTTTGGGAACTTCATGCAACTCCACTTAGGGATTATTTAATATTTTTAAAAACCTTTCATAGAATCAAGAAATTTCTTTTTTGGGAAGGACTCGAGGGGGATGTCCAAAAATATGTGGTTGAATGTATGATTGTTAGAAATATTGTCATTGATGTCAAATGTTTAGCATTGGTGATAATGGCCCCATAGCATTTATTGTCTAAAGGTGTTTTTAATGTTCATATTTTGGCTAAAATGTGTTGATATTTATTTAATATTAATGAATATATTTTTGGCTACATAAAATTCAATAGAGGGCCCATGTAGAAGTCAAAGAGTCACAAGGTAAAGACAAAAGAGGAATGGGATGCATTTTCCCATGAAGAGTCATCTTGAGGAATTCCAAGAGTCACCAAGTGAAGACAAAATAGGGTATGGAATATTTTTCCATGAAGATAAAGACAAAAGAGGAAAGATTGCATTTACTTATGAAGGGTCACCATGTGACTTTTCAAATATAAGGATTCGAAGGGTTATGCAATTTTGGCACCATTTTCCATGAGTAAAGAGTCACAAAAAGTGAATTCCAAAGGTCATTTGGAAAGCTATAAATAAAGGCTTGGGAATCTATTTGTAATATACAAAAGAGTGCATGGTTTATAATTATTTTATATAAGAAAAGAGGAGAGAATAGAAAGAGATATTGTAAAGTTCTATCATTTGTTGAGAAAGAAAAATTGAGAGATAGTTGTTTTTTATACACAAGATGGGTTGGTGCTCCTGTGGGTTGGTGCTCATAAATATTTTCAAGGGTTGGAGCTCCTATGGGTTGGTGATCACAAATAGTTGTTGTGTTGGTGATCAGCATAAGAGTTGGTACTCATGCAAGTTGGTTCTTGAAAACTTTGTAATTTGAGCTGGTGCTCATTCATATACTTGAGATTGTCCTATATGGTTTTTTCCATATTGGGTTTCCACATAAAAATTTGGTGTCTCTCTCTTTGTCTCTCTTGTGTGGTGCATGTTATTGTTTCATTTTTATTGCATATCTTGAATGTATGGCTAACTAGAGATTGATTAATTCAAAGATGTATAAGATATATGATATATTAATTCACCCCCATCTCAGTATATCCCATGATTAACAATGATATATCAACAAAATAAAGGTGAAACCATCAAAACCCTGGGTCTTTTACGGCCTTTATCCATCCCTAGCTAGCATTGGGAAGAGGTGTATATGGATTTCATTACAGGGTTACTGAGATATGATGGTCAAAATGTTATCATGGTTATTGTGGATCATCTTTGTAAGTATGCTCATTTTTGTTCTTTATCATATTCATTTATTGCTAGTACAGTAGCTTCTACTTTTCTCAATACAATTCAAAAATTGCATGGTACTCCTAAGATCATTATCAATGATAGAGATCCCATTTTCACTAGTAATTTTTGGACTAAATTATTTGCATGTTTGGGTACCAAGTTGGCTCATAGTTTATCCTATCATCCTCAATCATATGGACAAACTGAGGTAGTCAGCAAATGTCTAGAAGGATATCTCTATTATTTTGTTTTTGATAAATAGGATAAATGGGTTCATTGGTTACCACTTGCTAAATGGTGGTATAATACTTATATTCATAGTTCTTCCAAAATATCTCCCTTTGTGGCCTTGTATGGATATCACCCTCCATCCATCACTTAAACCTTGAAGGTCCATCCTAAGGTTCATATAGTTGAGGAACATATTCACCATAAACAATAGGTCCTTGCAATTTTGCATGAAAATTTAGCCATGGCCTAGAATTACATGAAGTAGCAGGTAGATCAACACAGGAGTGAGAGGCATTTTGACATTAGTGATTGGGTCTTTTTTCACTTGAAGCCAAGTATATGTCATTAAATCAATATAAAAAGGATAATAAGTTATCCCCTAAGTATTATGAGCCTTATCAAATCTTGTATAAAATTGGTAGTGTGGTCTACAAGTTAGATTTTCCTTCATACACTTGCATACATCTAGTATTTCATATATCATGCCTAAATAAAGTCATTGGGCATAGATTTTCTACTAAAACTAAGTTACTATAATTGGATGAGAAAGGGAGATATATTCTTGATCCTAAATCAATCTTTCAAATACGCACTAAGCAGATGTGGTCTAGAGTGATTAAGGAGTACCTAATTAAATGGAATAATTTTCCATGTGAATATGCCACCTGAGAAGATTAATCCTTTATGCAGCAACATCTAGATTTGATTCAATGTTGAGGAAAAATATTGTTTTGAAGGGGAGGATCATGTTATGCCCTTAACCTTTGGCATGTCTAGGGATATGTGTGGTTAAATTGTGAAGTACATACCTCTTTTATATTCTTGTTATATTTCTCTATGTTCTTAGTTAGGTCAGCCTATGTAATAAACATGGCTAAGTAGACTCTATATATAAGGTAGAGGTTAGTATTTATCATCATATTAATTATTTTTCTCTTATTACATTGTTATGGAGGTTTCCCCCTTGAAGTGGCTCTACTATATTATCCCAATATTTTTCTCTGTTGTTAATTATTATTGTGTGATATCTTATCTTTGCTTATTATGTGAAATTTATAATTATTTTATGTGAATGTCTAAGTAATTTCATTACAAGGATAAGGATTTTAGGGTTTTATGGTAAGGATTTTTGGGTTTCATGTTAAGTATTTTAGGGTTTTATGGTAAGGGTTTAAGGGTTTGAGGTTTAGGGTTTATATTTTTATGTTTTAGGGTTTTATAGTTTGAAGGTTAAGGGTATGTGTTAGGGTTTTGATTTTATGGATTTAGGTTTTAGGGTTTAAGGTTTAGTATTTTAGGCTTTTATGGTTTAGGGTTTAGGGTTTAGGATTAACATTTATGTTTTATGAGTTTAAGGGTTTGGGATTTTAGGGTTTAAGGTTTAGTGTTTTAGGATTTTATGGTTTAGGGTTTAGGGTTTAGGATTAACATTTTATTTTTATAAGTTTAAGGGTTTGGGGTTTAGGGTTCAGGGTTTAGAGTGGTCTAAGTTTTAGGATTTAAGGGTTGAAAGATTTATGGTTTTGGGTTTGTGGTTTTCGGTCCTATGTTTTAGGGTTTATGGTTTTGGGTTATATATTTTAAAGTTTGTGGTTTTAGGGTTAGGGTTTTACATTTTGATTGTTTAAGGGTTTTTGGGTTTAAGGTTTTAGGGTTATGGGGTTTAGAGTTTAGGATTTAGTGTATGGAGTTAAGGTATGGGGTTAGGGTATTGGGTTTAAAATTTAGGGGGTTTAGGGTTTAAGGTTTAGGTTTTAGGATTTTAGGGTTTAGTGTTTTAGATTTTTAAGGTTTTTGGGGTATAGGGAACTTAGGGCTTAGGTTTTTCAAGGTTTGGGGTTTAAGTGTTTAGGCTATATGGTTAAGTATTAATTGTTTTAAAGGTTTAAGGTTAAGGATTAAGGTCAATTATCCATCATGCCACTATTTTTTCCCCTTCACCTTTCATTCCACCCACCTCAGGGCAACTAACACCCCTCTTCTAAAAATCATCCTTTATTTATTAAATAAAACCCTTGACCCCTCCAACCTCTCCCAAAGATGTGCAAAAAGACCTAAAATTGGTCTATTTTTTAAAGGGGGTCCTCTTTGTTGTGAGGAATATGAGGAAGAAGGGAAATAATTTGGAGGTACTAAAATCTTGGGAGAATTAAAAGAAGAGGTTGAGAAAGAGACTAGGTTGATAAAATTGAAGTGTAAGAGTTAAAATAAATAGAACCAAAATAGGTTGAATCTATAAGCACTTAGCTACTATAAGAAGAGGATAAACAAGAGATAAGGCATTGGACTCTAATGCAGACTCAAGACTGGTAATGCCTACCTAGAGAAACATTCATAGTTTTTTTTACGTCACTAGTCCCATTATTTTAAGATCCTCATTTGCACTTATATCATAGGGTATAAAGGTTTCAACCTCTGCACATAAACTGCTTGGCCATCCCTTTCAAGGCCACCTTCCCTTTCAATACCATCCCCTCAACTAGAAGTGTCATTACCATAACCCATTCCCATTCAGTCCTCCACTATGAACATTGTAATAAATTCAAGACAAATAACATATGTGGTGGAGACCACACCATAGAGGAATAATGCAATCATTGGAAATTCTTCTTAACCCCCTCCCCATTTTATTATCTAAATAAGTGCCTTAATTCTACCCCTAGGTATCAATCCAACTTATACTTATAAAGAGACCATTAAATAATTTAAATTATGGGATCTTTTGGTTCTTTAATGGGTAAAAGAGTCTCAAGTTAAGGATAGAAAAGGCCTTATTATCATATAATTACCAATAGTGAGCACCCATTATGATAAACAAAGTGGCAGCATATAAAGGGTGAGGAAGAGGAAGGAAACAGACTAAAAAGGGGATGAAATAATATTAGAACATAAACCCTAAACCCCTAAACCACAAAACTCCAAATTTCAAACCCAAAACATATAAACCTTGAACAATAAAATCCAAACCCTAAACCCCTTAACCCTAATTCCTTAACTACTAGAACCTTAAAGCCTAAATATTAAACCCACAAACATGAACCCTAAAACCTTAAATACTTATAACATAGACCCTAAACACTAAAATCTAAATTCTACACTCTAAATCCCTAGACCCTAAAACCCAAACCTAAAAACCCTAAACCATAAATCCCATCATTCCTAGTCATCCCTAATCACTCCCTCATTATCCTTCATTATCCCTCATTTTCCCTCATTTGAGCTTATCATCCCCAATCACTCCATCAACTTTCATCATCTCTCATCATCCCTAATCACTAAACCTTAAACCCTAAATCCTAAACCAATTCATCATTATGAGCTATTATTTTCATGTGCACATCAATTATACATATACTTATAATCCACTAGGAGATGTGTGATCTGATTAGACAACATCCAAAACATTCACACTCTGCCTATATAGACTAATAACCAAGTTTTAAAAAAAAATTCAAATAAAATCATTACAATAGAAGGGGATAAAAATACCACCTTCCATTATAATTCCCACACAAACATAAAGATTTCAATGTAAGGAAAAAACATGCCAAAGCAAAGTCAGTGGCATAAATGTTAATAATGTCTAATCATGACCCACAACATTCTTTGATAATATCTCACAAACATGAGAAGATCCAAAATGGTCAGGCCATTTAGCTCAACATTTGTAACCCAAATAGAAAGTAAATAACCTAGCCATAGGCACTATGGCTAGAAGTAGGCTTTTACCTTCTCCTCATAAAAATATGGGTATCAATGAGGAACTGACACAAGCACTATACTCATCAACATCAGTAGAGTAGAGGTGACAAGTGGGGAGAGAACCAATAATTTTGAAGGTGAAATATGGGAACCATCAGGAAAATTTAAAACACATATCATCAAGTCTACTACTATGTGGGTGAATTAGGAATAGGGTATTGATAGACCTTACAGTGATCTGAGGCCAAACTCAGACTGACTTGAAAGACCTAAACATCAACCTACTGGTCTTTTTAGATTAAAAATAGATCTAAACCAACAAACCAAAATACATAAATCTAAGGAAAAAGTGAAGCTCAATCCAATATTTGATAATGTATTAATGAAGAAACATAGTTTTATTCATACATTTATTATTTCTTTCCAAACCTGAGTATACAAATCATTCCAACATTAATTTCAGATCAAGGAAGAATTACAAATTTTATTTTATTTTAACTTGTTTTCTAACACATGAATTTAAATAACATCTTCCCCCCATATTAGTTGTAAGTTAAAATCCATGTCACAATTCTCATAAGGATCCCATGATAATCACTCTAATTTTTTAAAATGCATCATTAATAATGAAACTCAGGCCTCTAATTCAACTTGAGCTCCCAATATAACTTGGACTTCATATACAACTCAAGTTTCCAATACAAATCAAGCTAGCAATGCAACTTGGGCATGTAATGCAACTCAGACTGGAAATACAACTCAAGTTGGAAATACAAATCGAGCTCCTAATGATGGCCAATGAGGGAGTGACTAAGCATGATGAGTATCAATAAGGGAGTGATTATATCTCTCTCAGGATGATGAGGTATGATGTGGATGATGAGGGATGATGAAGGAATGATTAGGGATGATAAATGGAAAAAAGGGATGATGAGGGAGTGATTATGGTTGATTAGGGATGATGAGGGGAAATGAGGGATGGTGAGGGAGTGATTAGGGATGATGAGGGTTAATGAAGATGTGATTAGGGATAATGAGGTCTATTAAGGGAGTGATTAGGGATGATAAGGGTCCATGACATAGTGATTATGGATGATTAGCGATGATGAGGGACTGATTAGGGATGATGAATGACAATGAGAGCTAATGAGAGAGTGATTAGGGATTATGAGCAATGATGAGGACCAATGACAATGTCATTAGGAATAATGAGGGATGATGAGTGATGATGAATATCAATGAGAGAGGGATTAAGGATGAAGGTGAATGATGAGGGAGTGATTATGATGACAAATGATGATTTATGTGATTGATCCCCTCTTTCCATATGGTTTGGGGAAAGGGAGATAGTGACCTGAGTGATTTTGATATGACCTAATAAAATAGGGTTCAAAATCACTCCCCTCCACCCTAGATTATAGTAGTAAAGGTTGTAGTAGTACTAGTTTCCTATGTGAATTTGGAATGATATAAGATGGATTTGCTCTATGCAACTTTGGAATAATGCATGAGATTAGAATTGAAGCATCCATGGATTGACCCATCTATCTAACATTTGTTTTAGAATGAATGATATATATTGACCAAATTTTGACCCCAAGTCAAAATAGGTCAACCCCTCTAAATTGAAACCTTCATAGGGTGTTTATATGGATTTTTCATGGTCTAAAATGGTCCTACAGAGTCCCATGTGTTCATATGTGTCCTTGTCTAGCTTTGTCTAAGTTCTGGTCTTATATTCACTTATTTAGTCCTATGGTCAAGTACAAGGTATTGTATAGTCAAACTTGGTCAAAGGTATAATATAGTCTAGGGTCATTAAATAAAATTATTTTTATGACATATATTCATGCTCTAACCTTTTTTTGGCTCCTATATGCAAAAAATCACATTTTTACCACCTTTTAGCCCATTTAGAAGAGTTGGGCATAAAAATATCAAAATATAACGTTTAAATAAGGTTAAAAACTTATATAGTGCCAAAAATAGGTCTAATAATTTTTAGGGTCAATCAAGTACTAACAAAATTGCAGGTTTAACCTCCCAAACTAAAAAAATGACACTTTTCAAACATTTTTAGGTACTTGTATGACCTTACAGGATCAATTGTTAGTTGTAAATGGTTTTTAAGTGTCTATTTGGCTCACTCACATAATTTCATATATTTTTACCAATTTTTTATTCTAAATTATACTCCATACACCTTTTTTCCTCCATCATTGACTTCACAAGTTCAAAAAGGCAAAATTGAAATGGATGGTATGGCTAGGAGAGAGAGAGTTCAGAGATAAAATTTTGGAAATAGTTATGGGTCTTAAAGAGAATTAAATTATTGTAATTATTTTTTACAATTATGAACTATTATTTATGAAAAATCATTAAGAGTGACAGTAGGTCATTATGGCCTATTCATCCAAGAGGGGTCTTTATTACACGTATTTCTCTAGCTCATAAATCAATGGAGAGAGATGATTTTGAGGGTGTTTTTTAGAGGTATTTTATCTCCCTTTAATTATATTTTCATAATCCAACTCATCTCTATGATTTTCTTTCACTTAGAGAAAGAATGCCTTTGTGTACAAGTTATTCTAGTGGTTTTTGCTACAAGTTCTTATTTCCTTTTCATGGTGGTCATTATCAAAGGATTATATTTATTTTTTATTCATTTAATCTCATTCATTTTCAATTAATTCATGTGTTATTATTTTAAATGTGCCTTTTGTCCATCTTCTTCAAGTGTACGCTTTTTGAGACATTACTAATGTTTAAACAAGTGTACTGGATTTTAATTGTTAATTTAGGATCAAGTACAAGTGACATACCATAATGTGAAGTTATTTAGATCACATTTCACTATTGGAGGCATGAGAGTTTCAAAATAGTAGTCCAAATTCATACTCTTCCAATGAGATTTTTTTGTTTCCTTCATATACATGTTGTATGAATTGTATGAACATGTTAGAGATGCTTATAACTATGGTGGATGTTTGATATATATCCTCATGTCCTTGTATAGTATTAACAAACTCAATACCCTCTCTAAAGTTTCTCAAACTGATTATAATGATCTAACTCTCTATTCATAGACCTCATGTAAAAGGTGTATGTACCTACAGTTTCATATAGATCAGACAGGTTAGCTCAAGGTGATGTGATGCTTGTGAGAGGATTTGAAATATTGAAGAAGTGTGTAAGGATTTGAAAAATTTAAAGAGTTTAGGAATTCATGAAATGTCTCTTTGTGTATCCCTAAGTAATCCAAGACCAACCTATAGGCCTTAATCCTATAGGTCTGATTTGGACCATGACCAAATTTAAACAAATTCAAGGGGGCCTTGAACATGAAGTTTAAACTCAATTACAGATGAAAACATTGATCCAACCCATCAAAAGGCCACTCAATCACTCACAGTCAAGAGGGTAATGGACTAAACAAATAATAAAAAAGCATTTACAATACCCTGTATAGATTGTACATCCATGAACAAATAGGAGTTGGTTTTTAAATGCCATCAATGTGTTGACAGACCCTATAGGTAATTGTTGTCTCCAAATATTGCACCCTAGAAGAGGGTTGTTCAGGCCTCCTCTAGATTTGGGCAATGTTGGGACATTTCTAGGCCTATGGGTATCCCTATAAGTGGAAATGAACCTCTAAGTTGAAAGGGCTAGATCCCTATATTAGCTTTTGTGAAATAAAATCTGTCAAACCAGCTTGTTTGGATGAAAAGGGTCAAAAATATGCATAAATGAAATCCTAGTCTAAAATGGTGATACACCAAAAGTTATTATCTACATGTATGCCCTATACTTTTGCATAATTCAATATAATTCAAGCCTATTCTTCAAGATCTAGAAGATTTAAACATAAATATTTCAATGTAGAGATTAAATGAATGAGAGTACACAAGGTAAGTAACTAGAAAAATAACCTGTATAGTCTAGAAAAGGGTTACACATATGTTAAATCTCATACAGATAGAATGCACTCTACTTGACTTGTTGTATCAACTCTTTACTTAAAATCATGAAAGTTAGAGAAAAAAAAGGATAAAACATCACTTGTTATCACTCTATCTATTGCATACCTAGGCAAATGTCTATAACTTAAAAATAGAATAGACTTATGCTTCTTTGCTCAAAGGAAAGAAAATGGTAAAACATTCCAGTAGGGCTTCATCGTACTATCTATGGATGAAATAACAATAGCCCAAGGGTCTTATTTATAGAAAATAGAGAGAGAAGAGAGGTCCCTTATGCTAAAGAGAGGAATCAAATTTATTGGAAGTCATTATCCTTAGTTATAACTAATTTTTGCCAATAATGCTTATTAGGGCAGTCTGATTGATCTGTGTCACGTTCTTGAATGCCATCGGCTCACCCCTCTAAAGATGCTTCCCAACCACTTATCCTTGGCTTGTAAATTTATGTAATGTCATGGAAAAGGTTACTTTCATTTAGTTTGGCTTTGTCCTTTCTTTTTTATTAGTCCTCAATGAATGACTCGAATCATGGTTTTGCATCATCAATCAGCCATTTGATCAAACTCATAAGCTAAGCAGTTCCAAAAATATGATTTGCTTTTGTGTAGACCTTTTCAGGTTTTTTGAATGACTTCACTTATAAAAATCATAAGTCAAGCACTTTCTTAAACTTTATTTGCATTTGCAAACCCATTCGAGTTTTCTTGCCTACTTTACTTATAAAACCTTATAAAAAAAGCATCTTGGGAAACCTAGTTTGTACTGCCAAGACCCTTTCAAGTTTTCCAAGCTTTTCTACTTATAACATTAATAAGTCAAGCATGCTCAAAAACCTAATTTGTATTGACCCTAACAGCTAGTTACCCACCTTATATTTGGCATCCTACAGTACATCATGCATTGACCCAATGGCTAGTTTCCCAAACTAAATTTGACATCCTTGGCACGTCATGCATCGACCCAATGGCTAGTTACTTGCTTTAAATTTGATGTCCTATGGCACATCATGGGCAATTCAATGATATTTATTGCTTAGTTAATGGCTTAACAATTTTCCTGAAGTAATTCCTTCAGATAAAAGTCCAAAGTAATTCCTTCAAGAATTTTTCTTTTGATCTTTGGCTAAGCCAAAGGTCCCTTCGAGAAATTTTCTTGAAGAACACTTGGAGGAAAGTATCCTTCAAAAAAAATTTGAAGGACGCCCAGGGGGAAAAAAAGCCCCTTTGGAAAAATTTTAGGGGCATTTCCAATGGAAATGGCCCTTCAGAACTTTTTCAAAGGACACCCTTTAGGAAAAAGGCCCTTCAAAAAAAATCCAAAGGGTATCTTGGAAGAAAGTGTCCTTCAGAAAAGTTTTGAAGGACACCTGGGCCAAAAGTGATCCTTCAAGAAAATTCTTAAAGGGCACTTGGACAAAAAATTTCCCTTCAAAAAAGTTATAAAGGGACACTTGGGCAAAAAATGCCCTACTTTTTTGAAGGGACACTTAGATGAAAAAGTTCACTTTGGAATTTTTTTGAATGGTCACTTGGACAAAAGAAGTGCCCTTAAAAAAAAATTATAAGGAACACTTGGGGGAAAAACAAGGTAAGTGAAGTGCCTTCAAAAAAAATTGAAGGGCACTTCAAAGGGAAATGGCCCTTCAGAACTTTTTTGAAGGGCACTTCAGGCTAAGGCAAAACAAATCCAAGGGGAAAAATAATGAAGGGAAAATAGAACAAGGAAATAGCAAAATAGCAAAGGCCCAAACATAAAAGATGAGCAAGGAAGAACGAAAACTAGCTGAAGAGGAAACACAAATTGGCTATGCAGAAAAGGGGGAAACAATAATGACATCAACCCTTCTAAGGATTTATAACCCTTCAAACATCATGATAATATAAAAAAGTTTGGATTCCAAACCTATATATAATACATGCCCTAATGAGCACCTACAGTTTGTACATACTAGTAGGTGAGCTAAAGGTGCATATAATGAATATTTATGATTCATTATGTTTTAAAATGTTGAACATATTTTGGAATTTCAAACAAGTTTAAGGATAAATAGAAAATGGTATGTGAGAATGTAAGAAGTATGCAATCCTAACCCTAAAGGGGAATCTACAGGCCTACCTAGAAGGACAACTCAATTAAATAACTAAAGAGAATGGTAGTGTGTGTTTAGAGGTTGATTTAAACTATATTATAAATTTAATCAGGTATATGAAGCATCATCAAGTACTATTAAAGTGTATCATTTATGGAAGGTAAGGTTTAAAACACTTGATACAGTCAAGTAGCCCTAAAACAGGCACCAACAGGTTGTTACTAGAAGCTCAGTTATGTTTAGACCTAAAATAGGTACCAAAGCATGTTTGAAAGTGTTTGAGCTTATTTTTTAATCTAAAACAAGTTCATATATCATGGATAAGATAATTATGTGAGTGGTGAAGGCCTAAAACTAGAAGAGCATAGTCAAAAATCCCTTAAGACACCTACAAGTGGCTAGACAAATAGTTGGTCTAGCCTGAGTAAAGTGACAAAGGTATTTGAGAATGCTTAGAGCCTAGTGTAACTCCAATAAACTATGTTCATGAAATGGTAAGGATATTAAGGTGATAAATGAGCTTTAAATCTCTTAATACAGTAAACACCCTAAAGAACATAACCTACAAGTCTATGTAAAAAAGCAAGAGATAAGTGTCTTGAAGGTGTTCAAATTAGAGTTTACCGACCCTATAAGATGATAAAGATAGAGAATTAACTCCTTTATTCAAAATATTCAGGCATTTGGACAAATTAAAAGGTTAGGCCCAAATCTATAATGCATAATCATATGTCCTACACAGCCACCTACAGTCTTCCTACATCACCAAAATAAGGAAGGTTTACCTTAAACTCTTTTAAATATAAATTAACTCCTAAAGGAACACTTCATAATAAATCAAGACCCTGCAAGCATCTATAGGTGACCTACTTACAAAATAGTTGGTCTTAATTCAAGTTAAGAAAGTTGATAAATCATGTATGTTAGAGGCTCTAAAGCCTAATTAAGACTTAAAATGAGTTCAAATCCATGGAGGTTATTAATATATAATAAGAGGCCTAAAAACAAAGAACACAGTCAATATCATAAATGCACACATAAAAGTTACATCATTAAGATAAGCTAATCCCAATCCTAAAGGGAGAAAAGTGCATGTAAGAGACCCTGAGGTCTACCTCAAATTGATTCAAATGTAATAGGGTAATGATACCAAGAGGAAACAAGATTAAAAATGACTAAACTAAGTCTTAACCTCATACTCAGTCAAAACCAAAAGAATAATACACACAATCAAGCATACATTCCAACCATGAGAGAAATTTGAGTTTTGAAGGTCCTTTAGGCATGATCAAGGTTTGAAAATTTGTATAGAGGGTGATAATGACTTGAAAAAGACTTAATTGGTCTCCTTTAGGTCATAAAAATAGTGGAATTACTCATTGTTTTATCTCAGACCTTGCCCACTCCTTGGGCAAGGGGCGGTTAAGAGACTTAGGCATCCACTTGGTCTCAAAGAGAAAAGAAATAATTATAGACCTCATGAATGGATCCTAATTGTAGTAAAAAATCATAAAATATGTATCCATTCATTCTCAAGTGGATACAAATATCATTTTTCACTTTAAGGCCCTTGAAGGCTAGCAAAGAGAAGACAGGATCTTAATCCCCACACCTTAACTAGTGCACCATGAGCACATAGATGGGTAAAAATCACTTCCAAAGCATTTGTAATAATGTGAAGGGATATTATAGAGGTTTATGAACTATTAATATTAGTGGGAGTGACTTCTAAGACTCAAAACTCATGTTTGACCTCTCTCTAGCTTGAGAAATGCTAAGCAAGCCACCTAAAGAGAAAATTCAGATGCTCATGCCATTTATGAAACTTTTAACAGGATTTTTACCCTTTTTATATAGTTTAATTGGTCTACCAAGAATTTTTTCCAAGTGGAAGGATGTCATTTAATGATTTTTTCTTTATGAACAATCGTTAAGACTCCAAACAGGTCTTAAACCTCTCTTAAACCCTAATAATGACCAATCAAGGGGAAAAGACTTTAAAAATAGATAAATTTCCATTTTTTATCTTAAAAACTATTTTATATTTTTTTTACTCTAATTAGGTTATGTACATGTACTTGACTTGTATGGACTACTGTACGAAATGCCCAAAATACACTATTTTGCATGTTTTTTATGTTTTGTAGGTGTTCTGAGAAGGGGAGAGATTACCAATTATAATATTAGGTATTTTATAATTTTCCTATATTTTAAAATACAAAAACTTTCATATTATATTATAGAGATAATCAAACTAGGCCCATTTTTCAAGGTAGATTCAAACAGGCTCAAAATGAGACTAAGTGGTAAGGTCATTTCTTGGTTTGCATACTTCCACAAGGTCTAAGGACCCAAAAATTGACATGGAGGTTTTTTATGTCCTAAGTATATTTAATCACATTCTTTTATGTTATTTCACATGTGTGGTAGAAGTTTGGATCAAGAAAATAGGGTCCAAAGCAAGGAGTCCTAATTGAGTCCTAATTCAAGAGAGAGAAAGGCAGAAAAATGGGTTTCAAATCAAAGTCTAAAGATGAAATTTGACGTGAAACTAAAAGTAAATATAGGTTCCTATAATATTCCATTATTTTTCAATTATAATTCATATAACTCCCAAATAAAGAGATTTATAAGAAAAAATGTTATAATGAAACTAGGGCTATTAAAGGCTTAAGGAGCAAAATGAGTTCTTGGGAGTTGGTCCAATAACAAAAATGGTTTGTTTAAAACTTGATAACATATTTTAAGACCATTAATATAGTTTGGATGAGTTTAATAATATGCACTTGAGTTTTAGGCCACTTAGACCAATCTAGGCATGGGAAATGGAGAGTTACAAGACACCTATGCATTTAACTGATGGAATGATAGGTCAAAGGAGTTTATTAAGGCATGCCAAATGTTCATTTATTTTTTTAATATTATTTAAATGCAAATTCATGATATTTAAGTCCATTTATCACTCCTTTCATGTAAAGAAGGGTAGTTTTCAAGGAGCTAGTCAAGGTGTCAAGCAAGTTTGTAACTCTTATGCCACTTGGAAGATTGGATATGCTTAAAGAGTGAGACACATGGCCATGTAATTATATTTTAATATCTCATAACTATTTTTCTAGTTTTAACTATCATGGACAATTTTTAATCTTCTTCTACCACACGTCCATCTCTCTCTCTCTTCTCACCATTCTCTATATATTGAGCCACTTTTAGCTAAGTTAGATCCTCCACCTGGGGATGGAAAATCCCTACCAATTTATTTTTCCCTTTTATCTATAAAATATTTTATGTTTTACCTCATTATATGGCTACATTTAGTGATAAATGTTAAGGTGTGGAGCTAAAAGCTTCACCAAGTGAGCGGATTGCAAAGTTGCAGGTTTACACAGTCACTGGCGTCGGCCAGGAGAAACCGACATCGATCAAGAGTAGACCAGGAGATGCCAGCATCGGTCATGGATCGGCCGACATCGGTCACAGGCAAATAGGTAGGAACTGACGTCGGTTACCTGTGCATCCAGAGAGCTATTTTCGTGGACAGAACAGAGTGTTTGCATGGTAGGATTAAGTGATAGTCTTAAGTCTGCATCTCTATTATTAGTAAGACTGTTTAGAGCCCTTGATTAGGAGGTGCATCTGATGGCTATAGTTGTATGCTCATGTTTTTTAATTATTATATAATAGGATAGATCTTCATAGCTTATTGTAATGTAGTGTTGAAGAATAGTACAGAATTGTATATGTGAATCATTCCAGGTTGTTGGAGTTGATTATAATAGAGAGAGAGAGAGAGAGCTCTTGAGGGAAAGAGATCTAGATAGATATATATACATCTGAGAGAGGTGTGGAATAAAAGAAGTTTCTTCAATTGTATTCCTTCTATAAAGAGTTTAATATAAGTTTTCAAGGTGGTTTCTTGTATCTCTTGTTCTTTGCTATTTATCATTCTAATTACTTATCTTTCTGGTTTAATTCTACATTTAGTTGCTTTCATAAGTGTAATCAACATTTCTAGTTGATCCCCAATAAGTGGTATCAGAGCTCAGGTTGACTAACAGGTGTTTCAGATCTAGTTAGTGTGTATTGATTAATGGGTACTCACAGGGGTTTTTGCAGGGATTTTTGTTTGAGTGGGAGAAGCAATGGCAGAAGAAAGTAAACTGAGAATGGAGAAGTTTAATGGCAATAATTATCAACATTGGAGAATGCAGATAGAGGATTATTTGTATCAGAAAGATCTATACTTACCATTAGGTGGGATTGTAAAGAAGCCCACAGACATGGATGATGAAGAATGGGAAGTTCTTGATAGAAAGGCTCTGGAGTCTATAAGATTGAGTCTGGCATCTACTATGATATCTAATTTATCACAGGCAAAGTCAATGGTAGATTTAATGACTACTTTAGCAAATTTGTATGAAAAACCCTCAGCTTCAAATAAGGTATATCTTATGAAGCAGTTATTTAATTTGTGAATGCAGGAAGGTGGATCTATATCTAATCATCTAAATGATTTCCATGGAATTGTAAATCAATTAAGTTCAGTCAAAATTGTGTTTGATGATGAAATTAAAGCTTTATTAATCTTATATTCTTTGCCTGAAAGCTAGCATAGCTTGGTAATGGTAGTTAGTAATACTGCATCTGCTTCAAATATTTTAAAAGTAGAGGATGTTGTTAGTGTAATCTTGAATGAAGAAATTTGTAGGAAAAGCACAAAGGAAACATCAGGGAATGCTTTAAGTTTTGAGAGTAGGGGAAGGAAAAAAGAGAAGAGCAAGAAAGGGAGATCAAGGTCTAAGTCAAAGGTGAGAGGTAGATCCAAATCTAGAAATGGCAGGAAGCCACAACGCTGGAATTGTGGAAAGATAGGGCACAGAAGCAAAGATTGTTGGTCAAAGCCTAAGGAGGACAATCAGCATGAAGGAAAAGAAGAAGCAAAGGTTGTAGGTATTGCACAATATGCTTTAATATTCTCTTTACATAATAATATAGAATCTTGGGTTTTAGATTCTAGTGCATCTTTTCATGCTACCCCTAATAGAGGATATTTTAGTGACTATGTCCATGGAGATTTTAGAATAGTGTATTTAGGAGATGATGAGCCTTGTAAAATTGTTGGCAAAGGAAAAGTGCAGCTGAAAATGCAAAATGGCAACACATGGGTGTTGAGAGATGTGATGCATGTTCCCAGCTTGAAGAGGAATTTGATTTCTGTAGGAAAGTTAGGGGATGAGGGTTGTACAGTAACTCTCATAGCTGAATCTTGGAAGGTGACCAAGGGTGCACTTGTAATGGCCAGAGGTAAGAGAGTAGGTACTCTCTATTTATGTAATTGTGTTACTAATAATTCTCTTTCTATATTATCTACTTCAGATGTGGATGCAAAGTTGTGGCACTCTAGGCTCGGCCACATGAGTGAGAAGGGAATGTCCATTCTTAAGTCAAGAGGTAAGATTTTAGATTTGAAAAGCATAGATCTAGATTTTTGTGAGCACTATGTTTTTGGGAAACAGAAGAGAGTGAGTTTTCTCAAGACTGGGTCAACAAAGAAGAAGCATAAGTTGCAGCTTGTTCACATAGACGTGTGGGGACCGGATTAGGTTGCTTCTATTGGAGGATCACAGTACTATGTTTCATTCATAGATGATGCTACAAGAAAGGTATGGGTCTATTATATTAAGAAGAAATCTGATGTATTTGAGACTTTTAAGATTTGGAAAGCTATGGTTGAGAATGAAACAGGCAGGAGATTGAAGTGCCTGAGATTTGACAATGGTGGTGAGTTCTGCAGCTACAAGTTCAATTGGTATTGTTATATGCATGGAATCCACAGGCAAAGGATGGTTCCAAGGACACCTCAGAAAAATGGAGTTGCTAAAAGGATGAATAAAACAATAATGGAGTGTGTAAGGTGTATGAGATTACATGCTGGTTTGCCCTTAGATTTTTGGGTAGAAGCTATGGATACTGCAGTGTACCTGATTAATAGAGGACCTTCTACAGCTCTGGATGATGGAATTCTAGAAGAGGCATAGACAGGTAAAAAGGTAGATCTCTCATTTCTCAAAGTTTTTGGTTGTGAAGCCTTTGTGCATGTTGATAAGGAAAATAGAAAGAATCTAGATGCTAAGTCTATGAGGTGCACATTTATTGGCTATGGCTCTGATGATTTCGGATTCAAGTTTTGGAATCTAGGAACTAATAAGATAATTAGGAGCTGTGATGTTTTTTTCAATGAAAAAGTGATGTATAGTGATCAGCTGAAGAAGCCGAATTAATTTGGGCAGAGCAATGGAGAATTGGATGAGGTGACGATCCAAAATAAGCTCATAGGAAAAATTAATCACAGACAGAAAAACACAGAGACTGACGTCGGCCAAGAAGGAATCGACGTCGACAGGATAGAAACTGATGTTGGTCATACAATGACCGACGTCGACTAGGAAGGAACTGACATCGGTCAAGGAGAATCGATGTCAGCCAGTTATAGGCCTGGAGGTGATCGAGGTCAGTCACTGTCAGAGAATTTGGGCAGACAGCGTGTTGTGAATGAGTCTCAGACGCCCATCAGGAGGTCAGAAAGGGTAAGTAAACCTCCAATTTGATATTCTCCTTCATTATTCTATTTATTGCTTACTGATGGTGGAGAACCAGAGAGTTTTGAAGAAGTAATACAGGTAGAATCCAAGAATCAGTGGGAGCATGGCATGGTTGAGGAAATGGAGTCCTTGAAAGAGAACCAAACATGGGATTTGGTTGAGTTGCCAGCTAGTAAGAAGACACTAAAGAACAGATGGACCTATAGATTGAAAGAAGGTGAGAATGGACAGATGAGATATAAGGCCAGATTGGTAGTGAAAGGATTTGCACAAAGACCAGGTATTGATTTTGGTGAGATTTTTTCTCTTGTTAAAATGACTTCTATACGGACTGTATTGTCTTTAGTTGCTATTGAGGATTTCCATCTTGAGAAGCTTGATGTTAAGATAGTGTTTCTTCATGGAGATTTGGATGAAGAAATATATATGGATCAGCCAGAAGGATTTGAGGTCAAAGGTAAGGAGAAGTTAGTGTGTAGATTGAAGAAAAGCTTGTATGGCCTCAAGCAAGCTCCTAGACAGTGGTATCTTAGATTTGACAGGTTTATGACTGAGCATGGCTATAGTAGGTGTCAATCTGACCTTTGTGTGTATTTTAAGAGATTGAATAATGGTAGATATATTATTCTATTGTTGTATGTAGATGATATGCTGGTTGCAGGATCACACATGCAGGATATCTCTAAGCTTAAGGTGAAATTAGCTCACACATTTGCCATGAAGGATTTGGGAGCAGCAAAGAAAATCCTTGGCATGAGCATTAAGAGAGATAGGAAAAATCATAGGTTGATTTTGTCTCAAGAGGATTATGTGAACAAGGTGTTGAAATGGTTCAATATGCAGGATGCAAAACTGGTAAGCACACCTTTGGCTGGACATTTTAAGTTGAGTAAAGAATAATGTCCTAATTCACATGATGAGGTAGAGTACATGAGTAGAGTTCCATATTCTTCCATAGTAGGGAGTTTAATGTATGCAATGGTATGTACTAGACCGGATATTGCCCAAGCAGTGGGAGTTGTAAGTAAGTATATGGCCAATCTAGGGAAGGAACACTGGAAAGTAGTTCAGTGGATCCTTAGATATCTGAGAGGGACCAGCAACAGGCATTTGTGCTATGGAGGTTCAGATACTTCTTTACATGGTTATGTAGATTCAGATATGGTAGGTGATTTGGATGGCAGGAGGAGCACCACATGGTATGTTTTCACTGTTGGTGGAATGGCAGTTAGCTGCATATCAAAGTTACAGAAGGTTGTTGCCTTGTCAACTACAGAAGCAGAGTATATTGCAGTCATAGAAGCTAGCAAAGAGATGATATGGATGACACGGTTCATAGCAGAGCTATGAAAGGAGCAAGAGAATTGCAAATTATACAGTGATAGTCAGAGTGCAATTCATTTGGCTAAGAATTCAGCCTTTCATTCAAGAACAAAGCATATACACCTTAGGTACCAATTCATTAGACAAGTATTGGAGGATGGTGAGTTGAAGCTGGAGAAGATCCATACAGATATGAATCCTACAGATATGCTAACCAAGCCAGTAACAAAGGAGAAGTTGAATCTTCATTCAAATTTTGTTGGTCTTCATGATTGAGTTAAAGATGGAGGAGCTAGAAGATGTTGTTGTACAGGTACTGGTGCAGCTGTTTATCTCCAAGTGGGAGATTATTAAGGTGTGGAGCTAAAAGCTTCACCAAGTGAGAGGATTGCAAAGTTGCAGGTTTACATAGTCACCAGCATTGGTCAGGAGCGACTGACATCGGTCAGGAGTAAACCAAGAGATGGTGGCATCGGTCATGGATCAGTCGATGTCAGTCACAGGCAAACAAGTAGGAACTGACGTCAGTTCCCTATGCATCTAGAGAGCTATTTCCGTGGATAGAATAGAGTGTTTGCATGGTAGGATTAAGTGATAGTCTTAAGTCCGCATCTCTATTATTAGTAAGACTATTTAGAGCCCTTGATTAGGAGGTGCATCTGATGGCTGTAGTTGTATGCTCATATTTCCTAATTATTATATAATAGGATAGATCTTCATAGCTTATTGTAATGTAGTGTTGAAGAATAGTACAGAATTGTATATGTGAATCATTCCAAGTTGTTGGAGTTGATTGTAATAGAGAGAGAGAGAGAGCTCTTGAGGGAAAGAGATCTAGATAGAGATCTATACATCTGAGAGAAGTGTGGAAGAAAATAATTTTCTTCAATTGTATTCCTTCTGTAAAGAGTTTAATACAAGTTTTCAGGGTGGTTTCTTGTATCTCTTGTTCTTTGCTATTTATCATTCTAGTTACTTATCTTTCTGGTTTAATTCTGCATTTAGTTGCTTTCATAAGTGTAATCAACATTGTTGGTTGATCCCCAACAATAAATCTATAAATGGTTGATCTCATCAAGTGTAGATGTATGTCACCTTGTTTGTGTCCTATTTATCATGCCTCATGTGGTTGTTTCTCTATTACAGGTTGTAGCTAGCGTCATCAGGGGTCTCTTGTGGATTTTAAAGTGTAATTATTCTTTCCTCTTAGCCTTTCAATTCCTTACCCTTCTACAAAACATTAATGCAATAGGTTGAGTCTAAAATGTGTATATGTTCATGTTGTCTTGTAGATCTTAGTGCATTATGTAATGTGTAGTAGTGGTCAACAAATTTTGGTGCATCACCACTATATTTAGGTTTATTTTAGTTATTTCTCCCCTTTTTCAAGGTAATAAAGTTTTGAAAGTGATCCTAAGTCATTCATCAAGAGGATTTATCCCTTTAATATAGAGGTTTACCCCTTACTATAGACAACCCACAAATATAGGGGTAATCCCATGTTTCACCAATTGGATAAGTATGAGAAACCCTGTCCTAGGGTAAAATTTTTGGTTATAATAGTTTTGGCATGCTCGGTGGGACTTAAGGTCCAAAAGAGTGGAAGGATTTTTTGTGTGTTCTTCCACCTATCAACCTTTGAAGGTATTCAACAAACACCAATGGTGACTCTAAATGCAATCAGCGAGTTTTAGTAGCCCAAGTACTTATTATGAAAATTATTTGATAGTATCTTGTGTTTTCCTTTGACTCAAAAAATTGGGATGCTTTGGTATGAAGATAAATTTTACTATACACCTCTTTATTAGCCTTATCATGACTCATAATAGCCATATAACCTTCTTTAACAACCTAGTTATGAACCCAACTATGTGCTTCAATAGCCTTATAAATATTTTTACCCTCCTTATGAGTCATATCATTCCTATGGTCAACCCATTTCTCCTCTACATGACCATGATGTTGCATATGAGTAGCCTTCTCAAGCTCAAGATGTCTCTAGTTATCCCTCAAACCAATCCATTTCAAGTTTGAAGCAAACTCTCTTAGGCTATGAGAAATATAGGTTAGACCTTCATACTCAAAGATAACATGGTCAAGATATTCCTATCCATATCATTCATGACATGAGAGACTCATTGTATCTATTGAAAGGAGAATGGACACTTATTGAGAGATAAAATTGGCAAAGCCTCTCAATTGAAATGTTTGATGTAAGTGGTCTCATTCAAAGCATATAAGATATGTTGAAAGTTCATGAAGGACAATAGGTCCAATTCCATCATCCCTATGTGTCTTCTTACATTCCATCTCATCTCTCATACATGCCACCCATTCTTCCCCAAGATACCTTTCCAAGTGAATCTCTAAGTGTTCCAAGTCTTTTATGTTTTCCTCAAACCTTCCCTTCTTGGAATTCAATTCAAGAGAGTATTTAAAAAGAAAATGAGATTGTTGTAGAATAACCTATTGATTCAAGCAAACATCCCAATTCTCTTCCTCAAGGAACTCCCAAGGAATCTTCTAAAATTCCAAGCTGGAATCAAGTAATAAAGTCTTGGAGCGAGCAAGGTGAAATAAATATAGATTGGGGAGTTAAAGGGAAAGAGAAATCGAAACTTATGCAAGTCACTCCCACCCCTCCTTAAGACATATATTATACTCTATATCAACCTTATTATGATACTTATCCTCATGAGGCCATGAATCACCTTCAAGAAAATTTATTAAGAGGACATAGATGGGGAAATAAAAGAGTTGGATTTGAAGATAAAAAGACTTGAAGAGAGCCAAGATCAAGAGATGGAAGAAAAAGAAAACTGTGTGCCTAACCAAGCCCCATTTCCCTCTCCTTAAGAACCTATAGATTGTCCATCTCATGGGTCTATCCAAGAGTGTATTCAAAACAAGAATGAGATTCTAATTGAGAAAGAGGAAGATTAGTTTGTAATTGTTAAAGAGCCTCAAGAAGGCCATGAAGAAAATGAAGTTCTCATTAAAGAATATATCCCTTCCATTGCTCAATTTAACTTGATAAATCTCCAAGATTTCTTCCAAAAACCCTCCATTACCTTGCCCATTCATGATCCATTCACCACACCTCATACTCCCTTTCCAACTCATGAACTTGACCATCACCCTTCCACCATCTCCCTTCATGAGGAAGAACATATCTTATGGGAAGCAAGTGAAAAAGATCAGGTTGCAGTTGTTAGTGAGATTCAAAAGGGCCATAGGAATAAATCTCCATTGGTAATCCACTTAGAGAGGAAAAGCACAAATCAATATTTAATAATGAGCAAGAAGAGGTTGAAGGCATGGAGCAAGTTGAAGAGATTAATTTTTTTGTTTCTCTTCAAAATGATGATCAAGAAGATGATGAAGACTTGTTTGTAGCCCTAAGAGTAGGTTATGAACCTCTTTAAGGAATCTATAGTCTAGTTAAGAGTAAACAAGGCAACTTTGGTAAGCAAGTGAACATCTAAGGAAGAAATAGCCCCTCAAGGATGCCAATTCAAGAGACATATACACTCCATGATGATATGTTTGAGGTCATCAAAATGGGTTATCATCTCTTCAATCAATATGAATATTCTTACCCACTCTTGAAGGACAAGACATATTTTTATTGGCCTCAATTTACTAAGAAGCAAGAGGTTGTTTCTATTAGATCCATTCCTACAAGTGAATCACAAGATTCATTTCAATTCATGCAATTGAATATGCTAACTTATAAGGACTTTGAACAAGGTATATTCTTGGAAGATGATGATGCAAAGTTTCATGAAAAACTTGATGAGGTTGCAACAGAAGAGAATAAGAATGAGGCCCCTTAAGAGGCCATGGTGATCCAATAAGTATGCCCATATGAAGTATCACTTGTTTAGGTTATATCTAAGGAGTATCAGGTGAAAGATTTTGGGTCATATGATGAGTTCATCTTCATAGGAGATTGGTTTTCTATTGAAGATCTACTTGAGAGTATGATAAAAGGAGTGGCATTCAAGAAGGAGATGAAGTAAACAAGGAATAGGCCAAGAAATAAGAAGCCCACTTCATGTCAATTTTCACTTCATTGAGCAAGAGATGGTACAAGCTTCCCTTTTGATCTAGGATGAAGAAGTTGTCTTTAGGTTAGTGGTGCATAGCTAGTTATTTTTTGCTTTGTTGTGTTGCCTAAGTGCTTAGTTAGCACATGTGTGTGTCTTCTTTTTTTTTCTTTTGTGTATGTGTCTTCATTTTGTGTGTTTTTGAGGTGATTGTTGTTGAGAATTTGGGTTCTTAATCCATAGGCCTTGCCAGGCACTTATCTAGCTATCTAAGTCAAATCTAGACTTGGCACAAGATGGTACAAGCCTTGACTAATCCTATATTTCTTAACATCTTTCACTTGACTGCACTGGCATCACTTCACACAAGGTGAAAGCTTTATGCACTCACCTGAAGCATAGTGGAGAAAGGATAGGGGCCCATGTTGGGCTAGTTTTGCTATGGTGCAACTCTATCTTCTAGGGACTTTAGTTATTACAATGGCAATGGTGATTTCATGGGCATAATCCATTCTAGGGGGGATCCAACTGTCTATTGGTAGCAAGCCTAAATGATGTGGTTTTATGGCTTCATGGGTACAAGCCTTTGATTTCCTTAACTTGGCATCAATCAAGTGCTTAGGGGGGTTTAGTGGAGTACTTAGATGTAGGAATTGGGCTTAATCTTGTGCTTTGGCTTGAGTATCATCATGAGGCATAGGGTCATTCCTATACTTAGAGCATTCCTCTATAGGGTGTTGATGTCATCATACACTACAAAAGCACCATGAATGGGCTAGGATAAAAGATTATGGGAACTCAATACTCATAATATAAATCTAAGAATTTAATATATTAAAACATTATGCTAACCATTCTCATTATAATCTTATAACCAAATCCACACAAACTAGACTAATACTCATTAGATATAACCCCATTCATCATTAACAAGGTTCAAACACATAATATATAAATCAATAGAAACTAATAAAATACTCATCTTCAAGCTTCTAAAGTCCCAAATTCTCATAGATGAGCTTAGGCACTACAATGGGGAGCCACAAAAGCATCCCCAACTAAATTCTAAATCTCTAATGGCAAACATAGCATCTAGAATCAATCCTGCAAGGCTTCGCTACTCCAATCTCCTCCTTCTTCACTAACTAGATTAACTCCACTTTTATAGCACTTAGGAACATCTTAATGACAAGGTTAAAGGGGTATCTTGGGTGTTGAATTAACATTAGATGCAATCATTATGCTATATCCACTACCCTACTTCCATTGTGCCATGATTATCCCATGTGCTCACTTCTTGATGATGATTGATTCATTATGGAGGTGGTTAACCACCTACCATCTAATGCTACAAAATGACAAAATATCAATCATACCAAGTGATTTCCTTATACCTAAAAGTCTACTATATCAGTTCATATTCTATACTTAGATGGATTTGGGGCCTAACATAACCCCATAAAAATTTTCTAGTATGCCCTCAGACTAGTATTCTAGCACTTTTGGCACATAAAACTCTGGTTCATGTTCCTTTAGTTCCACTCTAAAGTCCTCAAAGCCCTAGAGTGTGAGATTGGTTTATTATATGGCATGGTTTATCTTTATGTAAAAATTACTGAGGATGATCACATCATTTTTCTCTAACTATTTCCTAAAGGCCTATGGCCTTTCCTTTGCCTTGGTTACACCTCCATCTAGGATTGCTCCTTGTTTGTAGGCCTTTATTTGTAAAGCATGAATGAGTTATTCTATTTATTGCTCCTAGGTCTTTATTTGGGTAATCAAATTATTGACCTATGCTATGATCTATGCATGTTTTACCCTACTAATAGTGTATGCTTATACCATTAATGCATCCTTCTCTCCTTTTACCTTTTTGAGGTGTGCATCGATGACTAGCGCCTGGGTGGAGAAGTTGTAAAAGATTATGTTGGTCACTTATGTACCCTCTTCAAGTTTAAAAAAGAGGTATTCCACCTCTTTAAGCTTTGTGATGAGCTATTGATTTATGATAGTGCAAGGGTCCTCTTATTCTGGAGTTTATTATGCCTTCAATCTTGGGAGCATTTGCTCCACTAACGTGTACACCTTATCAACCTTCAAAAAACTTGAAGTGTCAACATCATCTAAGAGGGATGGCTTGACTCCCTATATACACTTGGTTAGTTGTTGTAACTTGAATTTAATGGCTTTGATCTCCTTTACTGATTATATCATGAAAATCTATTGTCATGCATGTAATTAATGTGGATCTTTGTGCCTCCACCATCACCTCAATTAATTCTTCTAATGGTATATTGGTGTAGTGATGTGCAGTTCAAATGATCCCTTCTTGCCTTACTCTAGGTGGATACCAGCTTGTCCTAACAATGTTTCTCTTATTATTTTGTTTACTAGGAATGACCTTCACCTTCTTTATGGTAATCTAGGTGCATAACCTCACATGCACATGATTTAGCCTCCATGATCCTATTTCCTCTTCCTACTGCACTTCCATTCCATGCATTTTTTTTGTCTTGGTTAATTTATCTATGCTTGCATCTCTTGTCTTGGACTATCCTACCCCATATAAATCCCTTACATTGTCCCTCTATCACTTTACTCTCTAGGTGTTGTGCACTCTTATCATCCTATGTACCTTTACTTTATCGTATGCACATGAATATCTTATGCATATTTCTTTGTCACTTGGTATTCCTATTATCCAAGTCCAATGAATTCCATACACCCAAAGACTTGGGTGTCTAGTCATAGGTTCTTAGGAAGAATCTTCACTCAATTCACCTGATTGGTATTATGTGTGGAAGCACCAAAATAATCCTCTTAAGAGCCTCAAGGTGCCTCACTTTCTGAATCTTGTGCATGAAGATTTGGTACACCTTATGTATGAATTTGGTAAACTTTATGTGCCCATAACTTAGGTTTCTATCTTTAGGCACTTAGAAAACATCTGTGCTCAACTCACCTAACTAGAATTATATGTGAAGGCACTAGAAGAGTGTTATCAATGGGCCTCAAAGCACCACTTATATGCTTATCCCTACAACAACACAACTCAATTCATCAAGAATTGTTTGGCGTATTCCAAACTTTATTTTGGTCACATAATACCTATTAGTGTAGGTTTTTATTTTTCCCTATTTATTATTTAGGGAAATTGTATTTCTTGTGCATACATGGAATTTTCTTATATTTGTGGGATAGGCTAGCTTATGTGGAGGTGTGTGTCATAGATATGTCATAGGTGTCATAAGAATGTCATAAGTAACTCCCTTGATGGGAGTCACTTCTTTATTCTTAGCACCTTGTCACCACCTTTCATGGAGGAGTTACATTCTATTCTTGGGGTGCCTTGTCCACCTTTTGTAGAGGAGTTACTTATGTACTCTCCTATTTGTATTCCTCTCTTTAGCCATCTCATGCTAATCAGATTTTGGTTTTCTCCATTTTGTCTTGTGCAATTTCTCTTATTTTGTTATTTTCAAATTGTTTTAGCATCTATGTGGTGTGCACTTTCTTCAACTTGTGTGATCACGTCTCCATTACACTCACATTATCTGGATTCTAGCAACAACTCCGATATGGTATTAGAGCTACCCTGGTAATCTTGTGTGTGATTATGCTTTTAGCTTACTTTGAAATCAAGAGGAGTGGAGTTCTCTTTATTTTTTTATTCTAGATTTGGTCTAAAATAAATTAAAAAATTCTGTCAATATCATTTCTGGTATATTTGGCCTTTGGGCATCTTGATTGGTCTGTTGTGGCTTCAGTAAGGTAGACGATTTTTTGTCATTTTGCAAAAAAAATCTGCATTTTGTTTGTTGGACGCCACCTTTCTCTGCATTCTATTTGTGTGACTCTAGCTTGAGGAATCAGATGCTACCCAGACCAGGCACCTACCACTTCAGGCGCTGCCCACTTCAGCTGTTGATCAGTCCAAATAGTGTGCCAACTTTAGCTCCAGCAAAGTGCAGAAAAAAATAGTAGCAAGAGGTGCCATAGTTAGTTCCATCCATGCCTAGTTAGCCGTACGGCCCAACAAGGCATAGCAGTAGCGCCTACTTTCTGCAGTCCACGTCACATTTTGTGCCACTTTCTTCAACTGCGCACTTTTCCAGCAAGGCACCAAGCTGCCAAAGTCCTATTTGCCATGCCACTCAGCTTATTTTCTTGCTTAGCAAGGTGCCTCAGACAAGTCGTATGGCACCTTCTAGTAGGTCTATTTTTTTTCTTTTGTGTAAGATAAATTCTGACGGTTTGCTTTTAGATGCCCCTTCCTTACTTGGCATCCTATTTGGCACCCCTTGGACATGTGGTATCCTTCAAAACTATCTTTGCTTTTTTGTTTTCAGTTTAAAATTAATTTTTAAAATAAAAATCAATCAATTTGACTGAGTATTAAGGTTTTTAGACAGTTTGGTAATTTTAGGGGTTTGAATTTTAACTTGTATCTTCGACCTACAAAGATGAAGGGTGAGGCCCGAGTTGGTAGGAGGCCAATTCCCCCTCACAAAGACCTCCTTTGGATTCCTCATTTTGTGTTGAATCTAATGACTGGTTGGAAGGCCACTTTCTCTCTCATAATAGGCAATTTTTTAATGTTTTAGTGCTTTTTTTTTCAAAAACACTAGTTTATGGGGAAATTGAACCTTTAATATCTTGCAAACAGTATCTCAGATTTGGGTGTCATTTTTTGCAAAAGTGTTTGTAATTTAATTATCCATAGTGTAGACTTGTTAGTTGTCAAAAATGCACTAATTTATAAAGTGCCAAAAATTTGGGTCTCTCGGGACGCATTTTCGACTGAGTTCGACGCCTGGTTTGCTTTAGTCTTGCACTGATTGCTCTAAGACGCATTTTCAGCTAATTCCAACATATTTTGAGCATGCACTTACATATTTGGGGGGGCTCAATATTTTGGGGTAGTGTGATTGCTTTCCACAACTTGCAAAGCTTCACTTTCATTCTCCTTTTTGCATAAATTCACAACTTGCAATCAACACAACTTCACCTAAATTCAGCTAAAAAAATGGATTATTTTCAACTTAAACCCCTAACACCCTTCAACTATCATGAATGGAAAGTTAAAATGTCAATCATTCTTAGAAGCAAAGGGTTGTATAGGATCACCATGGGTACTGAAGTAAAACCCAACACTGATGATGAAAAGGTCAAGTGGTACAACCATAGTGATGAAGCCTTTGGATTATTGAGCTTGTCTATGTCTCCAAAACTTCTCTTCCACTTATAATCCTCCCAAAATCCTAATGACATATGGGACACCTTAGAAAAGTTGTTTGGGAAGCTTGATGAGATGAGAGGTCATGAGCTCAAAAATGAACTCATAAGTCTAAGTCCTAGCAACTTTGACACCCTATAGGACTTCTTCACTAAGTTTAAGGCCCTTAGATTTCAATTGAAATAATGTGAGATAGAGAAGAAAGATGATTAACTTATTCTTTCTATTCTCATAAAGTTAGGTCCAAGCTATTCAGTCTTTGTCTCCACTTTCCATGCCATAAAAAGTGCTCTTGGCACTACATGGAAAATGCCTTCTTTGGATTCATTCATTGCTGACTTGACTAGGGAGCAAGATAAGATAATTCAAATGGGCATAGTTAATTCTACTCAACCCCAAGCTTTGATAGCTAGAAATGGTAAAGACAAGACTTCAGCAAAGGAGAAGAAGAAAAAGAACAAGGACCAAGAGAAGAAGAAAGAAAACACCAATCTTTCCAAAAACAACACTGAGTCTTCATCCTCTAATGCTAAACCTAAGAAGGAGAAGGTTAAGTGTGCTTATTGTAAAAAGACAGGGCATGATGAACACAAGTGCATGAAGAAATAAATAGACCACCTAACTCATCTTCTAGAGAACAACAACATAGGTGTTCCTGAGTCCCTCAAGCAGAATTCATCTACCCAAGATTCTACTAAGGCAAAAGGCAAGGCTAAGGAGAAAGAAAAGGGCAAGGCCCTTGTAGCAACTGTAGCTTTTACATCTTCATGGGTCATAGATTCGGGTGCTTCTCACCACATGGGCTCTTCACTAGTTGAGTTTTCATCTTTAGAGCCTTGTAGCATGACTTCAATTAGTTTGGGTGATGACACATCAGTTTCTATTGCAGGGAGAGGGTCAGTTGAAATGGAAGGGGGAACATTCAATAATGTTCTAAGTGTTCCTTTTCTTTCAACAAATCTCCTATCAGTGTACCAAATCACTCACATTGGTCAAGGCATGAGAGTTAAGTTTTCACCAGATTTAGTGTTGATCAGGGAGTTGCATAGTGATACTACAGTGGTAGTGGGTAGGGTAGATCACCAAGCTAGGTTATACACCTTCTCACATTTTTCATCAGATTCTTCTCTAACAGCATTGCTAACTCATTCAGATGGAGTTAGCAAATTGTGGCATGAGCGGTTTAGCCACCTTAACTACCGCTATCTTGAGCAACTTTGCAAAAATGACATGGTCATTGGCTTGCCTTGTGTCCAATTCTCAAAAGGACTTTGTGAGGGGTGCTCCCTTGGGAAGCATCCTAAAGCAAAATTTGACAAAGGCAAAGCTTGGAGGGCTTCACAAGCTTTGGAGTTAGTCCACAGTGATGTATTGGGACTCTTTCCCAAACATCTTTCACAAGGGCCAAGTACATCTTCATTTTCATTAATGATTTCACTAGGTATATTTGGATATATTTTCTCAAACAAAAGTCTAAAGTGTTTGAAAATTTTCTAGACTTCAAGGCTCTTATTGAGAAATGAAGTGAGAAATCCATCAAGGTTCTTTGAACTGATAATAGAGGGGAGTATGTCAGCATCAAGTTTGAGTAATTTTGCACTACAGAGGGGATTGATTTGCAGTGCATAGTCACTTAAAGTCCTTCATAGAATGGGGTTGCAAAATGCAAGAATAGGTTCTTGAAAGAGATGGATAGTTGTGCAATTCACTCCAAATCCTTAGCACCATAGTACTGGGCCGAAGCAATCAATTATGCTTGCTACATTCAAAATAGGGTTCCTCACAAAGCTTTGAAAGTTATAACACCCTTTGAAGCTTGGCATAAAAGGAAACTTAATGTTGAGCACCTTAGAGTTTTTGGATCCCCAGCCATGGCCCGCATTCTAAAGAAGAAATGCAAAGCTATGGAACGTCAGTCTAAGCCTTACATCTTTATAAGATATCTGGTGGTATTAAGGGATATCACCCTCTCGATCCAGTCACTCATGAGTTGTTCATTGAGAGAAGTGTCCATTTTCAGGAGAGTCCTAGAGACTCAACACTTGACACTTCTTCTCCCTCATCGGATCTACTTCTTCATGATGATTCCTCATCAGATTCAGATCAGCCATAATAGGTTCTTGAGCCAGAGACATCTTCTTCTTCTTAGAGTTCAGATAGTGAGGATAGTGATGCAGAGTCATCCACCTCTAGTCAGTCAGAGGATGAGGAGTTATCACCTAACTCACCCACTTTTGAGCCACTTTGGGCCAGATAGACACTTGAGAGTGCTAAAACTTGGGTAGGAGATCTTGTAGATGACAAACATACTAGGGAGGATTTTTAAAGAGATCCACATGCCTTCTTTGCTTCAGTTTTGGATCCACAGACTTTTTGAGAGGCATCAAGGGTACCTGAGTGGGATAGTGTTATGGAGGAAGAATATTCTTCCTTAATCAAAAATCACACTTGGGATTTGACTTCGCTTCCTAAGGGAAGAAAGATGGTTCAATGTAGGTGGATATATTAGATCAAGTTTGTAGCAGATGGGTCAGTTGATAAGTACAAGGTGTGATTGGTCACCAAGGGTTTCTCACAGGTGGCAAGCATTGACTACTCAGAGACCATTACACCCACTATAAAGATGACTTATATCTAACTCACCTTAGCTATTGCCACAGCACATGGTTGGGATGTGCATCAAATAGATGTGAAGAGTGCCTTTCTTCACAGAGACCTAGAGGAGGAGATCTACATGGAGCAGCTATCAAGATTTGTTTAGGATTCTTCCTTAGTATGAAAACTTAGGAAATCTATCTATGGCCTCAAACAGGCCCCTCAAGCTTGGTATGCCAAGATGGATTCCTTCCTTCTCACAGCGGGTTTTACTAGGTGTCATTTTGATCCCAATGTCTACTTCTTATAGTAGGATGATTCGCTCTTGATTTTGGTTCTATATGTAAATGACCTTTTGATCACCAGGAGTTCTTCATCAGCTATTGCAGTGGTGAAGGCATCTCTTTAGGATAGATTTGACATGACAAACTTGGGTTTGTTGCACTACTTCCTTGGCATTGAGATCTCACAGTCAAATTCAGAGATTTATCTTGCATAGCCTAAATATGCTCTTGACCTATTGGCTTAGTTTCACATGGCTGATTGAAAGCCATCTCCGACTCCCTTTCTATCAGGAGTCAAGCTTGAGTCTGATTGTTCTTCACCATTGGTTGATGCCACTCGATATCGATAACTTATTGGTAGTCTCATCTACTTGACTCAAACTAGGCTGACATATCATATACAGTGGGACTTGTCTCCAGATTCATGCAAGAACCTCATGAGCTACATTGGAAAGTAGCTAAGAGGATCTTGCATTACATACAGGGTTCACATAGATATGGGATTCATTACAAATTTGGCATAGAGGTTGACTTGGTTGGATATACAGATTCAGACTGGGCTGGAAATTCACAAACTCGCAAGTCCACTTTTGGTTACAGTTTCTCTCTAGGTTTTGGTCTTATCAGCTAGTCTAGCAAGAAGCCGAATGTTATTGCTATATCATCCATAGAGGTAGAGTATAGGGGAGTTATTAATGCAGCTACTGAGGCTATTTGGCTTTAGGGGATACTTTTTGAGTTTGGCATTCCTATCAAGTAACCCACCATCATTTATTGTGACAACCAGAGTACCATTCAGATTTGCAAGAATCTAGTTCAACATCAGCAAACCAAGCACATAGAGATTCACATGTATTTCATTCATGAGCTTATTCATATTCAAGTCATTGACTTGATATTTTTCCAGTCTTTGGAGCAAGTTGCAGACATCTTCACCAAACCTTTCATTGAGAGAAAGTTCATTCATCTACGAGCTCTTCTTGGGGTGTGGTCCACATCTGCAGCAGCATCATCTTCAAGGGGGCCTTCTAGCCTCTTCTTTTCTTTTATGTCTCTCTTTTGGGGGGGAGTTTTTTCCTATGGGTTTTCTCCTTTTCTCTATATTATGGGAGATTGCATTTGTACATGGGTACCTCATCAGGCCTAGTTGTCGGGACCCATTTTATATTTCCACACTGCCCAACTAAGCTGCACTTATGGGGGGGTATTAGTGTAGGTTTTTATTTTTCCCTATTTATTATTTAGGGAAATTGTATTTCTTGTGCATACATGGAGTTTTCCTACATTTGTGAGATAGGCTAGCTTATGTAGAGGTGTGTGTCATAGATATGTCATAGGTGTCATAAGAATGTCATAAGTAACTCCCTTGATGGGAGTTACTTCTCTATTCTTAGCACCTTGTCACCACCTTTCATGGAGGAGTTACATTCTATTATTAGGGTGCCTTGTCCACCTTTTGTGGAGGAGTTACATACTCTCCTATTTTTATTCCTCACTTTAGCCATCTCATGCTAATCAGATTTTGGTTTTCTCCATTTTGTCTTGTGCAATTTCTCTTATTGTGTTATTTTCAAATTGCTTTAGCATCTATGTGGTGTTTACTTGCTTCAACTTGTGTGATCACATCTCCATTGCACTCGCATTATCCAGATTCTGGCAACAACTCCAATAATACTACCAACTCATGACTGGGAAGCTCGTGTATAATGGCACAAGTGCCAACCTACTACCTATAAGGCTTGAATTAGTTACCATTGAAATGTCTAAGGAGCATCTCACCTGACAATGTGTATAGCTTACATATGCCAATATATAATATATTTTGGGTGACATATAGACCCATCCACTTTATTTATAGCTTACCCAAGTGCTTGAGTTACTTGGATTCATAGATCAAAACTAATGCTCCTTTAGTTAAGACTTTTTGCTTGATATGCTTGTCATGTTAGAGCTTCTAACACAACTTCTCTATATGTTGGCTCCACCTTGCATGGGTGCATACCTCATCTAAGCACTCTAAGTCCTTCAACCTTACATTTAATGATTCTTGGTCATCCAAGCAAGTAATTTTCATGATGCATAGTGATCGAAGCAATAATTCCATCACTAAAATCATCTCAATGCCAAACACCAGTTGAAATGGTGTATCCTTGATCAAGCATTTATAGGTTGTGTAATATGCCCATAGCACTACTGACACTCGATCATCCCAATCTTTATGACTAACATAACATATCTTCATGAGGCACATCCCTAGGATATTTTTGAATGCTTTAGCTATGCCATTCACTTGGGGATGATAAAACATCATCTTATGGTGTGTCACTATGTATTCTGTCAGTAGGATTTGCATAGTTTCATTAATGAAGTGTGTGCCCCTATAACTAGTCAAAATGAGTGGGCACCCATAGTAGATTATGATTTTATCCCATAAGAACCTTATAGTTGTGGTGACTATGTAGTTTTTGGTTGGCACAGCCTTGGCCCACTTGGTGAAATAGTCAATGGTCACTAGAATGTATCACGTACGTGTGTACCTTACGATGGGAGTAATTGGTTAAATAAAATCAATGTCCCATTTCTCAAATGGCACATGAGAAAGAATAGGGATGAGGTGCATCTCATCTTAATGGCTGGGCTTCCCTATATACTGATAGATGTTGCATGCCTTGGCACAATCTTTTACATCATGAAACAGACTTGGCCACCACAAGTTTGATTACAATACCTTGCACACCATTATATCTCTCACGTAAGGGCCTACTACTACCCTTCATGCACCTCATGTAAAATGGAGTCAATATCATTTTCTAAGACACATCACCATAGGACTTCATCTCAATTATGTTTGTATTATTCCCCACTAATGAACTAAAAAGGGGTAACATAAACTAAAAGTTGTTTCTTTTCTTTGGTTGTCATTATTTTTTGCATAGATACAGATGTTAGAAAACTAGCTATCTATACCAAGTCCATAGGGGTATGTTGGACTCTATATAGTTATGCATCTAGTATATCATCCTCAATAGGTGTTACTACATCGCTAGAGTTGATCTGGGATAAATGGTCTAGGCCTAAGTTTTATCTCCTAATATTGGTGATAATGGAGAACTAGAATTTATCAAATAGAATTATCCATCTCCAAATACACCCATGGATAATGGGCTTATTCATGAGGTACTTAAGTGCCTTGTGGTCTATGAAAAATATGAATAGGGTTACCAACAAATATTATCTAAATTTTTGTAGGGTATAGACCATGGTAAGTGCCTCACGCTCAATTATGGTATAGTTATGCTCTGTCTTCATCAATTTTTTATTAGTGAAGGAGATGGGGTGATCCATTTTACCTTCATTAGGCTACACCAAGATTATGTTTATCATAGATCCTGATGCATAGACATGGATGTCGAATGGGGTTATTTAGTTTAGAAATTGTAAAATAGGTGTGCTATCTAACTTGAGCTTCAAATGCATCCTCTTGTTATTCACCCTAATAAAATGGTCCATCTTTATGCAAGAGATCCTCTAGTGGTGTTACAATATTCATATAGATCTGTATAAACTTACTATAATACCCATAGTGGCCAAGAAAGGTGATAACATATTTCTATATGGAATGAGTCTAAAGCTAAATGATTATCTCAATATTTTTAGGATCTATTTCACTAAATTTTAAATGTATTTGATGTTTAAGGAGAAACAGAGATGTAGGGCAAGGATTAGAGATTAGAGAGAACTTGTATTGGTTGTGCATCATATCTAGATGATGTTGAGCACTCCTCATTGGCTAGGGAGGACTACCTATGAATAAGAAAGTACTACCACCAAAAATATTTGTTAGTAGATATATGAGTGGGCTACCAAGCTACGTGCTTATTCTTGGAAGTGTCAAACTTCCTTAAGGATAACAGTCCAATTTTTGAAATAACATGGTAAAAAATAACAAAATGAAAGAGAGAGTAAGAGATATATTTGTATCATTCTTATAGTTTGAGTGTAGTAGATAATGACACAATGCAGGTAATATGATTTGTTTGTGTTTTTGGAGGTTGTTTGGGCAGGCTCAGGGAGGTTAGTGAAAATGCATAGTCATCAATGTTAGCTAGGTTACTGATGTTGGTAAGGATATATGATCGACATCGGTTATGTGACTGATGTCGGTAGGGGTAATAGGTTCTTAAGAGGATGCAAGAGGTTTTTCTAAGCTAGGAGGTGGATGTTGGTTAGTTTTATGAGGTTAGGAAGAGTCATAAGGGAGTGGGTAACACTCAAGTGGGTCTAGATAGAGGATTGATATGTTTGAAGCAGAGGGAAATAGGCAAAGGAGTTTTATAACTCCTCTACAGGGAGAGTCAGGATGCTCATAAAATGATAAATAGTATAATGTACAGTAATTGTAAAATGGCTATTTAAAAGAATTATAAAATATAGAGATATACTTAGCTAGTGAAATAGTTGAACCTTAAGTGCCAGATAGATGGCTCTAATGAGGCATGTTGAAGCAAAAGGTGAATAGAAAGACAAACATGTACTACTAGTTCAAAAGAATCCAAGCTCTATGTAGTATAACAATTCCTAATCTAGATTGATTTGTGCAAAGTAACGGTAAGCCTAGATGTAGAAAGTTGAATGTTAAAGCCTATATGTGAATGATTGAGTTTTTTTAATTTTTACTGACCTAAATACTAGCTTGAAATTTGGCTTAAGTAACTGACATTGATGATCCTACTGATGTCAGACGTGGGTTGACCAACCTCAGTGGCATGAGAATAGGTAAAAGGGCTATATCTAGCCTATTTTTTGTTCCTTGTCCTACCAAGTGTGGTATCCATTATGAAATGGTAGAAATGTGAGGTTAAGAAGGATGTAGTTAGCTAGGAATTTATGTTTAGGGTGAAAACAAGTCATGGGTAGTTAGGAATAGGGGACTAGGTCTTGAGGTGACTTAGAGGGTAAGAATTAGTCTTCAGATGAGGTGGCCAGGTAAGGTGGCATAATTAGTTTTGAATTAACTTAACTAAATATTTTAAATTAATTAAATGTGTGAGGGGTAAAAACATGGGTTAGAAGGCTAATTATTAAAAGGGGCTCAAGGGAGGTTTTGACATAAGGAGCTTGTGCATGTGTGTGATGTAATTTTGGTGTCTACACTTTCCCCTTTTTATCTTGTAATTTGTACTGACAAGTTACAAGAAAAAAATAGGAGTTGTATGCTCTAGGTATTTGATGAGGTATCCCCCCTCAAAATGGTAATTGATGGAGGAGAATCTAGAATCAGGTACCAGTTTGATAAGGAGTCAATTAGGTGGGTAGATGTTGAGTGAGAGCATGGTATCACTACTTGTGGTTATATTATGATGAGTTATAGTTGAGATAATCAATAATAGGTAAAGGTAAGGAGGAGTTAGATAGAAATAACCAAATCATAGTTTGTAATTGATAGCTGATAAGGTTAAAACAATCACATTTGTATCTCTAATGGTCCATATGTTCCAAGTATCCAAGGTAGGAAGTGCTCCTAGTAAACACAAAAGGTTGCAGGTGATAGGACTGACTTGGTCACAATCCAAAACACTTGATATAAATGTGTGTGTGAAGTAGCCAACTATAGTGAGGTAGCATAAGTGGTCAAGATAAGTAATACAAGGTTACTTCAAAAGGGTCAATGGTCAAGGAGATATTCATGATCTCTAATCAAAGTCATCATGGGTGGAGATTTAAGTGATCTCCAAGGTTAATTATCATGGTTGGGGAGATATATGTTATCTCCAAGGGTGGTTATCATGGTCAAGGAGATATACGTGATCTTCAAGTTGCCATAGACTTAGGGTGTAGTCCAAAGGGTGATATTTGGGGTTGAAAATTCTAATTTAAGGGTGCCAATGTTAGTTATCTTGCAGATGTCAGTAGGAAGTATTTCTGACATCAATGCCTTAGGTCAAGACTATTGATATCGATGGGTGACCAAACCCAACAAAAAGGGGTTTGGCAGCCCACCAAAACTCATTTCCAACATTTGATTAGAGAAAAAAAGCTCTAGGTTTATGTGGGCAAAGATGGTAGAGCTAGGAGGGGACCTAATTGGAGATGCACCACCATAAGTGCCAGCTATTTTAGCTCAGAGGAGATAGAGAGATGAGATAAGATCCTCTTCAAGTTAAATTTGAATTTAAAGTAGTTAATATGTCATTTGGGCAAATTTGTTATATTTGGGGGGAGATAGGGAAAGTAGAGGGATGGTAAATAGGGTGAGGGTAGGTTTAGGTGAATTTAGGAGGGGTTTGGGTGTAGTTTGTTGAGAAAAACCAAAATTTGGGAGATGGGATATTTGATCTTAGGGCCAAACCAATAACCAATGTTGATGGGGTTTATCAACATCAACTGATAAGGTGCTAAGGTTGATTGGCATTTGACATCAATGTTGACAGCCTTAACTGATGTTGATCATAGGAAAACACCCCAAATAGGAAGAAAAGGCCCATTTTAGATCCCTAGTTGAGTGAGTTGACTAGCCAAATGGCTAAGCTAGCCTCAGAAGACCCAGTGTCGATTAAGTGCTTCCTAAATTACCCATGTGAGGGCTTTAGTCCAATGTAGTTCTCCCATTGTGTAGGGAAAAAGGGTGAGGTATACTTAAAATTTTATTAAGGGAAGTGGTTTAGAAAAAGGTAAGTTGAAATAGGTCATGGGACCTAGGGCTTAAAAGATAGGTTATGGGGTTGAGGGTGTGAGATATAGGCCATGAGGCCTAGAGTTTAAGATCTAGGTTATAAGACTTAGAGTTGAGAGATAGGTAGTTGGGCCTAGGTTTTAGGGATAGGCAGTTGGGCCTAGGGTTTAGGTGGGTTAACAGGTTAGATAGTTAGGTGGTTATACAACTAAGCTAACCTTATAAGAGCCCATGTTGATTGAGTGATACCTACATAGCCCAGGGGAGGGCCTTAGGCCAATGTAGTTCTCCCAAGAGATGAGAAAAAAGGTGGAGGTTTATATTAAAAAGTATGTGACTAGAGATTTATGTGTGTGGATCTAGGCTAGGTAGAAGTTAACATTACGAGATTGACTACCTACACTACTGACATGGATAAGAAGGGATGTCACTATAGATGAGTGAGAGCACATGGCATTCATAGGGTTAGGAGGAGTGCAAAAATATTGTAGAGTTACACGTGATGTTAGTTTGATGATAGCATTGATAGAGAGGTGGGATCACACCACTATCACCTTCCATTTGCCTACCAGAGAGTTGATAGTGACATAAGAGGATGTGTATAGGATTTTATGGTTACCACTCTAGGGTGAGGAGATCATCTCATGTTCAAGAGAGGAGCATGATATTCACATGGTTACATTATTTATAGATCATGTTAGCAAGGTGACCTATCACTCAGCAAGCTTTACATATGAGCCATTGTACACTATCGATGAGGAGTGACACTACTTGAGTATCTTGATGATGATAAAGATTATAGCATATGTATTACCATACATAGCTGGGGGATATTTCCTATTGTGTTGGCATAGATGGTTGAGTAGTGGATCGTGTATACATGAGGAATAGCTTTTCTAGCATAGTTACATAAAGAGTTGTGGGGGTTGAGGCTACAATGATGGTACATCTTATGTGTCAGGTATTTACTTCATTGTTGGCATATTAGCACATCATGGTGGCATGGCCATTAGGGTTACCCACCATGATATTAGTTGGTTTTAGTGTTGAGTTCAGATGGTGGAGAGAGGGTATGGCCCAAACATGAGTAGATGGCATAGTGTGGGACATTGATTACTATAGGCATATGATAAATGGATTGATTCTTATAGATATTGTTTGGAGGCCCTACTTGACATACCCTACATTTAGAGGATAGGCAAAGTAGCTTATCTATTTATAGATAATGTTATGGGTCAGAGGGAGACAAGTTGGAGAGCTAGAGATGATACCTATGGCACCCCTACCCTTGCCTTGAGAGATAGATGGGCCAGATTTTGAGGAGCTACTAATAGGCTCAGGTGTGGTAGATCCTAGATGCACAATAGCTTATCTTTCTTGGTGGATAGGTTTACATCTTATGGTTTAGGTCAGGATGCCACCACTATATTTATAGGGAGTGATAAGAGAGAGAGATGCAATCATACAAGCCCAATATGTAGTGATACAAGTTTAAGACATAGTACTATAGGCCTGAGATGTAGCACAAACATAGGTGTTGGTCTTACAGGAGCAGGTTATGACATTATAGGGTAGGTTACAATATTTTAAGGGTAGGTCATGGCATTATAGGGCTAGGTCAAGGAATTACAAGGCTACGTTACTACACTAACAATAAAGAGGGATAGTTTGAGAGTAGCAAGATAAGCTACTCCTCCACCATAGGGACTAGTATAGGGTTCTACAGTAGGTGTGATGGGCCCACCATAGATTGTATCTCTAGCAAGGTATGACACTACTCTAGATGAGATTACATACTATGAGAGATCCATCAGGGAGTTCCCATAGATTTAGAGGTATTTTAAGTTTAGAGATCAAGAGAGATCAGTGACATGTGTCATGGCTTCTAGCTCACATAGATGTAGACAGGTAGAAAGTGGTGATGACACTACTTCTTCATGACCATGACTATAGCCTTGAGGATTCTGAGTGCCAAATATTATTATTGATATTGTTATATATGTTGTATACACACATACCTATGAGCTAAAGATGAGAGATGTATATTTTGATGGAGAGATGATATTGATATGATTTATTGATGTACATTCATATTCAGCATATATATATATGAGAGTTTGTTATTTTGAGATGTATTTATGTGATGGTGATGATGTTAATCTTATTATAATGATGTGTATGTTTATTTTATGTGAATGTTATGTTAATTTTGAGCATGTTAGTTGAGTTAGACTAGCATTTCCCATATGTGTGATGGTATATGCATAGTTGATTTGTTAGCTTCATCTTAGCAATTTTCTATGTTTGTGATGGTGTATGCTTAAAATGAATGGGTTGGGTATGTTATTTTATTTCAGTATTTTTCCATATTTTTGATGGTGTATGCTTAAAATAAATGGAGTAGGATTTATAGTTTTCCTATTTATTATTGTTTAGAGAAACTATGGTTGCATGTTTCGTAGATTTCTCATGAGCAATGGTTTGTTAGTTTTAGTATGGTTTTGGGTAGTTATTTGAGATAGATATGTGTTAAACACATAACTCTAAGAATCAAGAAAATTTGTCAAAAAGGTGAGATGATGATTGAATCTTATCATGAGATTCAATCTCAAAAGAGAAATCAACATGTGATTGAGATGGGAAAGAAAGAGGCACAATGCTCACTTATTGGCAAAGACCATAATCACAACATAAATAGGCTCAGGAATATGAGCCTCTTTCATGCTTTTTATCATTTAACCATTTTGTTTGTTAGAGAAGCATCATACTCACCCTGTGTCAAGTGAGTTCAAAGTCCCTTGAAAGAGTATGAGGGGGAAAAGGTAAAAGGAGTGAGATTGTTTGGGTAGCATAACCTTCTTAGTGGGGATGGTATGCCCATTTTGTGGGTGACCCCAAAGCTACTATAAACAAGTTCATGACTTAATTTTTTTTTTTTTTTTTTTTTGGTGTACGCTAATCAATGCTAGAAGCCTACAATGGGGTTTTATTTGTGTTGAGGTCATATGAAGCTGATCAATACAAGAAGCTTCTAAGTCATTATTTCCCTTTGATAACAAATTTTGGCTTAGTCATCCTTCAAGGGAGTGGTCTAAGCTTTTTTTTTAATTTTTAATAGTTGTCCTTCAAGGGAGCAGTCTATTTATATTATCAAAGAGAAGTTACGTAGTTTTCCATTAAGGGATCAGTCTACATTAAGAATCATGACCTAAGAGATTATAACTTATCTATGTATCCCATGTTTTTTTTTGTTTTTTTTTTTTGACTTTAGTCATGGATAGGACTATAAAGGCTTAGAGGTTTTCCATGGGTGGAGGAGAGGTAGGTGAAGAAGGCTCCTCAAGGGGGTAGAGCATAGGTATAATTTCTCCCTCAACATGTGGGCGAGGAATAGGTAAAGTGTGATCTTCCATAGGTAAAATAAGTGGTAAAATTGGTTGAATTGGAGTATGCATAATATGTCTCTCATCTAATGTAGGTGTAGATAACACTAGCTCTTATAGGTGCGAAGGAGGAGTGGATAGGGTACTACTTTCTATCAGTGGAGGAGAGGTAGGTAAAGAGGGTATAACATAGGAATGATGTTCCCCTCAACATGTAGTTGAGGAATGGGTAAGATGTGGTACTCAAGTGGTAAGAGGATAGGTAACATTGGTGCAAAAGAAACTGGTAATACAAGCTCCTCTTATGGTAAAAGGAGTGGTAAAGGAGGCTCTTCTTCATGTGCGAGTGGAAAGGGTGAAGTAGGCTCTTCTACTTGAGCAGGAAGAATGGATAAAATAAATTCCACTAATTTTGGGGGAGGAGTAGGTAAAATGGGTGCCTCTTATTGTGGGATAGGTTGGATTAGAGGTAATGGAAAGACCATATTGACTGTATGGATATTATGATCACATGAATTATTAGTCATAGTCTGCAAAATATTTTAATTGGGTGAATGATTAGGAAAAGGTTGTTTGAGCACATCCATATTTTGATTAGAAAGTGTATTAGGGCTATCCAAGACAAGATCACCCCTGTCAAGCATGTCTTGAATAATGTTCATGAATGTTTTACAGTTATTAGAATTGTGGCCTTTGACTCGATGGTAGCCTCAAAATGCATCCTCCTTGTACCGAGTTAGAATAGGATGGGAGGCATCAAATTGTATAGGAGGCTTGATTTAAGGAATATTTATGGCTCCTTATTGTAATAGTTTTTCCAAAAAGAAGTATATGATTCCCCAATGGGAGCATATTGTCTTTGTTCATACTATTGTTGGAATTGCTTGGTTAAATTTTGGGAAGTTGAGAAATTAGGTTGGTTTGTGGTTATGGAAGAAGTTGATTTAACAACCATCACATTGTTAGAGCCCTTAGATTTTTGGTTAGAAGGAGAAGTTTTAGAAAAAGAGGAGTCATTTGATTTGGAATTGGCATTCTTACTGTGCAAATTGACTCTAAATTTATCTATAACCTGAATCTTGATTTTTTGTGCCATTGTAAAGTCTTCATCAAATGTGCAAAAAGTTTATTCTTGGAGTGTGGATGAAATGTGATTAACACATGCCCTCGAGAAGAGCTCAATAAGCTCAGGGTGGGGTAAAGAGAATGAGATTTTATTGATTAAGCCTCTCTAATGAGTGACAAAATCTATGATAGACTCATAATTTAATTATCTAATATAATAAAGGTATGTAATAGAAACCTTTTTATAAATGTTAATAGAGAATGGTCTAGGAATAATTGTGTGAGTTGGGTAAATGAGAAAAGGGAATGCAAAATTATAGAGCTATACCAATCCAGGGTATCCCTCAAAAGAGACATAGGGAAGGTACGAAGTAGTAATGTATCATCATGCCCTATTAAATAGCAAACATGTCTAAATGTTTGCAAATGCTACTATGGGTCCTTTTTACTCTAGAAATGAGTAAATTTGGGGAATTCCCATTAGTTTTGGTAAGGTTGAATAGGCAAAAAATGATGTATGGGCTCATCATATATCTGATCATAAGATAACACATTCTTTGAACCTGACATGGATGTCTTTAGATTAAACATCTTGTCCATCGACATATTAATGAGGTTTAGAGGAGGATTGGTTTAGGAGACACCCCCTAAGCTATAGGTAACCTAATAAGAGGTAGAGGGAGTGTATGACATAGCCTGATATGATTATGTTGATGTAACATAAGGGTAGTGAGTCATAGGCTAGGGGCAGAAATGAAAGGGGCTTGTCTTGTTGGGTTTAAGATAATGCTTTGGTTGAGTGTTGTTATTTTAGGTTGGGTTGTTGGTGTGGTTATACTAGGTGAAGGGTGAGTCATAACTTGTGAAATTATAAGTGTGAGAGTAAATGGGATGGGTACCTCCAAATTTTTAAATGGAATTAGACTTGATTGAACTGCTTGTGGTTGTGAAGACAGGGAAGTCACGATAGGGTTTAGGTGGGATTGGGTAGTTGGTGATGCTAAACTTTGGACATTGTTTATGATTGGGTTACTTATCAAATTGGTAGTTTGAGTAACCATGGGGAGCATAGTGGAGATAGTTAAAACTAAAGTTATCTCCATTAGAGAAGTTAGCATACCATATAGTGGGTCACCTGAAGAATTGTGGGTTTGGCTTATGGCAAGGTAATGTTGAAGGGCTGCCACATTACGATCAAGAAATTTAGTAAAATATTGATCTTCTTTAGGCACAATAGGAATTTGGTTAGGGCTAGGAGTATTCTTTGCATCTAAAGTATGCTCCATGATAAAATCAACAACAAGAGGGGAAGGTGGAAGTGGTTTTTGGCTTGCATAATCGGCAAGAATTTTGGCTTGGCTTCACATCAATACAATGCAAGAAGTATAAATAGTCTTAATACTCTATATTAGTGATAGAATAAGTAAAAACTAGTTTTGGGTAAAGGTAATTAGGTTGTTTTAGCTTGTTGTTTTGAGAAAACTAAAAATAACCAATTTACATAGTAATCGACATCAGTCACTTGACCGATGTCTGTTGGTAAAAGTCTATTGATGTCAGTGGGTTTAATCGATGTTGATCACTATAGAGTCCTAGGAGATAAAAAATCTAATGTTTTATAAACTTAGAGGCAAAATCTAGGTAAAATAGAGGATGCAAGAGGTCTGTATAAGGAGGATGAACACTCAAAAAACTTGATATAATAGGTTATACAACTTGAGTATTATAAATGGTGTTGATTTTGTAAATCAATGGAAAACATCCTTACCAACTCTAAAATATAGAAGGCAATAGAAAAATAGAAAAAAAAACATATAGCCACTAATTATTAACTCCTAGAAATTAATTTTAGTCTCGTGTTGGCTTATGCCTTAATCAGATGTTGAGATGAGAGTTTGGTTACCGAAGGTACTAGAAAGTAATCTAGAGCGAGTTTCAAATTAGTTTTAGTGTTCAAGAAAAAATTTGTGTGAGACTAGGTACATGACTTGTTATAGGAGCTTGCTCCCTACACTTCACGGACCTGAAGCCAAGCCAAGATGCTTAGCCAAAATATACCTTTTATCCAGATTTTATACTCTATTAGAGAATAGAGTGGGTTCTCCCATTGGTGGTGAAATTCAAGTAGGATAATTGGGTAGGGTAAGGTAATCCACTAGGTGATAAAATCCTAATGGGCCTTGTCTCAGGTGAGTTTTAGATGTTTGTTTTTGTGAGTGTGGTCTAGTTGTGTAACATGGGTGTATTACGATTCATTCATAATGCTTTTAATTAACTAAGTGAGCTAATATGCAACAAAAAAACAATGAAGTGCAGTAAGTTTTAAACCCAAAGTTAAAGTATTTTAATTCAAATGAAATAAATGATGAAATAGGAAAAGAGAATGAATTTCACTATCCTAATGTGCATGCAAGAAAGACATAAAGAAGATATTCCTTTTAACTTGTAAGAAAAATGATAAGTTTCTTTTAGAGGCAAAAGAAAGAGAAGAGTGGCAAGAAACAAGAAATTTCAGTTTCTTTCCTTTAAACAGAAAATAAAATGTTTCATTTTTCATTTTGAGGAAAAAAAGAGAGGTAAAGTGCAATGAATAAAATTTTCACTATAATGCACCTATATGAATGCTTAAAACAAGTAATTAACCCAAAGAAAACTCTATGGTCTCACTAGGCATGCCAAAAATGTTTCACTAAATTTTGAATCTATTTGATGTTTAAGGAGAAACAAAGATGAAGGGCAAGGATTAGAGATTAGAGAGAACCTAGATTGGTTGCACGTTATATCTAGATGATGTTGAGATATTCTCTTTGGCTAGGGAGGACTAAATATGAATAAGAAAACACTACCACTAAAATATTTTTTAGTAGATATATGAGTGGGCTACTAAGCTACGTGCTTGTTCCTAGAAGTGTCAAACTTCTTTAGGGATGATAGTCCACTTTTTGAAATAAAATGGTAATGAATAACAAAATGAAAGAGAGAGTAAAAGAGAGATATTCATACCATTCTTACAATTTGAGTGTAGTAGAGAGTGACATAATGCAGGTAATGTGAGTTATATGTGTTTTAGGAGATTTTTTGGGTAGGCTCAGGGAGGTTAGTAGAAATATATAGTCATTGATGTTGATTAAGCTACCGATGTCGATAAGGATATATGACCAACATCGGTTATGTGACTAATGTTGATAGGGGAAGTAGGTTCTCAGGAGGATGTAAGAGGCTTTTTTGAGTTGGGAGGTAGATGTTGGTCAATTTTATGAGGTTGAGAAGAGTTGTAAGGGAGTGGGTAAGACTCAGGTGGGTCTAAATAGAGGATTGGTATGTTTGAAATAGAGGGAAATAAGTGAAGGATTTTTATAACTCCTCCATAGGGAGAGTTGGGATGCTCATAAAATAATAAACAATATAATGTAAAGTAATTGTAAAATGATTGTTTAAAGGAATTACAAAACATAAAGATATACTTAGCTAGTGAAATAGATGAACCCTGAGTGATAGATAGATGGATCTAATAAGATGTGTTGAATCAATAGGTGAATAGAAATACAAGTGTGTATTGTTGGTTCAGAAGAATCCAAGCTCAATGTGGTATATCAATTCCTAATCTAGACTTATTTATGTAGAGTAATGGTAATCTTAGATGTATAAAGTTGAATGCTAAAGCCTGTATGTAGATGATTGATTTTATTTTATTTCTACTAACCTAAATACTAGCTTGAAATTTGGTTTAAGTAACTGACATCAGTGATCCTACTAATTTTAGTCATGGGTTGATAGATGTCAGTGGCATGAGAATAGGTAAAAGGGCTATATTTAGCCTATTTTATGTTCCTTCTCCTACCAAGTGTGGTATCTGTTTGGAAATGGTAGAAATGCAAGGTTAAGAAGGGCATAGTTAGTTAGTAATTTATGTTTTGAGAACAATTCATGGGTAGTTAGGATTATGGGACTAAGTCTTTAGGTGACTCAAAGGGTAAGAATTATTCTTAGGATGAGGTGGCCAGGTAAGGTGGCATAAGTAGTTTTTAATTAACTTAACTAAATATTTTAAATTAATTAAATGTGTGAGGGGTGAAAACATGGGTTAGAAAGGCCAATTATTAAAAGGAGCTCAAGGGGGGTTTTGACACAGGGAGTTACACATGTGTGTGATGTAATTTTAGTGTCTATAGGATCAATGAGCAAACCATCTTTACAAATGATGTGCTCGAGCAGGGTTCCAAAGGGTGTCATGAAGATGTATTTCCTTAGGTTCAAAGATATTTGAAGTTGTTTGTACCTTTCAAACATTAATTTAAAGTTATCACAATGGTCTTTCATGAGGCCATATATCATCCAGTAATCTAGGTATACTTGGAGGAACTTGTGGATGAAGTCCTTAAATATGATGATCACCACTCTAGAAAATATGGTTGGCACATTATTAAGTCCAAATGGCATCACATTATAAGAAAAACAACCATATTCCATTTTAAAAGTTGTTTTGGGCTTGTCCTCCTCCTCAATCTAGACTTGATGGTATTTAGAGAACCCATCGGTGAACGTGTAGATCTCATATCCTCTGACATCATCCAGGACTTCATTGGTGAATAGAGTCAGGAAGGGGTCAATGTTGCAGGTGGAATTTAGCATTCTATAATCAATACAAAATTTAATGTGCCCATCCTTCTTGATGATAATCACCATCAAGCTTACCCACTCAAACTTCTACATAAGGTAAATGACCCCTACATCCAGCATTGTATCAACCTCTATCTTGACCTTAGCATAGAGGTTGGGATTTATCCTATAGGGGTGATTCTTAACCGGTCTTGTACCATCGATTATCTTTATGCTCATCTTCCTAAGGGATGGGTGGGTTCCCTTCATGTCTTGATAATTTCTTAGAATTCCTTTAGGAGTTCCACAATGTATACCAATTTTGCATTAGACCAATAGGTGCCTAGAGTAGCCATCTATGGCTCTTCTTCTATACTGATGTTCACCTTGATGGTATTTAGTGGTGCATGGTAGGGTTCATTTTTTTCTTAGTGTGAGTCCTTATCTTGTTGAGTTCCCTCAATTTTTTATATGTGAAGGTGAGTCGAGTCTTCTTCATTAGGGGTGTTATCATCTCTTTGGCATACTAGCTTTGTCTTACCTATCAGGTTTTTCTAGTAATGCTCCTTCCAAGTTTCATCATCTTCTTCACTTGAGTCATTATTGAATGGTTGTGTATGCAATCAAAAATACATCATGTTTATAAATCAATCTTGGCTTAGAGAAGATAGAGCATACCTACACTTATGATTGTGATACACTTGTTAATTAGAAGCATAACCAATATGGGGATCCACTAGACCTGATTAAGGGATCACTTGTCACAACATATCATGATATGAAGGTTTTTAAAGCCTACATTCTAACATAATCACACAATAATCCTAATGAAGTCCTAAGATTTAAAACATTCATGTTTTCTAATAATAAGAAATTAAATCTAATCTAGTGCACACCAAATCTTGTGGCACAAAGTCAGGGTTAGAAACAATAAAACAACTAAAATATACATGTATTAGAAGACATATACTCACATTAATGTATATAGAATCCTAATAAATGGGAAAAGAATACAAATGCACTATCTATCTACTCTTACAAAGGAAAAATAAATTTAGGAATACTTACCTTTAAAGATGAACCCGTCAAGCCTCAATCTCTCCCTTGGCCAAGGTTTTTTGCAAGAGATTATTTTGGTATGTAATAATAACCAAGATAAATCAGCTCTAGGCTACACAACCTATCTAAACATCCAAAATAATTCTCCATAAGACAAGATCTGTATCTCCAAAGAATGTATGGAATCTTAAGTTTTATTCCTCAAGTAGAATGGTCAATAAGTAGATGCTATTTCACACTTATTTGCTAATAATTATTATCCTATGAAATGATGGGAAATGAATTTGTATATATAGGAAGATCTTGCCCTAAAGCCTCCCATAAATTTCAGTTGTACAGGGTCAACCTAGTCAACCTAGTGTGTTTTTGGGGATAATTCAGTAGGTTTGAGCTAGTTTGGCTAAAAGGATAATAAGCTAAGAAAGTGAAAAATACCCCTATATTGTATTGGGTTGACCCAGTCGACCTATTACAACTGACTATCCAAAAGGGTGTTAAGGAAAGAAAAGGAGGATGGAAAGAGGAAAATGATTAGAATGGGTAGGACTGAGAAGAACAAGATTAGGTTAAATGGTTTTAGGAGACAAGTTTGTATATGACAAGTGAAAAAGGGAACAACAATCTTATGAAGCACCAATGGTCTACCCACCCCTTTCTTGATATACCCCTTAAGGCATGCACTCAAAGACATTGAGACCCAATGAGTTCCTATAAGATACAAAGTGTCAGTAAACAATAAAAGTTTGAAAATATTATGTGTATACATATGCCCCACTTGAATCTCATCACATGTCATGTGAGTACAACATGAGATAGTGCTTTGGGATAGAACATGATAACACACAAACTGATGCTAAGTAAAGTGTAGTAAGCAAAAAATAAGATAAATGAAAGGACTGAGTTGAAAAACACATACCTTTAAATTACCTTAGTGTCATAGATAAATAAGTAGACTATTAAGAAATGTGAAGGTGTCCAATGTAGAGAACACTAGATGAACCCATAGAAGTTAGTGCAAAAAATAGCCAAAAATCATAATTTGTGGAAAATGGGCATATGGTAAATAGATATTTTGAGATATAAAAATGATTTAATATCCATTTTATGTTATTTTATAGGTGTATCTAAGGATGAGGAGGAGATATGGGGGTCCCTAATGATGGGATCACTTCATGATATCCTAGATGAGACTCTATAGCCATATGACCCCAGGACACTGGAGGATTCAAGTGTACCATCAACCCCAGCTCAAGCAAACTAGTTCAAATTAGTTAGAGAAGAAGTGAAGTAGATATGAGTGTAGAGAGAGAGGATGCATCCACTAGTATTTATGAGTGTAGGGAAACACAGGCATGGTAGGCCTTAGCAGATGAGAGAGCTACACATCTAGCTATAGTATCATAGATGATAGAGATTTAGACCCAATTGGTGGAGTCACAGGTGTTGGTAGTGCACTTATAAGGACAATTAAAAGTATTGAGATCTCATATGACCTCCTTATAGTGTAATATTTAGAGGAGTTAGATCAAGGTCTCAGAAGGCAATTTGGCTAGGCCACGAGATATACAAGATGGAGCCCAGCCATAGAGCTAGAGCATTGTAGATGGTTGTATTTGTTAAATCAAAAACTCATGAGATATATATATGTGATGGATCATTTTAGCATATTGTTGGATGTGTATGTTTTCATTATGATGATTGTGTTTATGGATGCTTTGGATATATTTCTTTCTAGCACATGTATTTAGCTTTGTTGTATATGTTATAGGAAATATATATGATGTGGTTTTTTTTCTAGCATTATGTAGGACACATGCATGGTTAAAAATAAATAGGCAAAAAGGACTTGGAAAAATATAATCAATCAAGAAAATGTACTACACACTATTTCAAACTAAGAAATGTGTAATAACAAGAAAACACTAAGTATAAAGAACTAAGAAATGGTAAAACAAGATGGTAAAAAGGAATTTGTTTTTAAACCAATGTGAAATATTTTTACACCAAATTAAATCATACTAATATCACATTGGGAAGTATGACAACAATGTAATAAAATGGAAGGTATGTAAAAGGGAATAAATGGTAATAAAAACAAATTAATTAAGTTAATCAATAATTACTAAATCATGTTGGGAAGTATAAAAGAAAAACAAAATTGTAAAATTTTGATCTTAAATTGGTCATACTAATTCAAGCTGGGAAGTATGAAAAATTCAAGAAATGGTTGTAATCTTACATGCACTTAGAAAATAAGAAGATAAAAAAGTGAAATAAAAATGAAGTAATCATAAAACATTCTAAATCAAGATGGGAATCATGTAAAATGACATGTAACTTCATAATCAATCGAATCTTATCTCAAATTTGACATATGTAATTTGGATGGTGACTTGGGTATTGAAAAATTTTGTGAGGAGGGTTGGGTCCTATCCATGGTCTTACACTACAACTCAACAAAGAGAACACCACTAGGGTGGAATAAATAGGAATATCAGGTAAATAAAATGATGTGGGTAATAGGAAAGAAAAGATGGTAATTTATGAGAAATGTTGGGTCCTATCCATGGTCTTACAAAGCAACTCACAAATGAAATCATAAGGGGATTGATTAATAGACAAAACAATATTTCTTAAGAGGAAATATAAGGGATATAAGGAGTGAAAAAGAGAGTGTAAAAATCAAGACTTAGGCATCTTATGAGAAGACCTTATGAGTCAATAGGCATACTAAGGACATGAGAAGACACTAAGTGACTAGGGGTCATCTATGTACAAAGGAAACATGTTCACTATATATACAAAGATTTATAGGAAAATAAGTGTGCTATTAAGATCAACTCATGAAGGTATATTTGTATAAGGAAAAGTGAAATGGACCTACCTTCCCATGACATGTTCTCCATTCTTTAGGACCCCTTACAGAGCCATTGGTCTACTGTGAAGATTGGGTACTTGCATGAGAAAGTAGGTCACACTAAAAAAAAAAAAACTCCTCTTCTAATCTACTAGCCTACCATACCTCAAAGGACCTCAGCTCTACTGTGAGGCCAATTATGGAGTTTTAAATTCAACTAAAATAAGGATATGTGCTTTGAATCACATCTTTTAGTGTGATTAGACTTTTAAGAATATTTTTGTCTTTTGATATCATTGCCATTTGTTTAAATCATTTGGCTTTTTAATTTATTTTGAAGGCTTTTTAAGATTCCTCCTCCATACAGATTTGGAATGACCAATCATGAGAGAGATAATGATACACATGAATGAGTTTTAGGTTAAGGCTAAAGGAAGCTAAGTAACCAAAGACAAATACTAACTAGGACACTTAGGCTAGACAATGAACTAGCATGTGATCTCAAGTCTCAACCATGTATATGCTTAGTTTGTGGAAAAAGGAAAAGGGAAAAAGGAGATCCAAAGTGGACTGGTAAAAGGAGATAATAATGAGATAGATTATTTTTTAACTAATCACATGGTAAAGGGAGATAATAACCTAAGGGAGTAGGTTTTGTATAACCAAGTCACCATGACAAATTATCTATAAAAAATAAGGATAAGAAAGCAAAACAATCATGAAGATACAAGAAAGAGAGTTTTGAGAAAAACACTAGGGAAAGAGGGAAAGAAATGATAAATAAAAAGACAACCATATATGAATATAAATGATAATATAAGCAAGATAAGTAAGATCATGTTAGATCAACATATATTATAAGAAAAAATTTAACCAAATGTCAAATGATATAATAGATAGATAAAGATAAGATTGGAGCACATGTCAAATCTAAATGAAAATGTGAAAACACCATGCATGTGCTCATAAATACTAATAAATATATCCACACATATTATTCAATACATTGGATAAGTCTGTATGAAGCTGGATACACATTGTTGCTAAGGTTTCATCAATCTTCAATGAGTACTCAAAAAATACTTATTTTCTAATCTCCTCAACTAAAAAAATATGAATGATTAATAGATTATGCTGAGGATGTAAAGTAGGTAAGGTATGTTCAAGAGAATGCATGGGAGCAAGATTTATGGGAGATGCAGGAATCACCAGTGGAGAAGGATCCACGAGTGAAGGACTCACAGGTACAAAAGGATCCATAGGTGAGGGAAGGTCCACGGGTGAAGGAATCATAGGTGGAGGCATAGAAGGTGGTGAAGGGATCATAGGAGGTGATGAAACTACAAGAGGTGGAGCCATGGGAGAATAAGGAGAAACCTTCTTGCAAAAATGACCTATGGTAGGAATAGAAGGTCTGAGAATAGATATAAGGTGATCTTTAAGATATTGTTGAAGGATGCGACAATGATCAGTGTGATGGGTGCCACATAGATGTCATAAATAATACCTCACCATACTTAGGCATGTACTCAGGAAGTACCTTTGGGGGAGGTATGGATTTGTCTAATGACAAGGAAGAAGGACACAAGGTATCAATATATTATCGCAACTTGCAATAATGGGTGAAAGAATGATTATATATCCCATGTATGTAACATATATGCTTATGAGAGCTTTTAGGAGAATCACTCATAAAAGGAGGTATAATAGGAGTGGAAGAAGCCATAGAAAACTCATTGGCCCATTTGGTGGGTAGAGGAGACATCTTAGACAAGGGAAGCAAACCATCACCAAGTGAGGGTGATGATGAGGAAGGAATGAAACTAGGCTCAATAAAAGGAGCAATAGTATTAGAAACAAGGGTAGGCTTAGCAATAGTGGGAGAAAAAATAAGATCAACTATGGTAGGAGAAAGAAGAGACTCAACTATAATAAGATATACTAAAGGAGAAGTGAGATCTACAGAAGGTCTAAGGAGAGTTTCATGAACCTCAGGGGTAAACCAGCTACGAGGGTCAGGGTAGCTAGTAAAATGTTAAGGTCCAGTCATAGTAGGATCCATGAGCATAGTCCTACATGGATCTTTAGAAACTATAGGTGTCAGTGCTATCTCTACCCTATGATAAAGGGCAAAAATGCAAAAATTAATAACTATAAGTGAAGTAAAATTATGAGATGCATGAAAAGACTCAAGTAAAAAAGAATGATATCAAATAATCTCGGTAACAAGGGCTTGTACATAACTACCTACCAATGGATCATCTAAAGAATAATCATCATCATAATCTAGGGTGTAAATATCAATAACATAGGTTGAGATTGCATTTGGAATATCCAAGGGTCTTAATGAAATTGAGAGAGGAAACACACATGTCAAAACCCTCATTAATCAATGCATGCTTGACTTGGATATCACCTATTTGGATGTTAATGCATAAGGGAGGATCATTTGTACAAATTATAATATCTTTGAGAATTATAGAAGCTATGTGAAATTTTAAATAAAGATAAGTGTCTAAGGTTTCATCAATGTTGATAGATATCTCTTCACATTGTTATAAAATACTATCTTCAAAACTAGATAAAGTTGCCTCTTGTCCTGCTAAAGGAGGATGAGGGACATTCATCTAGAATAGTAGTTACTTGAGGTGGTTTCTATGACATGGAGAAGTCCTCATAAGCTCAAGGAATGGAATTTGGGATGGGAGATTAGTGAGTTCCATGATGGGATATTACTCATCATAGTCCATAAGAAGGTTATTAGATATAGGTGTGCAATGGTTAAGGATGTCCTTGGAAGGATAAGCCAAAGTACATTGAAATTTTTGTTGTTAATAAGAAGAAGAAGGTTTAAAACAAGGTGGTAAAGAATATTGTGATGAAGAAGTGGTTGATTCAGTTTGATTTTGAGAATTGGAATAAGAAGTGTTGGTAAAAACTTGGTTATCATTAGTGTTGGAAGATGATGGAAGAGTGGTATAAATAGAATGGAAAGTGTTATCCAAGGGAGAGTCATAAATTATATTGTCAAAGGTGATAAGATATTCTTTCCCCAACTCATTTAAATGAACTAAAAAAGAATCTTGGATAACACAATATGTCTTATGTGAAGGAGTGTAGACAGGTTGAGAATCAAAGAAAGCCACCACCCTTTGTATATTAGTCATGATAACCACATTATCTTCAAATTTTGGTTCAATAATACTTTCTACATTATTGGTGGAAGGGGTGGTCTTGTCTTGAGTTCCTTGAATAAGTTGATGATTAGGAAGAGGCTCTTTATAAATAGTTAAATAAGCATTTTCTTGATTTAAGGCTTGAGTTTTATCATATGATTTATAACCCTTGAAAGCAATCTCATAGGCTTGTTGACACTTATGGATAATATAATCATGATCAAAATTAGGACCAAGAAGAAAATACATAGCTAAATTATGAAGTTGTTTATAGGTCTCATGAGAATGACCCCAGCTAGCATGAAACTAACAAAATTTGTTAGGATCATACCAGGATTTCATAGAATGAGTAGGGTCAAGCTCTCATAGAAGAGGCATGGGTAGATGCTTAAGCAATTCAGTTGAGGATAGAAGCTTGTGAATATTAATGTTTTTGGGTGAAGATAAATGAGGATTGGTATGTTTTTGATAAGAAGGAGCTAGTTCTAAAGAAGGGTTAGGAATGACAGCTTGAACATTGTGAATAGTGTCATAAGAATTGGTAATACCATCATTAGTAACATTACATTTTTTGTTTTTAAATAAGAGATGAGGACCCATAGAAGGTTGGGGTGGCTTTAATTTATGCATTAGGAAATATTTTCATTTATCTTGGTCAATAACCTCCTCCAATGTACGTAGAGAGAGAGTGCAAACTTGATATTGTAGTTTAGGAAAGAGAGCATTTGTAAAGAGATGAAAAATATTATCATCTTGCATTTTATGTTCACATTTATTTGACAAAGTCTTCCATCTCTTAAAAAAGGCTTGGGAAATTTCATTCTCATGTTGATTTCAATTAATGAAATGGGCCAAAGTGTTTTTAATAAGATCATTAGTTTGGAATTCTTACACTAAACCATTTACTAAGTCCTCCAAACTAGAAATAGAATGAACTCTAAGTTATTGTACCAATCCAAGGCATCACCTGTGAGGGTTTTGGCTAGGATCTTAGTAGTGGAAAAGGTGTTTAATTTGACCCAATCCTTGTAAATATTTCCAAATCTTTTGAGGTGAAGGGTAGGATCAATTGACCCATTATAAGAAATTTTAGCTATTATACTTCCTATATCAATGTTGGCAATTTGAGTAGTGAGAGGTTCATTTTGTATATGCTTGATGGTTTTATTAACTAAAGGAGGTTAAGGAATGAGATTTCCTTGATAATCTTGAAGAGTAAGAGGGGGAACATGCTAGTTATGTGTGCCCCACGCCATTGGTTATAGATGAGATTGAATATTAAAAAGGTGGTTTTACATTTGATTCATGTTATGTGCTTAAAAGGTATTCATTTGATTGAGAGTTTGTAATAAAATTTGGTGTGTTGGATTAACATTAAAATTATTAGAATTGGTATTGGTGTTGGTATTAAAGGCTTGGGTACCACTATTAGTGTTGATATAAACTTGAGAATAATTATAAGAATGTAAGGCACTAGTGGTAAAATTTGCTTATGGAGAAAAAGATGGACTAGTGAATGGTTGAGAGGAAGAAGAACTAGAAGCATGATTGCCTTGGGTAGAGAATAATGAACTAATGGAAGGATTAAGGATAGTAGATCTTATAAGAGGACCATTAGATATAGAACCTGCCATGTTAGTTGAGATACTAGGCATGCAGGTAGAAGAGGTTAGAGAAGAATATGTCATGGCATAAGGAGTCAAAATTGAAGGAAGAGGTTGAGAATTAAGGAAAGTGGTACCCTCAAATCTAGTATTTAATGTAGGAGTAGGTGAATGAGGTTCTTAAACTTGACCACTAATCATGAGGTTATAAATGGTAAAAGGATCTTTTCCTCGATGTTGAGTAAATTTAGAGATAAAGAAGAGAATTTAGGGAGTATACTTTAACTCAAGTTGATCCTCTAAGAAAAGAGGAGGATTATGCTCAAAAGAGGTATAATGAGGGGTCCCATCGTTCATTTTGTGAGTGGAAATATGAACATTACTAGCATCCAAAAGAGGATCCCTACTCTATCTATGGGAAACCCTAATAGAATTGGTAAATTTCATCATGTCTGTTGACTATAACTCATTGGCATCACCTAATATAAATTTCATGATGAAGGAAAAATAAGAGAGATGAGAAATCAAAGGACAAAGAGGTGACTAAAATAGTAGAGGGTCGATTGGATCAACTTAACACAGAAACATGGGCTTTAAAACTATATAAGGTCGAGTAGTTCAATCCAGTATTATGTACAGAAGGTAGAAAAGGTATTGGGTCAATTACATTGATCCAGTACAATAGATATGGAATTAAAAAAGCCTAAAAATATATTGTGAAAATGAAATAAGATAATTTTGCAAGTAATTAAAAGCAATAAGTATTGAAAGGAAACATACAATCAATTGGATCAATGCTAACCAATCAAATTGAGGCACACAAAACAAAACCTTGAAATAACACTAGTTAACACAAGCTTTTGTACACATAATTGAGAAAAGAGAAAGAAAAAAACTTGAAAAGTAAAGAGATAACTCATTGATCAACCTAAATATTTATTAGATTATTAAGATATGATTTTTAATGTGATTGGAAGTTGGTTATAAACAAGGTACTAGATAGCAATCTAAGGATGGTTTCAGGTAATTTTGGTTGAAAGGGACTATAATAGTAATAATATAGGCTTGGTATTGGGGCATACCCCCTCACTTAACACACCTTAGTGATAAGGTTTCCGGTGCTTATCTAGAATATACCATTAACCATGCTTTATACTTGACTAGAGCATCAAGTCAACTTCCCCCTTGGTTGGGTAGAGAAAATGTTAAAGTTATTGTTTATATTTTTTTGATTTCATCATGTGTGCATATAATATAAATATGTAAACTAAGTGATTAATTAAAAATCCCCTAATTAAACTATGTGTGTTATTCTAAGCATGCAAGCAACAAAAAAATAAAGGTGTGAGCTAATTACTAACATATATGAGGTTAATTCCAACTTGAAACAACGTATAGTGTTGACACAATATGCACAAAATATAGAATAGGGTCAACAAGGTCAAACCTATACTACAAAATCAAGGTCTAAAAATGAATTGGGTCGGTAGGGTCAACCTAGTTATTTCAAATAGCACACATAACTAGGTCAGCAGGGTCGATCTAGTTGATTATGTAGGGGCAATTTTAAAGACTATAAACTATGAAATGAAAGACAAAAAAGAAATAAATAGAGATGTAGAAAGGAACCTTAGTAGATCAAATATGAAATGAAGAATTATTGTTGATGAATAAACTTGAATTATATTGGCAAAACTTACAAACTAGGTCGATAGGATCGATCAAGCTATGTAAAAACCTATTGCAAAGTGCTAAAAACATAAAGGATTGATTTGGATGACCTAGTAGGCTAAACTAGATATTTGAAAGGCTAAAAACTTGTACTGGGTTAACTAGGTTGATCTAGTTGCCTGTTCTTAGAAAATTACTCACATAAGTCAAAAAAATTGGTCGATAGATTCGATCTAGTATGATAAAAATAATGACTAAAAGAATGAAAATAAGTGACAAACATTGCAAGGGTTAGTTTCACATCAAGTTCACCAGAATGTATACAATTATAAATTTATCATGTCTATAAATCGATCCTAGCTCAAAGAATATAGAGCATACCTACACTTCTGATTGGGATACACTTGTTAAGTGGGAGCATGACCAATATGGGGATCTGTTAAACCTGATTAGGGGATCACTTGTCACAACATATCATGTTATGAAGGGTTCTAAAACCTATAGTTTAACACAATCACACAACAACCTTAATGGAGTCTAAGGTTTAAAACATTAACCTATTCTAATAATAAGAAATTAAATCTAATCTAGTGTACACCAAAGCTTTTGGCACAAAGTGGGGGTTAGAAATAATAAAACAACTAAACTAAACATATATTAGAAGACATATACTCACATCAATGTATGCAAAATCCTAATACATGGGAGAAGAATACAAATGCATTATCTATATACTCTTACAAAGGAGAAATAAAGTTAGGAATACTTACCTTTGAAGACAAACCCGTCGAGCCTCAATCTCTCCCTTGGCCAAGGTGATTCGCTAGAGATTGTTGTGGTATGTAAGGATAGCCAAGATAAATTATCTCTAGGCTACACAACCTATCTAAGCATCTAAAATACTTCTCCACAAGACAAGATCCATATCTTTAAATAAAGTATGGAACTCTAAGTTTTATTCCTCAAGTAGGATGGTAAATAAGCAGATGTTCATTTGTACTTATTCACTAATAATTATTCTATTATGAAATGGTGGGAAATAAACTTATATGTCTAGGAAAATCTTACCCTAAATCCTCCCAAAAATTTCAATTGTACAGGGTCAACCCAGTCAACCCAATATGTTTTCAGGGATAATTCACTAGGTCTGAGTTAGGTCGGTTGAAAGGATAACAAGCTAAGAAAGTGAAAAATACCCCTAAACTGTACTAGGTTAACCCAATCGACCTAGTACAACTGACTATCCAAAAGGGTGTTAAGGCAAGAAAAGGAGGATGGAAAGAGGAAAATGATTAGAATGGGTAGGACTGAGAAGAACAAGCTTAGGGTAAATGGTTTTAGGAGACAAGTGTGTAGATGGTAAGTGGAAAAAAGAACAATAATCTTACAAAGCACCAATGGTCTTTCCACCCCTTCCCTAGTACACCCCTTAAGGCATGCACTCAGAGAGATTGAGACTCGATGAGTTCTTGAAAGATATAAAGTGTTAGTAATTAATAAAAGTTTGAAAATATAATGTGTATACATTTTTTTCCTCAAAAAAAGTTAGGAGCATCAATCCTTTCTCTATAAACATGTCTTTTAGGTTATCCTCAAGGATTGTGGTGTATTTGAACACTACCCTTTGAATTTATTATAGTGGATCAATTAACTCTAAGTTCTATGAGGAAAAGGAGAAGTTGTGAACAAACTTCTCTTTAAGGGTATCCCAATTGGTCATTTCATGGTGTGTCTTGTTGACCATATACCATGCTCATGCTCATGTCTTTAGAGTTTTATAGAAGGTGTGTACCCATGAGTTCTTTAGGCAGTCATGCCATAATCAATCCATGTATTTTCTCATAAGCACACTTGCGCTATGGGATCAAAGTCACTAGAGTATGATGATATATCCAAGAACTTGTTACTTTTCCTAAACCTAGTGCAAATGGATGCTTTCATATCTTTTTAGGTTGGAAATTTAGAATTTTACACTACCCACCAATGTGTGATAGTACTTCTTAGTGTATACACTAGTGCACCTATTTTTTCTATTTCTTTGGGGATGCATGATTTGAGATCATGGACATACTTTTCCACTGGGTTGCTCCCTTCAATTTTTGGGAACACTACAAGTTTACCTTTGCTTAGGTAGAGTACCTTCTTTCCTCTCTTTTTATCACAAAAGATACATCATTTTAGAGTGTGATCAATCTAGACCCAACCATTTCTTATAGGCTTTGGTGCCTTTGCATGCACCAAGCATCACATATGACTATTGGCCTCATAAGCCTCTTCTACCCATTGGTTTCAAACAACATCAGTGGTGCTCAAAGCTGACTTCCCATCTTCCTAAGAGATTAATCTTTTATTAGTGGGGTTGAGATTCTTGATGCCTTATGCCATGATGTTATATATATGGTTGATCTCATCCTCAAGATTAATGTTCTTTACATAGGGGGTCCCTAGTCATTGGAGAGGGGATTCACTACCCTTTCCTAACCATTTTTAAATTTCATATATCACTTCTTGAAGCACATATCAGATTATTTACATAGAACCTTGGCCTTCCTAGGAGTGTTGGATACTTATCTAGTTCAACTAACTCAATTACCTCAAATTCAGCATGGAATTTAATGTCCATAATATCTAAAATGGTGCCTTTCAAAATTCTAATCAGTTGCACTCAAATTTTGTTAGTCATAAAGAGTACATGGGGAGAAAGCTTCAAAGCTCACCTACCCATCTTCTCCCATATGTTCTCGGTTAGGATATTAACCTTGATACTTGTGTTAATAAGGACCTCATAGATGGACCATCCATTGATAGTGGCATTCACCAAGATTTCTTGGTCATACTTTGCATTTTGAGTATACCTGACCTCTCATTCCCTTTCCATGCATAAAATAGCAAATTCAACTGACTATTGTCCTGCATGTTCTAAAATAAACTTCTTTAATAAAGGCATCATCCCTTCTATTTATAGGAAGCATAATATCTTTGTTAGTTCTTGCACTTCATCCTCATGACCATCCTACTTCTTGCAAGAGGTGGTAGCCTATGTCTCTAGGTCTTACACCAATTGGAGCTCTTCTTGTAGGTTTTGGATAACGCTCATAGTTTATTATAATACATCCTTTTGGTGTATGGGATCTAGATAAGGCATTAATTTGGGTTCAAGCTATGTTATGCACTTAGTACAGCTTAGTTCCTCATATTCCATGCATAATTCTAGTACTGGTATAATTGGTGGTTGAGTGGTGAGTCCATTCCAAGTAGTTACCTACACTTTGATTGGATTTATGCAGATTGGTTGCACATTTGGAGTCCATTTCTCTATTTTAGGTTTGCACCTGATCACCCCTATACCCTTATCTATATCAATCCTACCTTGGTTCAATTTTGTGTACAAGTCAGGGCATTCCTTGACCTTGTGTGTTCCTCAACAATACCCACATGTTGGATACATAGGGCAATCATGTTGATAGTGCTCAGTCAATCTACACTTATAACATGATCATGGTGAGAACCTTCTTATACCATGTCCACCACCTCACCCCCATATGCCCCTTTGCATCCCATAGTCTGCATTCTACTAGCCATAACCCTCATTTCCTTAGGCTCCCTACTCTCTTACTACTTTCATTGTTTACTGCATGCCTCTCCCCATATTCTCATGCATCTCATCGATTACATGAAAATTAGTTATGGTATGAGTATAGATATCACATAACTAGTAATAGGTGGTTGTATTGACTACATATCACATTGTAACAAAGGGTAGTTGTGAACATCTTGTGCCTCATGATAAACCTCACAATTGAGAAACAATGTGCATACATTCCTTCAAGGGAAGTTGTTCCTATTATGGCCTTCCATCTCACAGTCGGTACACCATAACCCACTTCCAGTGTCTTGTGATGAACTAGTGGTTAGTTTCTATAGTTGGGAGGCCATAGACCCAATTTATACCTCCATGAAAGGGCTAATTCCCATGTTGGTGTTATTGACTATCTTATCTCTAAGTGTGGTTTCAAGTGTTTCTTAAGGGTCTATGAATGTCTTCATGGATAGCACCCTCTTGAGTGGTAATAAAAATTCCCCAATGAACCATTATGCATGCTAAGATGGGTGAATATCATAAGGGATCTTAGAAAGAAGATTTTTGAATCTAGAATCATACAATCACACACTTTCTAATAATATTTGATTAATCTCTTTGAGCATAGTGATGCTCTATTGTTCAAACTCAGGTATGTTGAACTCCTTCAAGAATACTTCCTTCAGGGTGTCATAATCAACCATAGCCTAGTTTGGATCAAACTTCCTATACCAAGTATGGGCACAATCAATTAAAGTTATCATGAACTAGGTTACCTTGTGCTTAGACTAGGTTATACCTAAAGTGTACCATTATATTTCACACTTGAAAACATAGTCTATGGCATTCTCTAAGCCTCAGGCAAATGCATTACTATATCATAATAAATATAATGCCAAGAAGCACTTGATATCTTAGGTGTTTTTCCCCTTGATACTTGTCCTAGTGGTGGTCCTCAAATTCCTCTCACCATTAAGCTTATTTTTACCATTGGCATCATGAAAGATGATGTCATTGTACTATCGACTAGTGGCTCTGAGACACTTCATCTAGGCTATTGCCCAGGATACACAGCTAACATTGGTTGCACTAGAATGCTTGTGCTTATATTCTATCTATAAGATAACACCCCAAGGTCTAGAGGTACCCTCATTTAGTTCCTCATAAGGAATAACTTGTTTAATCACAGAATTATGGTCTAACTCTATAAAATGATCAAATGTTAGGTTGATAATGGGGTCAGTTATTAATCTTCAATCTTCCTGTGAGGGATCCATTGCATGACCTCATATTATATGTCCAAATGGTTAGGTGCATCCAATTCATCTCTAATGGTCAAATTCTATAGGGACCCCAAGAATTCTTCACCTATTCACTATGAAGCTTGTTGTATGGCTTTAAGGTTTCCCTCATCTGGGCATTTCTATCATTTAAGAGATTCTTCCCCATGCCCTTCCCACTCACTAGGGGTCCTCTCAACACTTTTAGGTTCTAGATCTTCCATTAGTTTATGACTCATCTTGTTATAAGCAAGTCTTCTAAGCTCTCAAGTGTCAAATTACTCGCCCCCCTCCATTACAATTCACCTGCACATCCCCTGCTTCACTATTGTGTTACTCATATGTGAGAGGAATTTAGCCTTCCATCTTCATAGTTTCAAAGATATAATCCCCTATAAAATTCTTGAGTTTAGTTTAAAACTCTCTCACAAATGTGCCTCTAGGTTCATGTAAGAATTTATATTCTACCTCTTCAAGGTAAAAGTATGTTGATACTTCAAATTCAAACACATAGTTGTTCAGCACCTTCTATCACCATTTATTTGCGACTCTAGTCCAAGTAGCATCTAAGGTCTCAAGCCTTTCTAATCACTCTTTCTTCCACTTAGGGAATTTTCTATAGCTTCAACTTATATGTGTTGCATAAGTGGCCAACCATCAGTATACCTACTCAGGTAGTTCACAAAATAAAACCTCATATAAAGCATCATACAGATGGTTTTGGACCCACTTCTTCAGTTTCTATCCTCTACAAGTTGGGTACCTCAACATAAAGTTGTCCTCTACTTATTATAGTTAATGCTTGATGTTCTTGAGAAATATTTAGAGCATCATTTAAGTGTACCATTATAGCAACAAAATTTAATATGGGTCCTAGCAATGGAGCCAAAACATTGTAGAGAAGTTGGGTTCTTAAGCCATAGGCCTTGCCAGGTGCTTATCTAGATGTCCAAGTCATATCTAGACTTGGTACAACATGGTGAAAGCCTTAACTAATCCTATAGTGCTCAACATTTATCACTTGACCATGATGGCATCGATTCACACAAGGCACAAGCCTTGTGTGCTCACCCAAAGTGTAGTAGAGAAAGGATTGGGGCACATGTTGGGCTAGTTATGCTATGACATAAATCTATATTTTAGGGACTTTGGTTAGTGTAATGGAAATGGTAATTTCATGGGTGCAATCTATTCTATGGGGATCTGACTGTCTTTTGGGTGCAAACCTAAATAATGTGGTTTTATGGCTTCATGGGTACAAGCCTTTTATTTCCTTAACTTGGAGTCATTCAAGCACTTAGGGGGGTTTAGTGGAGTATTTAGATGAAGGACTTGGGCTTAGGCTCAAATTTTGGCATAGGTATCATTGTGAGGTGTAGGGTCATTCCTATACTTAGAGCATTCTTCTATAAGGTGCTGACATCATCATACACATCAAAATCACCGTGAACAAGATAGGCTAAAATCTCAAAAAAACTCAATACTCATAATATAAATCTAATCATTTAATCTATTAAAACATTGTGCTAACCATTCTCATTATAATCCTATAACCAAATCCATGTAAACTAGACTAATACTCATTAGATGCAATACCAATCATCATTAATAGGGTTCAAACACATAGTATATAGATCAATTAAAACTAAGAAAATGCTCATCTTTAAGTTGCTAAAGGCCCAGAGGCTCATAGGCAAGATTGAGCACTATAATAGGGAGCCATAGAGGCATCCCAACTAAATTCTAAGCTCTAATGGTGAACATAGCATCTGGAATCAATCCTATAGGGCTTTGTTACTCCAATCTCTTCCTTCTTCTCTAACTAGATTAACTTCACTTTTAGAGAACTTAGGAATATCTTAGTACCAGGATGAAAATGGAACATTGGGTAATAAGTTGGCACTAGATGAAATCATTATTTCAGCTCTACTACCCTTCTTCCATTGTGTTATGATTGTCCCATGTGTATGTTTCCCAATGATGATTGATTCAGTAGGGAGGTGGTTAGCCACCTACCAACTGACACCATAAGATGACAAAACAGCAATAATGTCAAGTGATTGGCTCATAACCAAATGTCTATTATGTTAGTTTGGATCCTATACTTATATGGATTTGGGGCCCAATAGTAATCAAGTTATCTTTTTATTCAAGTGGTCTTATTCACATTGCAGACATGCTACCACTATGAATCGCCAAATTGTTGACCAAATTTTAACCCCAAGTCAAAATAGGTCAACCCCTCTAAATTAAAATTTTCATAGGGTTTTCATATGGATTTTTCATGGTCTATAATGGTCCTACAAAGTCCCATGTAGTCATATGTATCCTTGTCTAGCTTTGTCTAAGTTTTGGTCTTATATTCACTTGCTTAGTCCTATGGTCAAGTACTAGGTCTTGTATATTAAAAATTGGTCAAAGGTATAAAATAGTATAGAGTCATTAAAAAAATTTATTTGGACATCATTTGTGTCATATTATCATGCTTTAATCTTTGTTTGGCTCCTATATGTAAAAAATCACATTTTTACCACTTTTTGGCCTATTTGGAAGGGTTGGGCATACCACTCAAAATATAATGTTTCACAAAATTTAAAAACATACCTAGTATTAGAGATAGGTCATATAATGTTTAGGGTTAATTAGGTACTGACAAACTTGTAGTTTTAACCTCCCAAATTAGAAAAATGACACTTTCAAGCACATTTGGGCACTTGTACGGCCTTCGAGGATTAGTTGTCAGCTAGAAATGGTTTGGAAGTGTCTCTTGTGCTCCATCACATAATTTCCCATATTTTTACTAATTTTTAGGTTGAACTGATACTCTAGACACCTTTTATCCTCCATCACTACCTTTAAAAGCTCAAAAAGTCAAAATTGAAGTAGATAGTACAGCTAGGAGAGAGAGAGAGTTAGGAGCTAAAATTTTGGACATAGTTAGGGGTCCTAATGAGATTAAAATTAGTTTTATTGGTTTGTATAAAGATTAAATATTATTTATGAATAATTTTTAAGAGTGATAGTAGGTCACTATGGCTTATTCATCTGAGAGGGGTCTATTCTTGCACTTGTTTCTCCAACTTAGAAATTAATGGAAAGGAAAGGTTTTGAAGGTAGTTTTTAGAGGTATTGTATATCCATTTCATTATGGTTTCATTATCCAACTCATAATTATGAGTTGATTTCACTTTGAGAAAGAATGCCTTGGTGTACAGGTTATTCTAGTGGTTTCTACTACAAGTTCTTATTTCCTTTTCATGGTGGTCATTCTCAAAGGATTGTATTGAATTGTTATTCATGGGATATCATTCACTTTCAATTAATTCATGTTTTCTTGTCTAAAATGTGTCTTTTATCCAGCTTCTTCAAGTGTATGTTCTTTGAGACATTGCTAATGTTTAAACAAGTCTACTAGAGTTTGTTACTAATTTAGGATCAGTTACTAGTGACATACCATAGTGTCAATTTATTAAGATCACATTGCACTATTGGAGGCATGAGAGGTTAAAAATAGGAATCCAAATTCACACTTTTCCAATGAGATCTTATTGTTTCCTTCATATACATGTTGTATCAACTATATGAATAATTTAGAGATGCTCATAACTATGGAAAATTTTTGATACATGTCCTCATATCCTTGTATAGTATTAACCACCTCATTTCCCTCTCTAAAGTTTCTCAAACTAATTATAATGATATAATTCTCAATTCACAGACCTCATGTAGAAGATGACTACACCTACATATCTGTACAGATCAGTCAGGTTAGTTGAAAGTGATGTGATGGTTATGAGAAGCTTTGAAATCTTGAAGAAGTGTGTAAGGATTTGAAAAACTTGAAGAGTTAAAGAATTCATGAAATGGCTCTTTGTGTAGCCCTAAGTAGTCTAAGAGCAACCTACAAGCCTCAAGCCTGTAAGTCTCATTTGGATCATGACCAACTTCAAACTAATTCAAGGGGGCCTTAAACATGAAATTTCAACTCCATTCTAGATGCAAATAGTGATCCAACCCATAAAAAATTCACTAGGTCACTCATAGTCAAGAGGATAATGGGTTGAATAAATAATTAAAAAAGCACCTACAATACACTGTATGGATTGTACATCTATGAGCAAATAGGAGTTGGTTTTAAAATTCTATCAATGTGTTGATAGACACTATATGTAATGGAATCAACCATTCTCAAGAGTTATAACCCTTCAATCATCATGGTAATAAATAAAAGCTTAGATTCCAAACGTACATATAGTCCATGCCCTAATGAGTACCTAAAGTTGGTATAGATTAGTAGGTGAGCTAAAGGTGCATACAATGAAGATTTTTGAGTCATTATGTTTGAAAATTTTGAATATATTTTTGAATTTCAAGCAATTTTAAGGATCAATATAAGATGGTATGTGAGAATGTGAGAAGTATGTATTCTTAACCCTAAAGAGGCATCTACAGGCCTACCTAGAAGGATAACTCAATTACATACCTAAATATATGGTAGTTTGTGTTTAGAGGTTGATTTTAACTATATTATAACTTAAATTAGGTCTATAGATCATCATAAATTACTATTGAAGAGGATCATTGATGGAAGGTAAGGTCTAAAACACTTGATATAGTCAAGTAGCCCTAAAATAGGCACCCACAGGTTGCTACTAGAATCTTAATTATGTTCAGACCTAAAAGAGGGACCAAAGCATGTTTGTAAGTGTTTGAGATTGTTTTTAAATCTCAAAAAATTTCATATATCATGGATAATATCATTTTTTGAGTGGTGAAGGCCTAGAACCAAAAGAGCATAGTCAAGAATCTCTCAAGACACCTACAGGTGGCTAGACAAATAGTTGATTTAGCCTAATTAGAGGGATAGAGGTATTTGAGAATGATTAGAGTCTAATGTAACTCAAATAAACTATGTTCATGAAATAGGAAGGCTATTAAGGTAATAAATGAGTTTCAAATATCTTAATGTAGTCAACACCCAAAGAACATAACTTACAGTTTTGTACAAAAAATCTAATAGATAAGTGTCTTGAAGGTGTTCAAATGGGAGTTTATAGACCTTGTAAGACCTTGTAGATAGATAATTAACTCCTTTAGTAAAAATATTTAGGAATTTTGACAATTTGAAAGGCCAGGTCTAAATCCATAATACACAGTCACATCTCATACACAGCCACCTACAATTTTCTTACACCACCAAAATAGGTTTGTCTTTTAGGTCAAGATGAGGATTCTTAGTCACATGGATTCAAAGAGAGTTTCCAATAAGTAAGGTTTACCTTAACCTATCCCAAATATAAATTTACTTCCAAAATAACACTTCATAATAGATCAAGACATTACAAGCATCTACAGGCAACCTACTTGAAAGACAATTGGTCTTAAGTCAAGTCAAGTAAGTTGACAAAGCATGTATGATAGAGGCTCTAAAGCCTAATGTAGACTTCAATTGAGTTTAAATTCATGGATTATATTAATATATAATAATATATCTAAAAAAAATAACACATTCAATATCCTTAGTGCATAGATACAGTTTGCATCATTAAGATAGGCTAATCCCAAGCCTAAAGGGAGAAAAGTACATGTAAGACACCTTGAGGTCTACCTTAGATTTAATAAAATTTAATAGGGTCATGAGACCAAGAATAAAAAAGAATAAAATTTACTAAACTGAATATAAACCTCATACTAAGTCAAAATCAAAAGAAGAATACACACAGTCAGACATACAGTCTAGCCATGAGAGAAATTTGAGTTTTGAAGTTCCTCTAGGCATAATCAAGGTCTAAAAATTGGTAAAGAGGGTGAAAATGACTTTAAAAATACTTCCATGGTCTCCTTTATGTTATAAAAATAGTGTAAGTAATAATTATTTTGTCTCATACCTTGCCCATTCCTTGGGCAAGGGGCAGTCAAGAGACTTAGGCATCTATTTGGTCTCAAAGAGCAAAGTAAGAATTATAGACCTCATGAATGGATCCTAAGGGTATTAAATAGTCATAAAATAGGTATAAATTCATTCTCAAGTGGAAAAAAACGTCAATTTTCACTCCAAGGCCCTTGAGGGCTAGCAAAGAGAAGATAGGCTCTTAATCCCCACACCCTGACCAGTACACAATGAGCATACAAAGGGGTAACTAGCACCTAAAATTAATTTTGAATCATTTTAATGGATTTTATATAGGTTTATGAACTATTCATATCAATGGGAGTAAATTTTGAGACTCAAAACTCATGTTTGACCTCTCTCTAGCTTGAGAAACGATAAGCAGACCACCCAAAGAGCAACTTTAGATGCTCATATTGTTTCTCACACTTTGCATGGGAGTATTATTCCTTTTGGATAGTTTAAGGGGTCTAATAATAAGGTTTTAAAAGTGTAAGGATGTCTTTTAATTATTTTTTCTTTATGAATAATCATTAAGACCCCAAATAGGTCTTAAACCTCTCTTAAACTCTGATAGTGACCAGTCAAGGGAAACTGACTTCAAAAGTACATCAAATGCCACTATTGAATCCTAAAAAATCTTATATTTTTTTATGACTCCAAGGAGGTTCTTCACATGTACTTCACTTGTATGGAATATTGTACGAACTACCCAAAATACCTTATTTTTGCATTTTTTTGTTTTTTAGGTATTATAAGAAGAGGAAAGCTTCCTAATAAGGGGATGAGGTCATTTGGGAATTTTTCCATATTTTAAAATCTAAAAAATTCCATAGTATATTTTGGATATCATCAAATTAAGCCCATTTTTCAAGGTAGTCTCAAACAGGTACAAAATGAGATTATGTGGTAAGGCCATTTCTTGGTTTGCATACTTCCATAGGGTATCAAGACCCAAAAATTGACACGGATGTTGGTTATGGACTATGGAAATTGAATCACATTATTTTTTGTGATTTCACATGAGTGGCATAATTTTGGAGCAAGAAAATAGGGTCTAAAGTAAGGAGGCCTAATTTAAGAGAGAAAGGCAGAAAATTAGGTTCTCACTCCAATTATGAAGATTAAATTTAGCATGGAACTATAAGGCCATATAGGGTCCTATAATATGCCATTATTTTTTCATTATAATCCATACAACTCCCACATAAAGAGATTTATAGTAAAAAAGGCTATAAGAAAACTAGGGCTATTGAAGGCTTAAGGAGCAAAATGAGTTCTTGGGAATTGGTCTAAGAAACAAAATGGTTGTTTCAAACCTAATAATAGATTTTAAAACCATTCATATTGTTTGGATGAGTTTAATAATATGAACTTGAGTTTTAGGCCACTTGGACAGATCTAGGCTATGGGAAATAGAGAGTTATAAGACACATATGCATAAAACTGATGGAATGGTAGGTCAAAGGAGTTTCCTAAGGCATGTTAGATGTTCAATGAGTTTTTAAGATAAGTTCAAGGTGAATTCATGGTTTTAAGGTCCATTTATCACTCATTTCATGTAAAGAAGGGTAATTTCAAGGAGTTAGTCAAGGTGTCAAACAAGTTTGTAACTCCTATGTCACTTGGAAGATTTGAGTTGCTTTAGGAGTGAGACACATGGAATTGGAGGTCTGTTACAATGTCGCATAACTCTTTTTCTAGTTGTAACTCTCATGGACACTTTTCAATCTTCTTATACCACACCTCTCTCTCTCTCTTCACCATTCTCTATATATTGATCCACTTTTAGCTAAGTTTGATCCTCCACCTAAGGATGGCAAAGCCCTACCCATTTATTATATCATTTGATCATTAAAATAGTTGATGTTTTACCTCATTCTATGATTTCATGTAGTGATAAATCTTTAAATGGTTGATCTCATCAATTGTAGATGTATATTACCTTGTTTGTGTCATATTTATCTTGCCTCATGTGTTTGTTTATCTATTATAAGTTGTATTTGGTGTCATCAGGGGTCTCTTTTAGGTTTTTAAGTGGAATTAGTCTTCCCTCTCAAACTTAAAATTCCTTATCCTTGTACAAAACATTGATGTAATAGGTTTAGTATAGGATGTGTGTATGTTAATGTTACCTTGTAGGTCTTATTGCATTATAGAATGTGTGGTAGTGGTCAACAAATTTTAGTGCATCACCACTATAGTTAGGTTTATTTCAATTCTTTCTCCCCCTTTTTAAATCAATAAAGTAGTGAAAGTGAGACTAAGTGATTCATCAAGGGGATCTATCCCTTCAATCTAGAGGTTTACCCCTTGCTATAGATAACCCATAGTGTTTCACATAAATTTTGTTTTATTTCTTAAGAATAAAGTTATAAAACTTAAAAGAAGGGTGAGGTTATTAGAACTTGGATTTGGTTTGTGCTCCATAATCTAGACAGTTATAGATACTCCTCTTTGTTTAGGGAGGATTCACCTACAAATAAGAAAGCACTAAAAAAATGGTTGATTAGTTAAATAGTAGGGTGGATTACCTAGAAAGCTAGGTCCAATAAGTACAAGCTTCCATAGAGGCTATCAATCCATAATTTTAAATAATCAAGTTTTGGAAATGAAAGATAAATTGCTTGCATGAATAAAAGAAGATACTAAAATCAAATGCAAGAAGTGCTTGAAAAGAGATAAATTCAAATTTATATCAATAAATGATTAGATATTAATGTTAAGTGAATTAGACATGGTTTATAAAATAGGGTGATGTTTTATGATCAGATAAGAAGTCATAAAGTGGGATTTGGTTGGGGTCTGATACGTGGAATTGACTTGCTATTAGAATTGACACACAATGACTATTGGCGATTGGGTGAACCATCAGCAGTTAAGTAACCATCAATGGTTGGGTGACCATTATCATTCAAGGGTAAACTATCAATGGTTAAGTGACCATCGATGGTTACTGTTAGATTTAACTTAGGTAAAGGTAGGTTTGGTCTGGAAGGTGGCGGAGTGATTTTGGGAGATGGGTTTATGCTAGATGTTAGTTGTAAGATAGAAATAAAAGAACTAATTACTAAAAATAGATACTTAGCTCTATTTCTTGAAAGATGTTGAGGTGAGTGGCTAAAAATCCACTATGGATTCTGGATCAATTTTGGAAAAGTGATGGTACCTTGTTTGTTGATTGATGAGCAATAGTACTTTAGATCTCTAACCTATTTATTAGTTCGCTGAAAGAATACCTACAAAAGAAGTTCTAATACAAGAAGCTCTAATAATTATTTATTCTATCTATGATGATTATTACCCTCTCTTTCACCTCTTCCTCCTCTCTATTTATATAATGAAGGGAGAGGTGAAACAATAAGTTCAAACAAGGTGTTCAATAAGTCATCTAATTTTAGTCTTAACATGCATAATTATGTGAGTGACTAATAATAAAAAATAAAGGTGGAGTTGAGCTAGAGTTAACCTTTAAGTTGGTTAAAGGATAACCATTGGTGATTGGGTCTAATCATCGACAGTTAGGGGTTAACCATTAGTAGTTGATAGGATAAGGTTAGAATAGTCAAAGTTAGTCATTTTAACTTAGGTTTACGGGGGTACTAATGAAGAAGTGGTCTCTACAGGGTCTTGAGATGGTTTAAGGATTAGTGTGACATATATAACTGTAATGCATAGTTTTTAGTGTTTACATTTTGCCCCTTTTTTATCTAGTTTGTATCAATAAGTTGTAAAATTAAAAATGGATGGCAGTTTGAAGGTTCAACTACCTTGAGCATGGGAGGAGGTGTTCCCCCTCAAACTAGAATTTGATGAGGTGAAACAAAATTGGGTACAGGTTTGACAAGCAATTAAGTGGGTGATAACATTGGTTAGATTAGGCATGAAGGCATAAACACACATAAAAAATGTGACTAAATGTGATATCATATATTGTGCATTGACTAAACTGCAATAGTTGAGTTAGTTGGGTAAAAATAAGGTCAGCATTAAAATGACAAGTGACAAGCAGACCAAGTAACTAAATTTAGGAATGGCAGTTAGGTTGTAGTCATAAACACAAGTCTCCTAGGCAATGTTAGTATATTCACAAATATCCAAGGTAGGAAGTGTTCCCAAGAAGACATAATTGGGTCGGTGCACAAAAGTGGCATGGGTTCAAGCTATTCAAGATGGTAATGTGATCATAATAGGCAAAGTGACCAAGGTAAGGTCATCACAAAACATGTGAAAGCTAGGCCAACATGACCAATATTGAGGGTAAGTGGTTGGTTTCTTGGTGGAGTAGGTAAGTTCCATGGGTATATAGTAGTTAAGGAGGTTGGTGGAAAGTGGTTGTTGAAAAATACTTTAAGTTATAATGGCAAAAATGTTAAGAAGTTGATCATCGATGATCAAGGTCAACTATCAGTAGTCACCTAATGACCATCGATAATTAGACATCATCCCTAAAAGGGTGAGGTTAAAAGTCCACTAAGGGTTTTATTTACTCATTTGAACATTGTTAACCTGTGGCACTTATATCTTGGTGAGTGTGAAAAAATGGTGATGGTTGGAGGTTTTGTCAGTGATTGAGTGAGTTGAGTGTTTTTTGGGAAATTGAGAGTGATTAGGTGTTGATAGAGATGGATTGGCTAGAGACATCAACTTGAGAATATGCAGAGAGGATGAGGGAGAGTGTGGGGCATGGTGGTGGTTTCGAGGGAACTACCATGGTGGCATTTATGAGGGGGTAAAATGTTAAAGGGGTAGTTTAGGTAAGGGAGGGTAGAATGGTTTAGATAAGATTTTAATTGATATGGTGGATGTTTTAATAGATTTAAGATATGAGGGTTAGGGTTATTCACTAGCAGTCACCACACAATAACCATTGACAATCACTATCAACCATTGTCAATCAATGAGTGATTATCAAGTAACCAATATATGAACCATAGATAATTTCTATTGACCATCAATAGTTGATAAATGATCATCAAGTATCCCATATATATACTTTTGGCATTCGATGGCCTAACCATAGGTGGTTGATTGTCAATTGATGTTGATTAACACTTAACATTGATGGTCAATAAAGGATATAAATTTTGGTGTAAAATTAGGGTTTGGGTAAATTGAGAAAGGTTATATAAACTAAGGGTAAAATGAATAGTGTAAGGGTGTGTTTAGGAAATGGTTAAGGGTAAATGGGTGGGTAGATGAGTTATGATAGGTAGAGTCTAAGGTAAATATATAGTGTATTTTATTAGAATAGGTGAATAGGTAAAGTTGGAGACAGAGGTAATAAGTAATAGTTCATAGGTGATGTTTGATGAACTAGGCAAACTAAGGTATTAATATGACCATATAGGTGAGGGATCAGATATAGATGTGAGATAGAGTACTATACTTGCTAGATGAGGTCCATCAAATGATGATAGACCAAGAGTGGGACCACTTATCATTAGTGGACTTGGGTGGCATCAGGTATTATCAACATTTTCCTCAAGATGTAGCTATGTTAGTGGTACTCATCAAGAGATGGGATCCAACCATTAACACATTCATAATTCCTATCACAGAGATGATGATCCTATTAGAGGACATTCAGTGGATCATGTGGCTACTACTATAAGGTGAGTCGATAGAACACATCAATGGTGAATAATAAGAGTAGCTCATGGGTATGTTGTATGGTGATGAAATGGTGTATATGAGGTGAAATTTTGTAGGCCTACATTATACACCCTTGTATCACATGGATAGGATCATGATATGGGTCATCACTATGATGATGGTGGTGACTTATTATGCACTACCTGACTTGAGTAGTAGTATGTTTCCCTCATTAGTATTAGGTGTTTTAGTAGGCATGGTGATAGGTCAAGTAGTGTACGCTTGGTCACCTATCTTTCTAGTGTAGATATATCAAGATTTTTGGGGCTATAGGGCACATAAGAGGTATGGTATCATCATTAGGTTTGTGTTGTACTATTGGGATTATGAGCACATTAGAGTTCTTTGACTAGGTGGGCTACCATGATATGGCTTTATTTAGATGGACTTCAAGGTGGGGTTTATGTGATGGAGGTATGATTATGCACTCACAAGACTAGGTAAAGGGTCACATGACCTAGATTGGTATAGGGATTGATTGGATGCACTAGTGGTGTGTGACATGATTTGATGACCTTATGTCTGATTCCCTACATGGGTCAGTCATATGAGGTAGATTATATCACTATAGATTTATATATGGATCTATGGGAGGTGAGATCCAAAGGTAGAGTTGATCCCTTTTGATAGGGTTTAGAGATAGTTTAACCTCATTAAAGACATCCTAAGGGAGTTCTTGAGGTATCAAAGGGAGGATGCAGGGTTCTCATTACTTGCACCAGAGCTTGAAAACATGTTTATTGATCATAAGGAGCTATCAGTGAGGGATGAGATCGATGACGTAGGAGTTATTGATGAGTATCCTATGTGGTTCTAGGCACATTATGATGCATCAATTTTTGGAGGTGTTTAGGTTCCATAAGACATGGATGTGGATGTAAAGGTGGGGGTGGTCATTAAAGGGATTAGGATCCCTAGATAGATAGGCATTAATTACTAAGAGGGATCATGCACAGGCAACACTAGTTATAGCATAGGCAACCTTAGTATTAGTGACCCAAGAGAGGGATGTATCATAGGTCTATGTGGCCACTCTAACTAGGGAGAAGGATCAAGTTAGGGCTCAAATAGCCATGGTTACTCAAGAGAGAGATTCTTTGAAGTAGGCAGGAGGAGTACTAGCAATTGTAGGACCACTAGGCACTATCTCAATGGTGAGATATGTGATAATATTCAAGGAGTTTTGGTACTATAAGACCTTGGTTTTTATATGTCTAACAGATGAGCCCAGATGGGGCAAATATAAAGCAAGGATCACTAGAGGGGCCAGCAATGCAACACCATGTCAATGGCATACATCCATAGGGGGCAGGCAGGCATAGGGGTTAGATAAGCTCTAGGAGGTAATGGTATTATAGGGTCATTAACTATGATGAGACTTTGTACTTTTTATGTACTATATGATTTTGATACTGACCTATGAGATGATGTAATGAGATGTATATACATTTTGAGAGATATGTACATTATTGTATATACGATCATTATTTTGATTATGAGCTCATGTTATATAGATGTGATCATAATTTATGGTTTATGTTGATGTTTATGGATGTGATGTTGTTTATGATGATTAGTATGTGATGGTTTATGTGTACTCACCTAGTTAGGCATGTGATGATGTGGCTATTTAATTTATGCTCATGATTATATTCAATATTGATGGATGTTGATGATATGATAATGTTTATGCTTTGTTGGACATGACTATGATGTTTGTGATTATTATTATGGTTATGGATGTCTATGATGTAATTTATGTTTATGACATGTATATGGGTTAATAGATCATAATTCTATGGATGTGATAGATGGTAGGATGATTATGATGTTATGATTAGGTGATGGGATGCTCATTATCTTATGATGTGATGATGTTTGTTATGATAAGATGTTTTGTTGGACATGTGGATGAATCTTTGCTTTCTTACCTAAATAGGCATGTGATGGATAACATATGTGGATGATGTAAGACTGAACAGCGATAGACATTTCATGATTAGTTGGTGATGTTATTTATTTAGATGAGATGGTTGTGATGTGATGATGGTATCTATGATTAGATACATTTTTGAGGTAGATTGATGTGTGATGACTTATTGATTGATGATGGGATAAAAGGTAATGTTGTGATGATTGTTTGTTTGTTATGATTAGTTATGATGGCTAAGATGTTCTTTTGATTAAAAACACTAGAACAAGGAACAACATATAATTGGTTTTTAAATGTTTTTAATGAGATGCATATGATTAGATGAAGGTGATCGACACATAAAGTAAGTGGGATTAGAAAACTAAATGTGAGAAAAGATAAGATAATCAAAAGACAAACATATTAATGATATGTATCAATAATTAGATATGAGAGAATAAGAAGAAGGTATGATGCTTCTTCTTTGGCAAGGACTAAAACAAATCAATGTATGAACATTAGTCCTTCTAATGCTTTGCATTATCATCCATTGGTTGGTTAAAAAGGTGTTTTGATTACATAATGTCAAGTAAGTTCAAAATCCCTTGTTTATAGAGTGTATAAAGGGGAGATGGATGAAAATGGCATCAGATTGTGAGACTAGTATGCTTTGTCGATAGGTTACCAAAAAATCTAGTATAAACAACTCTATGTCATATAAAGTGTAGACCAGTTGATCTAGGAAGTCTAATTATGAAAGTCGATTGTGGCTTCTAAAATTATTTTACCTTTTCTAATTTTAGATAATGGGTCTTTTGTTAATTTTTTATTGATTAGAGGGATGGGGGAAGTTGATCAATGCAAGAAGCTTCCAATAAATTGCTAAACTTTGAAAAATGCTTCACTCATCCATCCTTCAAAGGAGTGGTCTAAGTTTGTGATCTTTGTTTAAGGCTTTTGATAGTTATCCCTCAACGGAACAGTCTACTTTATATTGAGTAATTTTGATATGTTTTGGTATCTATCCTTTAAGGGAGCAATATGTGAATACTTGGATTAACCCATATGAGTTTTGGCTTTTTGTGATTTTTTTATTGATTGTGTTTTATTTTTTTTTATTAACATCGATTTGCTTATATAGGCCTAGAGTTTCACCTTTTATGAAGGAAAAACTAGAGCACAAGAAGGTTGATGATGGGTAAAAGAGGTTTAAGTGATAATGACCATGGGAATCTATCCTATAAGGGGATGAAAAGTACCATGAATACCATTCCATGGGTAGAGCTATGATACCCATATTCAAAATTAGGTGAAGGCTATAACAGATAATCACATGATTCAGCTTTAAATGGTTGTCCTTAAAATAAAGAGATGAATGTAGTTAAAAATAAGGGATGAGATTAAGTTAGACAAAAGGTGAGTTCAATCCTTTCTAACAAAATAAAGGACATAGATGTGAATCATTGAGGGGATCAATTTCTAATTTCCCTTCAAGAGAGGACAATTGGTAAGCTCCTAATCCATACTTGTGGGTTATGATATAAGGTCCAAGCCAATTGAAAGAAAATTTTCCCTACTTGCTTTTCTCTATATTGGTTATATGTTGATTTTCCTTTAGGATGAGGTCTTTGATATTGAATTCTCACACTTTAAATTGTTTTTTATAGGCACACTTGATTCACTCTTGATAGACACAAAGATGGGTAAGCATGGATAAACAATGTTTGTCAAGTATCTCAAGTTGGGTTAAACATTCTTGATTATAATCATTCTCAGAAATGAGATCTTGCAAGGATATGAAAAGAGAGGGAATTTATATTTTGAGAGGCAAGATAGCCTTAGATCCAAACATAAGAGACAAAGGGGTAGCACCCATAGGGGTTCGAATGCTAGTGCAATATGCCCATAAGGTGAAGGGGATGTGTGAATGTCAATCCTAATCAGATGCATTAATCATTTTAGTTAGCATGTTGTTGAGAGTTTTATTAGAGGATTTCACAATTCTATTAGCTTGTGGATGAAAGGGTTATGAGAAACTTACCTTTATATCAATGCATCACAAAGACCTTAGACTTGTTTTTTTTGAAAGATTTTCCATTGTTGGTGATAATTTTATGAGGAACATTAAAATGACAAAAAATGTGATGATTGATAAAATATACAGTATTTTTGTCTTTTGTTGAGATTAAAGGAATAACCTCTATCCATTTGGTGAAATATTATGTTGCAATGATTATAGGATGATGTAATTATGAATGATGGGGGTTAATTTCTCCAATAAGATCCAAACCTCATTGCGAGAAGGGATAGAGATCTTTAGATACCTGGAGACTATGTCTAGGTGTGTGATGTAAATTGGCATGTTGTTAACATTTGACACACTTTTTCACATAATCACAACAATCTTAGTTAATGTGGGCTAATAATAGCCAAGGTAAAGGATGCATTTAGTGATAGTTAAACCACTAAAGTGTCCTTTGCAAATCTAATCATGTGTTTCCTTGATAGCATGAGAGGCTTCATGACTACATAGGCAATAGAAGAGGAGACCATCAAAATCATGTTTTTAAATAATTCCCCCTAGTATGGTATAACATGAGGTTCCATAAATAAACACTCTTTAATCATTCCTAAAAAGGTTGGAAGGGATGATGGTAAGGTTGAGATAGTTAAAGGTTTGCTAGTACCAAAGGCCAGATTGGGTTTCCTCCACATTGAATATGGTAAGAGAGTTTAATTTGATATAATAAGGTTGGGTTAGTTAATGGATAATTATAGATAGCTTAGATTCAGAGGGCGAAAATGGGATCTAGGAAATAAGAGAAGCTATTTTATCAGCAAACTTGTTCATAGATCATGGAATTATTTGGATATGGTAGTGTTTAAATGATCCTAAGAGTACATCAGCTAATTGTCTATACTATTTCAAAACATTATTCTTACATTGATAAGATCCATTAATTTGATTGACCACAATTTGAGATTCACCAAAAATGTGGATCATTTTAAGTCCCAAGGCTAATGTAGTTTGGAGAAATATCACTAGGGCTTTGTACTCAGCCATATTATTGGTACATTTGAAATCTAGATTAAAGGATAAAGGAAGAGGTTTATCATGAAGGGGGATAAGGATGATGCTAGCTCTCCCACCATGTTGACACTTTGATCCATCAAAAAATATAGTTACTTGATACATGAAGTCTGCTTGAGAAAGGGTCGTGATGGACTCATCTAAAAACTTGAGAGGATGAGGCCAATTGTCTACTAATGGTGCTTCAACTAATTGATCAAAAAATGACTTTCCCTTTAATTAACTTTTAATTGAGGAATTCAAGGTCAAACTTATCTAAAATCATGATCCACTTGGCCATACATTTATTTTGGTATGGCTTAGATTGCATATACTTGAGAGGGTCAGTGTTGGTTATGATACAGGTCTTGTGGTTGAAAAGTTAGTGACAAAGTTTTGTAGCCATGAAGACCAAAGTGAGGCAAATATTTTTGGTATGGGTGTACTGAGTCTCATACTATATAATCATATGAGTTATATAATAGATGGATTTCTCTTTATGTTTCTCATCATGATAAGCTAGCATTGCCTCTAAGGAGTGGTCGATGGTGGAAATAAAAAGGTAAAAAGGTTGATCTTCCTTGGGAGGAATGAGGTCAGGTGGAGACAAAAGGTACTATTTAAGTGAATCAAAGGCCTTTTGATAGTCTTTATTCCACTAAAAATATACATCCTTCTTAAGAAGGTGGTGGAAAGGTTGGCATCAATCTGAAAGATGAGAGATGAAGCAATGAATGGATTGGAACTTCCCCTGTAAGCTATAGAGTTGATTGAGATGGGTGGGAGGAGGCATGTCAAAGATTACTTTTATTTTCATGGGATTGACTTCAATTCCTCAAAGGGAGATGATAAAACTAAGGAGCTTTCTTGACAAGAACCTAAAAATACACTTTTTAGGCCTAAGGTGGACATGGTAATGGATGAGTCATTCAAAGATAATCTTAAGAATATCCAAATGATCCTTACGACATTTGGATTTCCCAAAAAGGTCGTCGACATAATCTTATATGATTTTGTGAATAAGGTAATGGAAGATGTAGGTCATAGCATGTTGATAGGTTACACCAGTGTTCTTTAAACCAAAAGGCATGACCTTATCGTAGAAGGTTCCCTATGGGGTGATAAAGGTGGTTTTATGTTGATCTTCTGGGGTAATTAAGATTTGATTGTAACCTAAGAACCCATCAATAAGAGATAACATCTCATGGCTAACTATAAGATCAACAAGCTATTTAATGTTTGATAAAAGAAAGTCATCCTTTGGGCAAACAAGGTTAAGGTCACAAAAGTCCACATAGATGCAAAGTCCCCTTGTGGCTTTGGTGATAGGTACAATATTCAAGACACATTAGGGATAATTAATGGGTTAAATGAAATTGATGGATAGGAAATGTTGAATATTTTCTTTGATGATAAGGGTTATGCAAGGGTGCATTCATCAAATTTTTTACCTGACTAGCTTGGCATTACAGTTAGTGACTATATTATGGCTAGCGATAGAGGGGTCAATTTTTGGCATGTCATTGTAAGACCAAAAAAATGCTATGTTGTAGTCTTGTAGGAAGGAAGGGAAGTCCTAAAGTTCCTTAGAATTTAGCGATTGGCCAATTTTAACAATGCATGAGTTATCCAAAGTACCTAAGTTGATATCCATGGTGGATTTATTCAACATGGTTGAACTTTCAAGAGGAAGAGATTTATGGATAGAAAAATCTTCTACACCTAGATAGTAAGAATGGAATCATCATTCTGACATCGAATAGTATTAATGGTGGAGATTCATCTCCTACCATCTCAAGATGAGTCATAAGAATCATTATGGTTGCCACATCCTTTTGATAAGTTAAGGGTCTGAGGATGATCATGGTGATGAAAAAAAAGTTAGGGGGCATGATGTTGAAATCTTAAATTATCGATGGTGGAGTGGATGATGAGGATGGGATTTCCTTGTCAATGATGGTAATGGGAGGTGGGTTGGTTTACTTTTTAGGTGGCATGAAATTGAGGCTATGATTTTCATGACATTTTTGGGTTTTGATCGATCGTCACTTGTGTATCCCATGCTCATATCGACCTAGACCAATCCCTTCTAAGGGCACCTATAAATATGTCTAGGCAAACTCTAGTTTATCTAGATAGGAGAAACTAGAGGTGAAAGGTTGAGGTGAAATAGAGGTGGTAGAAGTGTCAATGGGTATATCAAGTCCCCCATAGATGAAATTGGTTTGATAATTTGAGGGCCCAAAAGTAACAATGGTTCTAATATTGGGGTCATAACCAAGTTGTTGGTCAAGGTTCCCATACTCTTGAGGAGTAGGAAAAGTGTCTAGTGTCAAAAGGTGATACTCCCCCAACAAAATATGTTGGAAGGTTAGTTCTAAGCATTTCATTGTGGGGATTTGGGTGGAAGGGACAGATGAACTTGTGGATGTTTCATTGGTAGAAGAAGAAGGGGATTCATCATTTATAGATGAAATCTTATTAGATGGAGGAAATAGAACATCATTGGGTTGATACATCATGTTGCATGATGTAAAAGGACTCAGGTCAGCTTAGATGGTAACAACTTAACCTTCATGTTCAATTTTTTTACATCAGTGCAGGGTGGATGGCACACAACCCATGGAATGAATCCAAGGGTGTCCCAGTAAAATGTTTTATTAGAACTCACCTTCTACTACATAGAAGAACTCAAGAAGCATGCAGGGTCCTAGATGAATGTGAAAGATAATAGTTTTTAAAGTTGTGACCATGGTATCATTGAATTATCAGATCACCACTGAGGTTTTGAAATAATGTTCTCAAGTAATTTGAGTTGGTTGTATATATGGGAGGAGATAATGGTTATTTGAGTTGGTTGTATATATGGGAGGAGATAATGTTTATGTTAGCTCTCCTATTAATCATAACCCTCTTGAAGTAGGTTTGGTTGATGTATTTGGTAATTAAGAGGGAAGGATCCAGATCATCTGGATGGATAGAGGGTATTTCTAAATCCTTAAAGGTAACAAGGTTGAAAAGTTGAAGAGCTCCGATAAAGGCTACTAGAGGTTATGGGTCTTTTAGTTAGACCTATATGGATTGTAAAGCCTCTATCATCACTTGGAAATGATGGGGAGAGGTATTGACTAGTTCATACAAACTCATCTTCACTAGTATTTGGTGAAGCTATTGCATAACTACTCATTGGATTGATTCAGATGGGTTAGATTAATAGGGATCTAATATGGACACCTTGGGTTTGGTTGAAGGTAAAGGTGCTTAGTTTTGGTTGGGTGATTTAGTGGTGGAAGAGGGATATGTCCATGGAATGGACACCTTTGTCTTTCCTTACATTTGGTTGAGCCTGTGATTGTGTGACCACATGGATGGTATAGATTTGGGAAAGAGTCAGGCTAGAGGATTGCTTCAGTTCTACTTCACTCTAAGATGAGAATAAAGGAGTAGGTAAGTGTTGGTTGATGGATTTGGGTTATTTTTTTAGTGGTGGGCTCATAGGAGGCTCATCTGATAATAAGTCATCCTCATGATATAGTAGATGGATTAATACTTGGAGAACTTTACAGTCCTTAGTATCATGCCTAGGTGTTGTATGGTATGAGCATGCTAACTTATCATTATACCAAGATAATTTAGGACTATGTGGGTCAAACGTTTTGATAGGGGGCAAGGTTAAGCAAGATGCTTGCAACAACCTCTATAAGATGGTTGAGTAAGACATGAGAAAAGATGGCAAAGGCATGGAGGTCTTAGGTTTCGTAGTTGAGGTAGAAGCCCATTTAGGAGTAGCTTTGATGGTGAGAGGCTTGGATGAAGGAGCATTCTTGGTGGATGATTTGGGTATGGATTTATTGGGGGTTAAAGGCATTAGGGGTAGATGCCTAAGAAGTAGGAGGTTTAGTTATAGAAGGTTTGATGAAAAAAGGTGAGGATGAAAGTAGGAGTGATGGTGTAATCAAAAGTGGTGGTTAGATTTGGATTTTATCTAGGATGGTTGGTTTCCTTACTAAGGTATAAGGGTGAGGTCCCAAAATAGAAGGTAAAGTGGAAAGGGGAGGCAGAGTTTTGGTTTGTGGAATCTTGGGTGGTTTCACCTTCTTAGTTGGCTTGGTTTGGGGTTTCTTTGATAGGTTTGGTGAAGTTAATTCCAATTTAAATGAGGGGTGATTAATGTTATTAATAGGTAATATGCCAAGATTTTTGGTGGGCTTGGTTATAATGGTAGAAGGTGACTTGGTTAATTTAGGTGGAGTCAGTTCAGACGGTTTAGATATGATTTTATTGGTAGATGTTTTTAATGGTTTGAATTTGATGATAGTGGGTTTGATAGTGGAAACGAAAGGTTGGGATGATAGTGGTGGGGTTGGAAGCTCTTGCTTGGTTGGGTAAGGAAGCCTGAGATAGTGCCAAAAAGCGGCACAATCTATGTTGGGTTAGGATGAGTACTCCAAGTTTTGAACCAGTCTAGAGAAGAGCTTATAGATGGGTTTGATCCCTTTGATATTGATCTCAAAGGTCAAACCCATGGGTGGAGAGGGAGAAGTGTTTACCTCATCCTTTTCCTTAATAAAAGGCTTGAAGGTTTGGGAAGATGAGTCTCCTATGGGAGAGGTATGTAGAGTATCTTTTCCTTAAGGATGCTTTCCAAAGGAAGATTGGATTGTTGTATGATAGAGGATAAGGATATGGTGTCAATGGTTGCCTCTTTTGGTATGTCTTCCAAAAGAGAGGTGGGTGACTCCACTACCTTAATAAGTGGAGGAAGGGGAGGGGTTGTTTCCCTGGTCTTGTTTTTTGAAGGAATAGAGAGTGAATCCACTACCTCAATAAGTGGAGGGGTAGGAAAGGTGATTTGGACAATGGTTTCCTCAGAAATGATTTGACTAAGAACTACGTTAATGGTATGGATTTCATGGTTTTGAGAGGATTTTTCTCTATTATTTTCATTATTTATGGAAGGGGCATGGTTGGGAAATGATTGTCTAAAGATGTCAAGTGATTGATTTGGGGGTGCATTGGGATTATCTAGCACAGGTTCCCCTTTGTCAATGAGATTTTGGATGATATTATTGAAGGTATTGAACCTACTAACATCATGTCCAATGACATGGTAGAAGGCACAAAATTATTTCTCCTTATACCAACTAGGTATAGGATGAGAGGAATCAAATTTTTGTGGAGGTTTGATCGGTAGGAGTTGTATGATGTTCACTTTCAACAACTTCTCCAAGACCAAAGCATATGACTCCCCTAGTGGAGTAAATTTATTTTTGTTGTTTTGATTTGGGTTTTTAGTGTTCTGATTGGAGGAACTAGAAGAGTTGGGTTGGTTAATAACTAGTAGAGGAATGGTTTTTCGGATAACTGCATTTATGATTCTTTTGTTTTTGGAGTTAGTGTTGTTTTGATTGTTAGGTTTGGAGTAGGGGGTGTTATTTTATTTAAAAGTGGCATTCTTATTTCTTAATTTCAATTGCCCCTCATCAATGGCTAAGCCTCATCGAAAGTCCTATAAGTCTAAACCCACAAAGTAGAAGAAATGTGTTTGGCACAAGCCTGAGCAAAGAGTTCAATTAGTTCAGGTTGGGGAAAAGAGAAAGAGAGTTTATTTATCAAGCTTCTCCAATGGGATATGAAGTCAACTATGGACTCATTGTCAAATTGTTGAATGGAGTAGAGATTAGTGATGGAAACTTTCTTAGAGGTATTTATGGAAAAGTGATTTTTAAAAAAGTTTGAGTTGGATAGGCAAAAGAAAATAGGGAGTGCTTTGTAATAGCACTATACCAATCTAGTGCCAGACTTGATAGAGACATGGGAAAGGTACAAATAAAGAGAACATCATCATAGGTGATCAAATAGCAAGAATACCTAATGCTCTTAGATGTTGTTGAGTGTCTTCCTTGCTCTGAAACTTTAAAAAAATTAGAGGTTCCCATTAAGGAGGATAAGGTCGAATGGGGATGGATGGATGAATTGATTCATTATAAATTTGGTCAAAAGATATGAGGTTATGGGCACCAAAAAGAGATGAATCCAAAGTAGTCATTTTGTCCATTAACATTTTGATGAGGTCCATTTGTGTTTATGCACTCCCATAATTGTAGGGTAGATTATGTTGGTTTTGGGTAGGTACAACATATAAACAACTGGTAGGGGGTTGAGAAGCTATCGCATATTTGTATGTGTAAATGGGTGGTTGGGATGATGCCACATATGAATATGTGGAGATAGGTGGTTGGTGGAAGGTAGACATATATACCCTTATGGGTTAAGGATGTAGCTCAAGTTTAGTGCAATGGGCATCTATTGGAGGATTGATGTAGGTTGGGTTGGAGGTATGGTTGGGTTGGTAAATAGAGGATAGGTGGTAACTTTGGTATTGATGGGTGGAAGGGTAGAAGGTATGGGAACCACTAGGATCTGAACTAGAGTGGAGGTGGGTGGGTTGGAAATAAGAGGAAGGGTGGTGACACTAATAGAGGGTACTCCCATGGTAAGCAAAGTATTGATGCCCAAAGGTTGTTTTTTTCCTATACTAGAAGGGTTGGGAGCTAGGGTAGAAGGTGTTTGGGTGTTGGTTGGTTATGTGGGTTGGTTTTGGATGGTGGTATTGGTGGGATTATTTGTAGAAGAGGATGCTTGGGTGACCAAGGGTTAGGTAGAAATGGTGGCAATAAAAGTGTTATGCATAAGGTGGGATGGCATATTATAGGATAGGTCAATGGGTAAAACTGAAGCAGGGGTATGGTGAGATATGGTGCTAAGGTAATGTTGTAGGGATATGGGGTTATTATCTAGAAAGGTGTTAAAATTTGCATCACCTTAGGCAACTATAAGAGGGATATTAGGACTTCCAAAAGGATGGGGAGAACTCTCTACATCTGAGATGTAATCCATTGATGAAGGAGCAGAAGAAGATGGATGATTAGGGTGTGGATCCTTATTTTCTTGGTTTCTTAGTTGTTTCTTAGTTAAAACCATCTAGATAAGGAAAAGAGAAAGATACAATCAATCTCATAACTCAAACTGATCCAAAACTTAGAAGTTCTAGTTGACGAAGATTGCAATAGCATAAAAACAACACAATAATAATGAATTCTCTGAGAAGAGATGTCGTATTACTTATAGATCACAATACAAATATAGCCTTATCTCTGGGAAGAGATGTCTTGCCAAAACATATGCTTATCTCTGAGAAGAGATGTCTACCTTCCCCTTTCAGGTTATAATGCATTTATACATATTTTTTGAAAACAACCTTAGGAGATTGCATGGCTTGAGGAATTAATGGGTGACAATTTAACGTCCCAGCATTAAAACCATACAACACTTGCATTAACACAATACAATGCTTGAGGACATACGTCTCAGCATTAAAACAATACAACGCTCAAGGACATAATCGCTCAAGGACAAAACTGTCACTGACAATATAAAATAAAAATAATACAAAATTCAAGGAATTACTGTCACCGAATGGTCACCTTGAATTGTTGCTCAGATCATTCCTCCTTACTTGAAAAGCAATGGTCCCCATTGTGTCACTATTCCCCATCAAGTGTGGTAGTTGTGTCTTGATTTGATTCCCGATGCACACTTGGAAGGGACTGTGGTTTATGGAACTATGTAGGGCTCGATTGTTCACCATTTCTATCTGACCATCAGTCTGTGGATGGAAGGCTGTGAACTTCTTCAGTGTGGTATCTATTTGCTTTTGTTGTTGTGTTGTCAGGGCTGTAACATTGGCCCTTTTGGATTCCTATGGCTTGAGCACCATGAAAACAAATTTCTTGGCACTAAGCAAAGAGACAGATGTGGAAGTTGGTACTTCTGGTACCCTATAGCACCATGTTCCAAGAGTGAGAGTGATCCGTCTAGTTCTTGATTCGTACATACCATGTCGATCATACATGAATGGCTAACCAAAGAATCATCACAAACATCTAGATTGACCACATCACATAAGACCTCATCTTGGAAAGGTTGTATTGCATATGAGAGAAGACATTGGTGGGTGACACGGAGGTCTCTCCCTGGGCTCAACCATCCAATATTGTATGGTTTTAGGTGAGGCTTCATGGATAGATTTAGGCTTTTCACAACATTAGTAGAGATTAAATTCTTTTGACTTCTGCTATCAAGAATGAAATGCAGAGGCTTATCTTTCACCCATAACTTAGAGTGAAACAACCTTTCCTTCTCATCTAGCATCTCGTCGTGTGTCTGTGATGAAGCTACAATGGCTTCAGGATCAACATCTATAATTTCTTCTTCAACTTCTTTGATTGCAGGGTCTGTATGAGGTAGAGTAGTAGATGTTGTGGATGGTGACTCAAAAATCAATGATTTAATAGCTCGACATTATTCTTTAGAGTGAGTTCCAGATTTGTGATAACCACACCACTTCCCGATCTTTCCTTCTTTTTGCTTCCAATTTTGGCCTCATGTTTGACCTTCTTTATCACTTTTCCATTTTGAAGATTGATTCTTTATATCCATTATTCCATGCTTCTGCTCAATCTTTACTGTGAACTTGTATGCCTCACCGATGGTTTCCAAATTGAAGAGATCCATTTCCCCCTAGACGTACCATTGTAGTCCACCACGATATTTGAGAGTTTTATGTTTCTCACTTTCTTCAATGCCCAGTCTTGCAGACAAAGAATGAAAAGTGTCTGTGTAATCTTGCATAGATTGGTCCTTGCCTTGGCGAAGTTGTTGCCACTATATGTATAGATCATCATACGCACTGAGGGGATAGTATTCTTCTTTTATTGCTTCCATAAAATCATCCTAGGTGGGTTCCACCCCAAGGCCAATGATATTTGCACTGAACCTCTTTTTGTACACTTCCCACCAGTTTTTCATGGGCAATGATGATTTCAAAAGAGCAAAAGTGATCTTTTCTCCATCAGTGAATTTATTTACAGAGAAGTAGGATGACAGTTGATCCAACCAATTTTCCACTGCATCAGCATTGATTTTGCCTTCAAATGTGGGAATATCAAAATTTACCTAAACCTTGAAGGGTGTTGGGGCACTGAATGGAAGCTCCCTCAATGAGGAGGCCGTATGTGTAGCCACAGAGCCAGAATTTCCCATCGAAAGTGTTTGAAGAATTTGAGCAAATTGTTGGAGCATCTGTACTTGTTACCACTAGAGGGCTTCATTCACCATTTCCTTGAAAGGATCGGATGTCTTGGTGTTGTCTACCATTTGAGGTCATTTGGGGCACACAGGTGGAGTGTTTGGAAGCTCTGTCGCTTCCCACCCAAGTTTCCTATATCCTGACCTCGTCTTTAGGAACATACACTCTCAAGATAAATCGCTCTAATATCACTGATCCAAAACTTAGAAGTTCTGGTTGACAAAGATTGCAATAGCATAGAAACAACACAATAATAATGAATTCTCTGAGAAGAGACGTCGTATTACTTACAGATCACAGTACAAATATAGGCTTATCTCTGGGAAGAGATGTCTTTCCAAAACATATGCTTATCTCTGAGAAGAGATCTCTACCTTCCCCTTTTAGGTTACAATGCATTTATACATATTTTTTGAAAACAACCTCAGGAGATTGCATGGCTCGAGGAATTAATGGGTGAAGATTTAACGTCCCAGCATTAAAACCATACAACGCTTGCATTAACACAATACAACGCTCGAGGACATACGTCCTAGCATTAAAACAATACAACGCTCAAAGACATAATCGCTCGAGGACAAAACTATCACCGACAATACAAAATGAAAATAATACAAAATTTGAGGAATTACTGTCACCAAATGGTCACCTCGAATTTTTGCCTGGATCACAAACAAAGAGAAGACAAGAAAAACTCAAGGAAATGAAACACACACTAAAGCACGTTAAATCCTAAGGTTATTTTTAGTTTCACTTATGGCTTATGCCTTAAGCTAGAAGAAATTATGAAGACTAACTTATCTTGTAGAGTAGGTACTATAAAATAAGTCTATGGTTGGTTTTAGGGTATGTTTAGGATCTCAAATGGAAATATGTTAAAAATCAGTATGTGGATTGATATTGGGTCCTACGATCTCACTTCACACATCACAGTGATAAGGGTGTGGGGTGTTTATCCAAGATATACTGATTTTTAAATATTATACTTAGCTAGTGAACTAAGTTGGTTCTCCCCTTAGTGATGATATCCAAGTAGGATAGCTAGGAAAGGTGACTACTAGGTGATGAAATCCCAGTCAAACCTTATGTCATTATTTTTATGTTTGATTAGGTGTAATTGGTTTGGTCTTGTGTGTGTGATAAGAATGAAGCCATGATTAATTCACTTGATTAATTAATATATGTGAGCTAAAATAAGCAATCAAATAATGTGTGCAATCAATTTTAAACCCAAAATGAAATTTTGATTTCATTGTATGAGTAGAAAATAAGAAGAAGAAGCACCTAGATGCAATTATGAACCCAAGAAAAGACTCAAGGGTCCCATCAGGCATGCATGAATGTTTCAAATAAATTTTATTTTATTTCTTAAGAAGAAACCTGTAAAACTTAAAATAATGGTGAGGTTAGTAAAACTTGGATTTGCTTCGTACTCCATAACCCAAATGATTGTAAATACTCCTCTTTATCTAGGGAAGAATGACCTATAGATAAGAGTGCACTAAATAAATGGTTTATTAGTTAGATAGTAGGGTGGATTGCCTAACAAGATAGGTCCAAAAAGCATAAGCTTCCTTGGAGGCTATCAATCTACACTTTTAAATAATCAAGTTCTGGAAATGAAAGATAAATTACCTGCATGAATAAAAGAAGATACTAAAATTAAATGTAAGAAGTTCTTGAAAAGAGATAAATTTGACTAATTATAGAAATAAATGATTAGATATTAATGCTAAGTGAATCAAACATGGTTCATAAAATAGGGTGATGTTCTATGATCAGGCAGGAAGTCAAAAAGTGAGATTTGGTTGGGGTCTGATAGGTGGAATTGACTTGTTGTTGGAATTGACACATAGTGATCATCGGTGGTTAGGTAACCATCGAAGCTTGGGTGATAGGTCAGTGGTCATGGGAAAACCATTGGTGGTTAAGTGATTATCAATGGTTACTGTAAGATTTGACTCAAGTAAAGGTAGGTCCGGTCTAGAAGGTGGCCGAGTGATTCTAGGAAGTAGATTTAGGCTAGATGTTAGTTGTAAGATATAAACAAAGGAACTAACTACTAAAAATAGATACTTAGCTCTATTTCATGAATTATGTTGAGTTGAGTGGCTAAAAACCCATTGTGGATCCTAGAGTAATTATGACAAAGTGATAGTACCTTGGTTGTTGATTGATGAGCAGGAACACTCTAGATCTCTGACCTATTTGCTAGTTCTCTAGAAGAATACCTACAAAATAAGATTTTATACAAGAAGTTTTGATGATTTTTTATTCTCTCTTTGATGATTATTTCCCTCTCTTTCACCTCTACCTCCTCTCTTTTTATAGAAGGAAGGGAGAGGTGAAATAATAAGTTCAAACAAGGTGTTCAATAGGTCATCTAATTTTAGTCTTAACCTGCATAATTATGTGAGTGGCTAAGAATAAAAAATCAAGGTGGAGTTGAGTTAGAGTTAACCTTTAATATGGTTAAATTTTTACCATCAATGGTTTGGTCTAACAATCAATGGTTAAGGTTTGATCATCATCGGTTAATAGGATAAGGTTAGAATAGTCATAATTAGTCATTTTGACTTAGGTTTACAAGGTACTAGTTAGGAAGTGGTCTCTAGGGGGTATAGAGATTGTCTAAGGGTTAGTAAGACATCTAGAACTATAATTCATGGTTTTCTATTATCTACACATAGTTCTAAGGGTAATCCCATGTTTTACTAAATTAGAGAAGTCTAAGTAACCTTCTCCTAGGGTGAAAAAATTAGTTATAATAGTATCTTTTTAGGATGACTTTTGAATGGTGTTCTGATTCATTTTATTTTGAATGGAGAGTATTAGGGTGTGTAGAATTGGATTACAAAGAGGATTAATTCAAACATTAGTCATGAAATACACAAAAGAATGCATAAAAACTAACAATCTAGGCCAACCTATTCAAAGAGGTTTGCAAATGACAATAAGAAGCAATTGAAAGAAAGCACATATGCATATTACATTCCCAAATGATTCCACCATCCAAAAGTGGCTCCAAGTGTGTTTTTTTCCTTGATTTGGTGTTCTTGTCTTTGTCAACAATGGATGTCAAGCTCCTTCATCATCTCAAGATCACCATGTATAATCTAGGCTCATGATATGAAATCACTAATATGCCTATCAAATGAAGCTAACATATTACAAATAAAACACAATAATCAACATAAATAAATATTGTGGAGATAATCTTACATTATAATTTTACATAATTTAAGCTTTAAAATGATGTTATATGCCCTCATATTTATAGAATTTTCAAATTAGTCAAGATCAACCATGACTTTCCATCTCAAGATTGATATGTGTGGCCATGAATTAATCTAATATTGCATAATAAATATATAAATATCCTCATAAATATTTAGGAGGAAGAGGCATTAATGAGGCATGGGTGCCCATAAACTTGATATTTGTTACATTTATGGCTTATGGATGCCACCCCCTTGATCATGTCATTAGGTGATGCAGATATTTAGAATCAGTTTCCAATAAAGAAATATTCAATTTGATCCATGTAATTCTTACTTAAGCTCATAATTTGGTTTAATTTTCCTAAGTAAGATTAATCAATTTTAATGCATTTTTTTGGAAATTGGTGCACAATTAATCAAAATGGTTAAAAAGTCATATTATTGGGTTGTAATTTGACTAAGAGGAATTGGAAGGTGATGTTATATGCATACAAACCATTATCCTATTTAGGATATTGCCAACATCAAATAATAAAGGTACGTGACATGTACTAATGAATTAGAAGAAAAGAGTGATCTAGATCACCAAAATGTGAAATCATTATTTTGACTCAAAATGATTTGAGAAAAGTTAGGAATCGATTAAAATGCATTTCCCCATTTAGGGATACATTGGCCTAAATCAGAACTTGTATATGATAAGCTCAAACCATTTAGCATGTTTTTAGTGATTTTGGCCTAAATTATGCATTTGAGTGCAATTCGAGTAAGATTGATGATTTCAACACAAATTGTGTTAAGAATTGGAGGTCCACATTTTGCCCCTTTTTTAGAAGGCATAGCGAGACATTCAAGCAAAGCAATGTCTTTTCAAAAAAAAATCTATCAAGAAGAAACTGAAATGAACTATGATTCCCCCTCAAGAAGACATACAAGAATGGAAGAAAAGGATGGACTCTCAAAAATAGAGAGAAAGTGAGATTAACTTGTGGAACAGATTAAATCTAGATGAGTTAATACTTACACATGTTGATTCTAATAATGATCAAAATATAATTATAATTATAATGGGCCCCAAAAATAGAGGGAATGGGAATGATACAATCCAAAAATAGAAGCGACGCACTTTGAACACACCCAAAACTAGGGTGGAAGCTACGCTCTTTAGAATTGATCAATCCCAAGACAAGTTCCACACTAAAACATTGCCATCATGGGCAAAAGTGTGGAGAGCTTGGAATTATAAGAAAAAGAGAATGTGACCTCCAAAGATAGAATAAATGATAATTTGCTTCATTAGAGTAAATATAATCATGTGATAAATAAATTTTCACCAGTAGGGCTGATTTTGATCATTGATAAAGAATGGTTTGCCCCTGTAGGGTTGATTTGATTCTTACAGGAGGTTCAAATGTTGTGCCCTAGCATGAGCAAATTGGCAAACAATATCTAAAGGATATAACCTATTACATAGGTTAAAGATGATTGGGCACAAACATAGATGCAATAGTATAATGATTGTAAAATCCATAAAGAACCATACATACGAGAATGCACAAAGAGATGAAAGAAATGAAAAGAAAAGTGAAGGTGGTGGAGTTGACCCATGATACATCAAGTACCCAAGTGCTACCTAAATAGTCTAAATAGAACTCAAGCCAATGTAGTTCACCCTAAAGTAGGAGATAATGGAATGAGGGATGATGAAAACTAACCAATTATTCAATTAGACTCATGATGTATGCTAAGAGATGCATGTCTAAGCATAGAGTTAGGTGTTAAACCTATTGAGCCTAATTTGTGCATGGTGATCTTCAGATCTATTTATCATATTTGTGTTGACATTTAGACTTGAATCCAAAGCACAAAGTGCTTGCTATAGCAAAATAAGTTAGGCATCATAAGTATGAAAAACTCATAATGACATGGCATTTCAATTACATGAAATCAGTTCAAATGTGAATACCTATAGCTAAAGATAATGGTTAAAAAAACCAAAACTAGAGTTACAGCTATTTACATTTAAATAAAAATTCAAATTCAAAAAAGAAAACATAAATGAACTCAACTTAAAATCAATATATGAATAATCAATATTTAAGTAAGAACAAGAATGTTTAAAAACAAAGCAATAACATCTTAACAACATGAGATCAAGATATAATTAATCAAGATCTATGTGGACCATTAAGATGTACTTGGAAAACAAAATAAAGCAAGACCAAACAATAAAACAAAAAACCAAACAACACCAACAATAATCAAATAAACAAAATGTTTTTGGTTTTTAAATTTTTATGAATGATTTTGGAATTTTTTAAGTATCTCAACTCGATTGATGATTAAGAGACACAGAATAGTCCAACTCAAGAAACATTAAGAGTGCACCAACTTCTAATGCTCTCAAGATGTTGAGAGTGTAATGAAATTGGTGGACTAAGTTGACCTCAACATGAATTGAGCACAATGTACGTAGTCCCATTAGGACCTCTAGTCATAGTAGTTCTAACAACACAAAAGGTGATGAAAAACTGACCAGGTCACAACAAGTTTACAAATAAAGGCAAATGATTATAGTAATGACCAAATGATGTGACAATGCATGATAAAATGGCATTGTACCTAATTTTCCCATAGGTAGTTATAATTAGTTAAAAACATCATAATTATTATTTGCCAAAAGGTAGTTATAATCAAGGGTATCAAAAACAATATTGATTTGCCCATAGACAGTTATAATCATTGATACTAGGTAAGATGATAAATGAAAGATAACTTGCGAGATCAAATGTCACACTACTTCCATAGACTATCATTCAACATGGTATTATAAAAATATTTAAACTAGATAAGAATCCCCTCATGAAAAGTGTGAGAAGAACCAAAGGAACCAAGATCAAAATGGTATAAGCAGGATGGCTAAAAACAAACTTGAACCAATAGTAAAGACATGGTATAAGTAAAATGATCATAAGACAATTGGCTATAGTGGTAATAAAGTTGACCCTAAGAGGTGATTGGTTTATTTTGATTTCAAAACCATGAGAGTGTGGCTTAAGTTTCTCGTAAATTAGTAAGAGAGTTTAAACTTAATCAATTGCTCGTAAAATGGCTTAGGTTACTCAAAAAATGGAGAGAGCATTTAAACTTCACAATTGCTCACAAAATGGCAAGAACATGGCTAAAGTGACTGAGCTATCCTCAATATAAATTGAGCACTGTCTACATAATCCTAAGGGACCTCAAGTCAATGTATTTCAAAGAATGTAGTAAATGGAACACAATGGTATAATTCTGCCTATAATTAAATGGTCTATAGGGTTGCCCCTAAGAGACAAGGCATGGTAATGGTGAATTATAAATGGCAAATAAAAAATGGTTATGTTGGTCTTGTTGATGTGGAGATGCAAGTCCTAATCAAAATATGAGGCAACCAGAATAAATGATCATGAAACTTGCTACCCAACACCCTTTCAAAAAAATTTCTCTATCAAGAACTTATTACCTATCTAGATCTCAATAATGTGTTCATGATATTCATTGGTCATTTATTCTATTTCTTTCAAATGTTGAGACAAGATATCTTTGTAACCTCTATAAAGAAAAGTACAACCAGGGATGATAAATAATGCTAGGCATAGGATAAATGATATAAAAGGGTAATGAATAGGTGGATGATAATGGAATGTATAATGAATGGGAAACCAATGAAGATCAGGACTTTTAGTCACATGTAATGTTTTTGATTTTAGATGCAACATAATTTTGGTCATGATGAGGCCAAAGACCTCTAAATATTCTCTCAGTAGGATCACCATATTTTTTGGTTATTTGATTTTGAGAGTAGCTACCATCTTATTATGTTGTAGATTGGAAGCTATATTGATTTATTATTTGATAACATCTTCATCAAGCAGTGAATAACTTTTGTGCTCAATTTTTGGTGCCTTGACGAGGTTTTCACTGATGAATTTATCCTAATTATCCCATAGTGCCTTTGAGAAGGTTTCACGAAGAGATGTTAACATTTGAATTTGATTGTCTTCTAGTGCATTCAAAAAGGTTTCACTAAAAGATGTTGAGCTTGCTCTTTGATCATCCCCTAGCACCTCTGAAAAGGTTTCACTAAGAAAGTGTTCCTTCCTTCATGAGTTTGGTCTTGGTCCCCTAATATGTCACCATGGATGAATTTCAACAAAGTTTGATTCTATCAGTCCCAATCAATGTTTGTGGGAGGTGGAATGTCAATATAATGGGTGGGAATAATGGAATGATGAAAGGCATCATAATCCTTGTAGAAGATACTAGGATAACCTGTGTCGATGTTGAATTAATCATCCTCAAAAACCATAAAAGGATCACAAATATATTCAAATTAATCTGCAAGACAAGTGTAAACAATGTTGTAACAGCCATGACTATACTCTATTTTTGAAGTTGAGTCTGATTCAAGGGACTCTAAATCATATATTGGTTCTGATAGTGATTCTACTTATGATGTTAAATCTAATGTCAATTTAAAAATGGAACTGGACTTTAACATTATTTCTTCATCTAATGTGGTTATTTCTTTAGTATTATGTTGAATGTTTGGTCTCAAATAAGTAAAGGCATATGATGGCATAATGGGTTCCATAAAAAATGATTCATATAAGAAGGATTCAACATAGACTAGCTTGTCTAAGTGAAGCCCATAAAAGAGAGGGAACCGCTCAACGGACGACACAACAAAATCTTGTCTATCAAAAAGAGACTCCTTAATGAATGGAAAAAGATTGAGAGACAACTCTATAAAGACTAGATTGTCAAGGAGATAAGGCTCTTTAAAAATAAGTAAAATAAGAATAGGTGATTCATCAAAGGTTAACTCATCATAAATGGGTGTTTTAACAATAACATCATGATCTTGGTTTATAATTATTTGAAAAATATCAACCTTAAACACATTTTCATCCTCATAAGATGGATTTTGAAGAGGTAATGGTTCTTGTTGAGGCTCGTATATCGATACAGAGTTTCTAAAGTGGGGAACCATGTTTTGTGGCTCAATAATGAGATCTCTAAGAATTAGACTATTGAAGAACAGATCAACAAAATCAAGTTCATCAAATGGATGTTCTTTAACAATAGGTTCACTAAATACCAGTGATGTGACTAGAATGGTAATGATAGGATGTTTCATAGTTTGGTTGTTCACACAAACCAAAAGAAGAGGTCCTAAAATGGTAGCCTTCATGAGTTTTGGAATTGGATTGATCACACAAGCTGAAGGATAATAGCCTAAAATGGTAACCTTTGCATGTTGTGGAGCTTGATCGCTCACACAAGTTGAAGGGGGATAACCTAGAATGGTAACCTTCAAGCACAATGTGTAAATCAAATGAGGATATCCCAAAATAGTAACCTTTGAGTGCAACATGCAAATCAAAGGGAAAAGATGGGGATTACACATAAAAAATGGCATGGATTTGATTGATTTTCAACAAATAGTCTCAAAGAGGGTGACATCTTCAAACAAGATGGAGAGTTCATATCTACCATAAAAATTCTCTACCTTGTAACTAAGGCCACAAGATACCCCATTACAAGTTTACCTTATCATCATGTCTAAAAAGGTTTGTTCTCTTTGTTTTCCAAGATTTGGACTATGTTTTTCAAACATTTTAAACAAGGTATGTTTTGATTTTACTCCAAATAAGTGACAAGGAGATTATAATAAAAATGAGAGTGGCATAGTATATAAGAATGATGTTCATGACTTTACTCAACCTTGGGTAAAGTTGAAATCATATGAATTGGAAAAGGGTATGATAACTCGACAATCTAAAGTGTAAACTATTACACCAAAGCCTAGATTTAGAGATAAGTCAATACCATAAAATCTAGTTCAACATTGATGAGTTGCTACTATAAAACTAGAATAAATCCTTTTAGATTAGGAAGGAGACAATAAGAACCAAGAAACTCATGATGTGGAAACATACAATAATTCCTAAGTATAAAACTAGAACCAAATGGCCAGCACAACACCACCACATAGTAATAAGAATGGTAGTATAAAATTTTGTTCTAGAAATTAGAGTGCAAGAAATGTACAAGATGACCTAAGTTTACCAATTATGAAAATGATAATGAGTCTATAAACGGCCTTCAATCTAAATTGGAAATTAAACCCAAGTTCCCTCAAGTCAAGTGCAAATGGCAAACCCAATTTAACATGACAACCTTATGAACTTAGACAGGTGCAATTTCAAATTTGAACTATGAATGAAGGACTTAAAGATAATTTTAGAATTGGTCTAGATTTAAATGGGTAGCATAATTGTACTAATTAGATGATATGACATAATGTTTAAGATGATAAATTTGAACAAGGAAAAGATTGATTTTTACTTGGATAGCATAACGTCTCCTTATTCAAAAAATTATGGATAATGTGTTTGGTTATGATGTTTTTTACAAGTAAGTTTTGAATCCAATCAAGGACCAAGTAATCTAAGACCAAAAGACAAATACAACTAAGTAATCATCTAAAGCCCTAAACTGACAAAGTTTGCTTTGTATTGTTGAAGTCTATCTATATACATACACTTGGAATGAAATTAAATATTCATCCTAAATAAAAGCATATTATATAGTAAGTATTTTACACCCCTTCTTCCAAGTGACAATACAATGACATGGACCTTTGGGTGCACCCTACATCAACAATACTCTGCGGCAAGTGGGGCTTTCTAAAACTTACAATTTATGACCATTTAGATAGTCCCAAGTGTCGTTAACACAAGAGATGCAAATTGTCAATTGAGTTCATACTGATCAACTCATCATGTAAAGGTCTATTCCTTTGCATGATGATACCATCCATAGATTGCTTAATGGTATTCCCCGGTTGACCAAACCTGACTTAGGCTTTCATTACTAAAGAAAAGGTTAGCCGCTCAACCCTTAGTTCTAATAGTCTACATACCTTGATTTATATACCCCATCATGGAGCAGAGTTGAAACACTATCGGAAGATGAAGCCCTGGGTCAATTCTTCCCTATAGAACTCATGGGAGGTAATGACATCCCCCTTACAAGCTAAATTATATGAAATAAAATCTAATTAAAAAGGCTTTAGGGTTATTTTTAGATCACCCAAACCATATGGGTTTTGGGGAGAGCCTTGATAACTTCCTTTTTATGCCTTGGATAAAGTCATAATTGGTATGAAAAGGCACTTTTGATCACCCAAATTCACTATAAGGGATGGGAGGAGAGCATACATGCATAATTATTTTTCTCAAACAATCTAATAATCAAGTGATAGATGAATTATATAAAACAAAAAACACTTTTGAAAAAGATTACAACTTTGAAGTGAGTTTGGTTTTAAGCACCGAATTGAAATTTTTGGTGATGTACTTGGCCCCTTGACCTTAGTTTGTAAAAACTTTGAAAAACATCCACAAAACATTCAAATAAACCATGCAATTTTCCTTTTAAACACCAAAGGGAAGGTTCCTAATTCTTTTTAAACACCAAAGAAAATTTTAAAAAGAATTAGTTATGCTCAAATAAACATTTTTCCTCGTAGGTCCTATAAGAAAATTTAGAGAGTCTTGTTTAGCTTTGAATCATATTTATAAATGAGACAAGTAACTTTGGATTTATTTCTCTCAAGTCTATGTTTTTTTAAAAACATAATGACTGACGGTAGTCACTATTGACCAATGTTGATTGCTACAAGACCAATGTTGGTCGTATCCTAACCATGGCCAGTCAAAACTGATCGATAACAATCACCTGTAAACCCGAAGGCAAAAATGTTATGCTTAAAAATACTTGTTAGTTTACTTTTTAGGATAAAAAATCCAAAAAAAAAACTTCTAGATCAAGAAATGTTTAGACCAAAGACTTATAAAATTCAATTTGACAAAAATAAACTTGAATAAAGCTCAAATTTTGAAATTTTTAATCATATTTTTCCCTATAACCAACCATGGTCAGTTGGCCTGACCAATGTCGGTCACCCAGAATCGATGTCGATCACTGTGTAACCTATGTGCATAAAAAAGGTTAAAAACATGGGAAAATGAGCATAAAAATTGATGTTAAAAGGACTTTTTAATGACTTAAATGGAAATATGAGATTTCCAAGATGTATTCCTTACTTGAATGGACATTATGGTCCTATCGGGCATGCCAAAATGTAGTGTTGGATTATAAATAGGATTAGTTCAAACATTAATCAAGAAAAACACAAAAGAATGCATAAGAACTAACAATCTAAGCCAACCTATTCAACACGGTTTACAAATGACAATAAGAAGCAATCAAAAGAAAGCACATATGCATATTACCTTTCCAAATGATTTCACCATCCAAAAGTAGCTCCAAACATGTTTTTTCCTTTAATTTGGTGTTCTTGTCTTTATCAACAATGGATGTCAAGCTCCTCCATCATCTCAATATCACCATGCATAATCTAGGCTCATGATATGAAATCACTAATATGCCTATCAAATGAAGCTATCCTGTTGCAAATAAAATACAATAATCAACTCAAAGAAACATTGTGGAGATAATCATGCATTATAAGTTTACATAATTTAAGCTTTAAAATGATGTTTTATGCCCTTATATTTAAATATTTTTCAAATGAAATGAGATTAACCATGATCGTCCATCTCAAGATTGAGATGTGTGGCCATGAATTAATACAATATTGAATAATAAATCTATAAATATCTTCATAAATATTTAAGAGGAAGAGGCATTCATGAGGCATAGGTGCCCATAAACCTGATCTTTGTTGAATTTATGGCTTATGGATGCCACCCTATTGATCATGTCATTAGGTAATGCAGATATTTAGAATTAATTTCCAATAAAGAAATATTCAATTTTCTCCATGGAATTCTTACTTAAGCTCATAATTTAGTTTAATTTTCCTAAGATTAATCAATTTTAGTGCAATTCTTTATAAATTGGTGCACAATTAATCAAAATGGTTAAAAAGTCATATTATCGGGTTGGAATTTGACTCAAGAGGAATTAGAAGGTGATGTTATATGCATATAGACTGTTATCCCATTTAAAATGTTGTTGACACAAAATAATAAAGGTACATGACATGTACTAATGAATTAGAAGAAAAGAGTGATCCAAAGCACTAAAATGTGAAATCATCATTTTGACTCAAAATGATTTGAGAAAAGTTAGGAATCACATAAAATGCATTACCCCATTTAGGGATACATAGGCCTAAATCGGCACTTGTATATGATAATCTTGAACCATTTAGTGCATTTTTAGTGATTTTAGCCTAAGTTGTGCATTTGAGTGCAATTGAGTAAGATTGACAATTTCAACACAAATGGTGTTAAGAATTAGATGTCTATAGGGTAACTAGCTACATTCATGTCTCGTATAAGTTATTGTATCATGATTACAAGTAGATGTCATGTATGAGTGACTGCATACATACATGTAGTAATAGGTATGTGGTAGATGTTATATATGATTGATTGTATCATAACTATAGGTATGATATAGGTTGCATACTACAGGGCAATCATTTATGCATATTGATATCCTCATTAATTAAAATCCCACAAATTATTTAAAAATTCACCTTCAAGACTTTTTCCCGATCATCCCTACTCACTCCTTTCTCTATATAGGTGATAATTCCCCTTATCCTTTCAATAAATGGCTTGGTCAATGACCCCTCTCATTTATCTATATAGTGATAATGCCTCCTCTTCTACTTTTCAAGCATCCCTTGATAATGCCCCCTCTCTTTTATCCCTTTATATGATAATGCCCGCTCTACTAATTTTCAAGCATGATAATACCTCCTCTCTTTTCAATATATGGCTTAGGTAAGTTAGATATGGCTAAGATTATATACATGTATTAAAGGTCAAGATATGGCTCAAGTATTCAATCAGGTAGGGTATATTCAATTAGGTAGGGAATACTCAAGTAGGTAGGACAAAAAGGATAGGTAGGTATGGTATGCTTAAGTATAAGAAGGTAGGTAGGGCATAGTCAAGATCAAGATATGGCTTGGGTATTTAGGTAGGACATACTCAAGATCACGATGTGGCTCAGGGATTCAATTGGGTAGGGCATACTATTGGGGTGATTAATTCACCATTGTAAATAAATGAGTAATATTTAATTACTCGTAGTAGATAGTGAATAATAATTTCATGAGTAAATTATACTCACTGTAGGTAGTTAGGCGGTTTATTTAGATTAGTAAATCTTAAAATAATTTTTAGTATAGTAATTTGTTGCTCTCGTGTTATATTTGGGAGATTCTCTAATAATGTTCTCCCAAATTTACTGGGACTATTACAAGCATGATTTGTTTGTATAAATAAGTGCTTTATATTCATGCTTTAGTTGATTTGAATAAATATAATTTCATTTATCCTCAAGGTCTGGTTATCAAAACTATGTGATCTCTTACCCTACGTGGAGAAGCCCAAGAACTCCCACATAATCTAATAATCATCTAGTCTTGACAATTAGAGAGTAATGACATTCTAAGAGTGTGTCATTTTGAAGCTTAGTAAGAGAGAGGCAATGTTGAGGAGATTTCTACATGGCTGGCAAGTCAAGTTATGGAAAAATAATGCAATTATGATCCCAACGTAATAGTGGACAACGTGATTACTCTCGTGCATTCCACATTTAATTTGTTGTAAAGTGATACTTCTATATTGTTGTTATTCATCTCTAAGTGTAATAATGGTACAAAGAGCAGCATTGAAATAAGCAAAGAGCCTACAAAAGTTGTGAGGCTTGGATAACTGACAACAAACTGAAGGCATCCACTATTGCATTTCAACCTAGATGCAAAACATAAATCAACATTAGAAAATAAAGGTTGGTTTTAATATATTTTTAGTTTATAAATTAAAAAATATAGTTTATAATCTTTTAGAAATTAAACCAACATCAAAACCACCATTTAGGACCCAAAACTGACTATTCCTAGCTCCAAACCACCTTTAAATCACTCTTTCTTTGCTACATTTTTCCTTTAAAACCTCAAAGGAAACCTATGGTATTGCCAAAAGGGCATGGTTTTGCTCATGAAATGTAATTTTAACCCTTTAAATACAAGTTTTATCTCTATTATACTTGTATTTATGTGTAGGTGGGTTGGTAAGCTACCTTTTTAGCAAATATGAGGTTATAGGTTCAATTCCCCCCAAAACATCTTTTAGCAAAATTTTATTTTCTGCTATCTTTGGGAATTCCACCAAATTTAGTGATAGCTAACTAAATTAGTAGAAAAAGTCATAATTTTTTTAAGAGGGGAAAAGTTCTTAAAAAAAATGAAAAGGCAAAATTTAAAAAAATAAGTAAATTTTTTTTTGCCAAAAAGGCCCAAAACACAAAAATCCATTTTTTGAAAAAAAAAAGTGCATTTCAATTTCCTTTGTTGTGTATTTCAATTTCAAGTAAATAATATGATAAAATTACACATAATCATGAGTTTTAAACTTGATCATAGTTTTTAGTCATAGCTATGCCTCTGACTCATGTTTACGAGTAATGTTATCATGCTTGAGTTACTGCATACAACACCTAACATAACTACTACAACGACATCTGAGCATCAACCCTTTAAATAATAAGGAATAAATAAGGCACATGCACTCATATCCTTCCCTTAATTAACCCATTAATTATAATCGATAGACATAAATCTTGACATGTAGAATTTCTAAGTATATAGCAAAGATACGTGTGTGTATGAGGAAACCTATATAAGCAAGTTCTAGTGATTAGATAAACCTTTTTCATTATTATCTAGGTACCAAGTATCAGACTCTTTCTTGTACATTTACATTTTTTTCCTAGTATATATAAAGAGCGAGCTTCTTCCCCATGTTAATGGGTATAAAGGAAGGGCACATATAAAGAACGCTCTGGTATATCGGTCTAAGATATATAAAAAGGAAGACCTATATATCTGGAGTGATAAGAAACCAATCCATCACCCATAGTCTTAATAATGGTTGCACAGGCTCCAAAATTCTTTTTGTTATACTCATAGCTCCTTCAAGATGACAACTAGTCTCCTTGGAAGACAAATCTCAAAACTCAACTGAAATTTGAAGAAATTTGGTCTATAGTAGATGGCTCATATACTCGAGATGCAACAAACATTGATTAACAATGTAAGTTTGACAAATCCAACCAAAAGGCTAAGTTGATAATCATGTTCAGAGTATTGGATGAAGTCCAACCACACATCTGTGAAGCTAAAATAACTAAGGAAGCTTAAGATAAGCTCTAAACTATATATAAAGCCAAAAAAGTATTATTCTACATCTACAAAGTCAACTCCACTCTCTCAAATTGAGATTAGGAGAAATAGTGGAGACATTATTAAGGCATGTTTCAATGCTAAGGGCATCACTTCAATCCTTAGGTGAGAACATTTCAGATGACTCTCTTGTATCTATTATCTTGAGAGTACTAACACCCTTATACAGGATTTTTGTGACCATTTTGACTATCACAGAACAGAAATTAAGTTTTGAAAAATTGGTAAATATGTTGTAATGGGAAGATTCTTTTAATACTCACGATAACCAAAAAGAACATGTGTAAGCTACTTATCAATATGAAGGCAAGAAACCAATCAAATCATCATCAAAACATAATCTAAGGTAAAATTCATAAGGAGGAAAATCACATAAATAATATATCATTTATGGTCACTGGGGACATGAATTCAAAGATTGTTGGTACAATACCTTCAAGAAAGGATCTTCTAGTAGTTAGAAGTCCACTAACCAACAATCATCCCCTAGCACATTCAGTAAATCACAAGGATAAAAAAATGGGACCTGACAAAAGAAATCAAAGCAATAAAGAAATATTATCAAATAAGAACATGATTATGAAGAATACTTCTTGTACTCTATAGATCTCTATGATGAATCCACATCACAAAGTGACATATGGTAAGTTGACTTGGGTGCAACCCAACACATGATAGGTAAAAAAGATTGTTTTTTTCACTTTGAATGGCACACACAATAAAAATCATGTTTCTTTGGGTGATGATACCTCATATAGTGTGTAAGGAATTGGCAACATTACCTTACTTGTATGCATGCAAACATGTAGAATCACATATGTTCTCTATGTACCCAATTTAAAGATTAACTTTGACCACTTAACTCTTAGACCACAATTTGAAGATTCACTTTGACTATAAAGGTGGAAATAAAATATGTTTGATTAGAGAGAAATATAGAAACTCCAAAATTGTTACACAAGCATCTAATGTGAACTGTATATTTCAACTTGATTTCATTTAAAAAAATAATGAGGCACTAATAGCAAAAGACACAAAATTAACATAGAAGATTTGGCCATATTTGTTTTTGATATCTCGACACACTCCACCACTATAACATGGTAAGAAGATTGCCACATCTTAAAAAGGGTACAAAAAATGTCATGATTATTAAGTAGGCAAGCAACATAGAGTTCCATTTCAAAAAAGTTTATATAGTCTAATCGTAAACTTGATCTAATTCACACTGATCTATGCAAACCAGTAACACCTAGCCATGTTATATTTAAGTATTTCATGCTCTTTGTTGATGATTATTCTAGAAAAATGTGGGTCTACTATGTGAAAACAAAGAGTCAAGCCTTTCAAACTATCAATAAATTCAAAGTGGCTATTGAAATAGAATCTAGTCAAAAAATCAAGACCCTCCACTTAGATCATGGGGTAAATTCACTAGTAATGAATTTAAATAATTTTTGTAAATAAAATGGCATTCATCATCAAATGGCACCTCCACATACATCATAATAAAATGTAGTTATTGAATGGAAGAATTATACTATTATAGAAATGGTGCATTGTATGATACATGATTCAAGATTGATAAAGGCATTTTGGGCAGAAGTTGTTAAAACTATTGTATATCTACTCAATAGAGTACCCACTATAGTTCTTTATGGAGTAAATCCACATGAAGCCTAGCCAAGGAAAAATCCATCTATAGCACATATTTGAGTTTTTGGATGCCAAGTAAATATGCATATTCCAAAAGCAAAACAGACTGAACTTGATATGAAAGCCAAAAAATATGTGTTCTTAGGGTACAGTGAAGAATCACTTGCCTATAGAATCATGGATTTAAAAACTAGACAAATCTATACCATCAGAGATGTTGAGTTCTTTGAAAAGAAAGAAGTAGAATCTCCTTCTACAGACTCACCTAATAAGCAAACCAATCTCATAGAAAATACAGAAGATGGTAGTCTCCTAGATGAATAAAATAATGATGATGGGAATGATGGTACAACTCTACCACCCATAATAACTACTCAATGTATGCATAAATGGTATACAAATACACTCAAAGATGCAAAATTTGATCGTGTTCCAAGCACATCTACCATTAAACTAAGGACTCATAGTATGGCTCGAGGAGAGGTAAATTTAGCCTTAATGAGTATAGTTATTGAATTTGTCAAGCCCTCTACGGTTCAGGAAGCCTTATAGTTGAAACCTTGGAAAGATGTCATGGATGTAGAATATAATTCATTGATGAAGAATAAAACATGGTAGCTTGTAGATCTTCCACCAGGGAAGATGCCAATCGGATGCAAATGGATCTTCAAGATGAAGCATAAAGCATATGGTAGTTTTGACAAGCACAAGGCAAGACTAGTTGTAAAAGGGTATGCTCAAAAAGAAGACATTGACTATGAGGAGACATTTACTCCCATAGCAAAGAGCAAAACTATTAGGATGATTTTTTCTCTAACTGTATAGTTTGGCTAAAAATTCCATTAAATGGATGTGAAAAGTGCCTTCCTTAATGGAGACTTATAGGAAGAAGTCTACATGACTCAACTAGAAGGTTTTATCAAATCATAAAAAGAAGATAAAGTTTGTAGACTTATCAAATCACTGTTGTTGTTAAACAGGCTCTCGAGGGATGGTATATCAAGATTGATGAGCATCTCTTGAAACATGGATTCAAAAGGAGTCTATATGATCCCAATCTCTACCTCAAACAGTAAGGGGGGAGATAGTATTTTTTATTGTTTATGTTAATGATCTATTCATCACTAGTAGTTCAATGAAGATAATTAAATCAACAAAGAAAGATCTAAATCGATCATTTGACATGATAGATCTTGGGCTTCTACATTATTGCCTTGGTTTAGAAGTTTGGAAGAGAATATATCACATTTTTTTTATCTTAGCTCAAATATACCAACACAATGCTCAAGAAATTTCACATGATGGATAGCAAATCAATTGCCACACCTATGGAGATAAAACTTCAATTGTCTTGAGCATATCCATCACCATAGGTGAATGCAGCTCTATATCAGTAGTTGATGGGGAGTCTCATTTACCTAACCTACACTGGGCCAGATATCATAAATGTTGTTAATTATTACTCAAGGTTCATGCAAGAGCCTAAGTTCAGTCACTAGAAAGCATCAAAATGAGTATCGAGGTACATCAAGGAACTATGGATTTTGGCTTAGAATACAAGAAAAATAATAACTTCTTGATAAGATACTCAGATTTAGATCATGTAGGGAAAATTGATGATAGAAAATCGACTTTAAGACTTGTAATCTTTTTAGGATCTGAACTAATATCATGGGGGAGTAAGAAACAAAATTGTGTTTCAAGATCCTCTATAGAATTAGAATATCATACCATAGGAGGAGCTATCTTTGAAGTGATTTGGTTCAAACGTATACTTGAAGGATTTGGATTACCATATAATCAACCAACAATTCTTCATTTAGATAATGAAGGAGTAGTGAAGCTTTTTTGTAATCTAGTATTTCATAAATGCACTAAACACATTGAGGTGCAAGTTCATTTCATCCATAAACGTGTTTAGAACAACAACATCCAGCTCCAATATTGCCCAATGGATCAACAACATGCATATGTTTTTACTAAAGCACTTGCACAAGAAAAATTTAAGGCATTCAAATAATTTCTCTCATGTTCACTTGAGATAATTCTAAATTAGAGGTGAATATTGGGGTGATTAATTCACCATTGTAAATAAATTATTAATATTTAATTACTCATAGTAAATAGTGAATAATAATTATGTGAGTAAATTATACTCACCATAGATAGTTAGGTGGTTTATTTAGGTTAGTAAATCTCAAAATATTTGTTAGCATAGTAATTTATTACTCCCATGTTGTATTTGGGATATTCTCTGATAATGCTCTCTCAAATTTACTAGGACTATCACGAACATGATTTGTTGGTATAAATAAGTTCTTTGTATTCATGCTTTAGTTGATTTGAATAAATATAATTTTATTCATCCTCAAGACATAGTCAAATAGGTAAAGTAGTAGGGAATACTCAATTAGGTAAAGTAGGGGCCATACTCAATGGTATAAATCTATTACATACATAACATGATTCAAAATTTTATTTTTTAGTCTATCTTCTAATTCTAAAATTATGTAAACTAAGTATTGACGAGAATAGATTTTGAAAAACTAACTTCTAAATGGCAACTCTTATAACTCTGCAATGGATTTTAGAAGATGCAGAGTGGCTCTAATTTGTTATATTTAATTTTAAAAAATTAAAGTATAAGAATATGAATTTTAAAATCAATTAAATGTAAACTTATACTTCTCACATTTAAAAATATAATACAAGAAAATAGTCAAAAAATAGATCATATCTTACCAAAAGACATATGCCCTTTGTACTGCTTAGAGTGTACGCCCTTTCCTTTCAATTTTTTTAAATATTTGTATTTTCTTATCAAAAATGTCTTTTAAAGGGCGTACGCCCTTTGAAAGACATTTTTTATAGGAAAAGGGATGCAACATGTCTTACAAAGGGCATACACCCTTTTAACATTTTAATCTTTGACTTTTACGTTTTTCTTCCAAAATTTCTTTGGGTATAGGCTTGGGGAAGTCTGAACCTAGCCTAAAATCAACCATGGAACATCCACATGGTTTTTAGAAACTGTAGGAGTCTTTTTCATCTTTATTGACACATTTGATCAGATAGATTTTATTTTTTATTTTTAAATTATATGGGTTTGTAGAGGGGAAAGCATAGTTTTTAATATATAATTATTTACTGTTAAACTATTATTTTCATTTATTACTTAATTTCTACACAATATATATCATTATAGACTATATACATATTGTTACAAATACCTTTAGAACTTTTTGACCGTTAATTGAAAGTTTATAAAACTTATATTTCAACAATCTACACATCATTATCTATGCTTTAAAAAAATAAAAATAATTTTTATGAAGTTAAGGTAAAAAAAGTTGTGTTCGTACACTTGTAGTTTCAATTTTATAGCTATCTTGATTTATAAAATTATTTAAAATATACATATATAAATTAATAAAAAATATTCTCAACAATCTTCGACGTTTCATCTAACCATATATGAAATTTCACACAACAATTCATTCATTTAATTAAAAAAAAATTGCTCGTGCACATGCAGTCTCCTTATCTTTTCACAAAAAAATGTCAAGACATTGTCATAAATGCATCTATTTCACACACTGTTATCATTTGAGTATTGAAAAAAATGTTTAGAAACTACATTAAAAATTCTACAATTCATATTCTTACATCATTGTCATATTCATTTCTCAAGTGTCTCTAGAATTCTCTCCAAGTTCAATAATTATTTTTTTTTTTAAAAGTGTTGATTTAAGCCTTGTTTTGTCCCTCATTATCTTGCATCTACCTACCTAGATATAAATTTATGTTTCTCAAGAGGATGTTCATATAAAATTTTATAAATTATAATTACCCGATTGACATGAATGTATTTAACACACTCATGCATTATAGAAGGTACTGCTCAAAGCGTATGTATTTAAGGTCATCCTAATAACATATCAAAAACAATAGTGAAAGGTATAATTGAGAAGGTAGTAACCACATGTGCAGGACCTAGCTGTAAAGGTAAGTCAATCTTACCAAGAACCTATTGTGATGTCCCAATACTCTAACTGATTTGGTCTAAGGATGTAAATCATAATTTGTATAACCCAAATGTGTAATTATTGTCATGGTAAAAATGTTCTCACTTGCACCATTATCAATCATAACATTATGTATAGACTAGTGATCAAGGTATGCTTGAATAAATAATGAATGAAGATTTGCGTCATCATCCCCAATATCATTGTCATCAAAAGCAATAGAAGGTCTTTGAACTATAAGAGGTATATGTTGTGAATAGGTACCAATAATCCCATCTAATGGGTGCTCATAATGAGATGGAGGAGGATTTGTATTATATGTCATTTGAACTTTTGAATGGTTCTTCAAATGGTCCTGCAAAGGATTGTATATATTTTTTGATTATGGTGATCACCATGTTGTGAACTTGATTCCTTTAGAGGATCATCAAATGTAATATTTTGGTCATCGATGAGGTCTTAGACTTATGCTTCAAGGTAAAATATATATCCATAAAATTCCCAGGGCCTTGGTGATAGTCACAATAAAAATTCACATCATACCCTTTGGGTAGAGGTCTACTCATATCAACCTCTATAAGATGAGGGAGAAATATGAGGTGAAACTCTACAAGCCACATGAGTAATTAAGCAAGAGACTCAGGTAAGCATGTAAATTATCTTTGTTGTGCATTGGATAACACAAGTCAATTAGGTTGATGTGATATTGCATTAACCATGATGGTTGATTATTTTTTAGGCTCAAGAGGTTTGACCTTATAACTTGGTTTGAAAGTAAACTTGGTATTGGATGTAGATGTAGTCAGTATGTTTGCTACATACTTAAGTTTGTTTAATAAGATAAGTTTCATTTCACAGTACCGAACAATGCAACATAATTCATCAAAAGATTTGAACTTCTTGAATACAATGGAATCATGTAAAGAAGCAAACAAACTTTGCTTGAAAATCTCTTGAAGCTATTTATTTGCTATAAGATTGATCATTTTAGCCAGCATTATCTTATACCGAAAGACATACTCGCTAATAGGTTCATTGGTTCCTTATTTGATTTTTGTAATTTGGGCGTAGGAAACCTTTTTGATAATGTTAATAGAAAAATGTGACAAAAATTGATCTTCAAAAGGTTTGAATATGTTTATTGACTGGGTTGGTAAATCATAGAACTACCTTAAAGCATAGTATTTTAAGCTCCTTGGAAATAGTTTGGTCAAAAGTTTATTATTGGAGGCATAATCAAGGCATGCCATGAAAATGGATTAAAGATGATATTAAGGATCACCCTTGACATCATAAAATATGAAGTTAAATGAAATAAAACCAGTTTTCAAGAGACGTAAATATATCTCTATTACAAGAGGATTATTGTAACAAACTCATTGGGTTTTACTAGAATAGGATAATTGTTTTAATTAATTACACATATTCATCTAACAGATTTAACCACAATGAAACCTAACTAAGTGATCTTTAACTAAATGTATTATTTTTAGTTAACCTTTAAATGTCTATAGCTAATCCATTTAGCTAATGATCACCATAACAATAATATATCAAAACATGTACAATGCTAAAAATGCTAATAAAGACTGCATTTATTTCATATAAATAGTATTATAAATTCAACCATGACTAATACAACATTACAATCATGGTTGATACAACATTACAGCCACTGTTGTAATTATTCATATGAATACAAAGTATAGTTTTAAAAATAATAATGTTATGATAATAATAGAAAAGGATACAAAGATTTATGAATTATGAGTCTCAACAAACTCAAGTATGTAGAAGTAATCTCAAGTGTAGTCTATAGTGTAGTCTATAGTGTAGTCTATAGTGACAAACTAGAACCTGTGCACTGTAAAATAACTAATATATGATGTATGCCATAAATAAATATGTTCTAACATGATATTATACAAACATATAAACTATATCAAATACATGAAATGACAATGTTTAACTATAAACATTACTTTGAACAAATTTTTTATATAGTTATTGATCTCTAGGATCAATAAATTTCATACACACCACTCAATTGGATTACACTCCATCTTGCATTAATGGTGCTAATTAAGTGAGTGGAATCTATCACACTACTTATTTATGGTAGTTAACGTGAGATTTGGTTATTTATATAATAATATAAAAAATAATAGATCCAAATAGAATATTTTTTATTAGCATATATAAATTATGCTAAGTACGAAAATATCAAATGCATACATTTAGTCCATCAAATGTAATGTGATGAATCTTACATCATCTAATTTATTACAGAACAATAAATAGATTCATAAACAACCCTCATTAGTAACATACCATCCGGGTAAGAAACATGTCAAGGCATCTAGTTACCAAATATCAATATGTAACTATAAATGTTATTGCATCCATCTATAAACATTTTCATAGCTTAACAGAACCATATTAAAATCACATTAAAAAATACTACGACATCAAAATGACTAGTAATCAATCCAAATACCTTATGTTTAAATGTTTCATCATAAACAATCAATTACACTCAGAACTTAGCCAAGATAGTTAAAATACACCCATATGTATTTGTCATACATGCTATGTTTTAGAAACATTAACCATATAGGAAGATCTATATATGGTAAAATTGTGTCTAATTTTATATTAAGTTAACAAATCATAAGTTTTATACCATATATGTATATCCATATGTTTCAACTACTCAAGCTAAGTTCTTAGCTAAATAAAACCTCAACCAGTAAGTATATGGTATACTCTAAATAGATTAAACTTTTATCCATTAGCTAGAGGTATAATGTATACCTATTTACTTAAGTTAAGATTTAGCAAAATCAAACTATATAATATGATTTACTCAAACTTCTATAGATAAACTAAACCATGTTTATAAATAGATTAATTTTTATTCAAGGGAAAATGTTCTCTATTCGTCTCATGTTTTTAAATATATTTCCAATTTTAATAGCACTATCAATGAAATCAACCATGTTTTATTTCATAAAACTCAATACCCTCAGGTATATATATTGAAATGTATACAGTCAGTTATACAATTTCACCCGATTGAATTTAAATTAACTAAAATGGTTTAATTAAATCAAAGTCTAATATAACACATAGTCAATTGTATAACTCGGCCCTTTGCATTAAATAATTTCCATTGACTCTATTGTTACTATATCTATATTTAAATATAGTGGATATTGTGAGATTATTATTCTACCCACAAACTCATATACACCTCAAATAAGTATAAGTATTTAAATGAATACACATCCCCATCAAAGTTTGTATAAGGGTCTATATTTAAGAAAAGAGAATTTTCTTATTTCCCAGTCAAATTAATAATTATTACCAAAGGCCTCTAAAATAATTCAACATAGCTTATCTATATGTAAATAATAATCATTAACTCATACATATCCAAGTGTATCTATACATTGGTATATATATAAACTTTCAAGTCTTATCAATTGTCCTAGGCATCTGTAGGTTTTATATATTCATTTAGGTATATTTCAATATCATATGATTCATATACATACATAGGATAATGCCACAATCTAAACTTATATATATACACATCTAGGTATATTTCAATATCATATGATTCATATACATATATAGGCTAACGCCATAATCTAAACTTGGATATATATATATACATATATATATATATATATATATATATATATATATATATATATATATAAAACTCAGACCATTTAAGTCCTAAAAAATTATATATATACCCCTAAATATTTATATTCATCCCTTATATAAAACATATAAATGAAATAAACCCAGATTTCATTTTATTCATCTTATACATCATTATACACAACCAAACCCTGTTTTGGGTTGTAATTTTAATCTGAGCTATTTAATTTTTCACTCAAGTCTATATTCAAATAAAAAAGGGAATAATTCAAAACAAATCCAAATGACTCAAAGTATGTTATATAAAACATGTTGAGTTTTCACCTGAGCAATATCAACCTAAGGTTAACTTCGGCCCTATAAAAATACTCGTGTCTCATAGCCACTTACAAGACTTATAATTCACAAAGGAATTTAAATAATTCTACCTATAAATATAGTTTACCCACCTAGTTACTCATGGCAACTAAATTTATTTTTCAAACCAAACCTAGGGTTTTCAAAATTTTGAGTCAAGTATATACACACAAAATTTTTCCTTGAGGTATTATATACAGTAAGGCAAAGAACATAAAATCTTAAGTCATTCAAATTAAGGTTTTTTGGGTTATATGTTGAGTTATGTGGATGGTCAATCCATCCACAGGGCCCAACATTTAGCCCATTTTTATAATTTCATAAAAATGAAACACTAAAACCCTCATGAAATCATTTACTAGAATTCACCCATAAAATCATCCAGGAGCTTAAATACAACACCAACCTGGAAGAGAAATATATATGCCAATGATTCAAATTTTACTCCCATTATAATCTCGAACCACTTTCTCTTCTTTGCCTATCATTTTTTGTCATGCCATCCAAGCTTTTCTTCTTCTTTTTTATCCATTTGCATGATAATTTCATGCCACAAAACTTTCCATTCATTTCACCATGATTAACTAACTCACAATGCACTTCCATAGAACTATGTGTTTTCTCCATGCAAACCAAATAGAACTATCCATTTCACAAGATGGTGTGCCCAATACCAATTAAATACCAAATTAACCCTAATCATCTCAAAAATTATATGTTTAAATAATAAAATAATAATAAACTCTTCAAACTATATGCATGTTAACAATGACTTTATCGAACCCATTTAAACTATTGTTTACAATGAGTTCGACCCCATTAACATCAATATAAAAATTCATTAAACATCATAACTCAAATCAAACACAATGATATTATCAATAATAATTTTATTGTTGACATTGCCTTAGCATAGGGTTATTTCTAATGCCTTCAACTATATTTTATACCCAATGGCAATTAATGAAAATAATGGTATTTACCAACAATAAAACTTCCAAATTCATTATACAATGCAACTAATGTCATCATAATCATTAACGAAGAAACTCCTTTTGTTTAATGACTTAACACTAGGTTATTTTAATTATTATAAACAACAATAATAACTATTTATGACATTTATTATCACCTTAATCCCACAGATCAAACTAAACAATAGAATTCATCTATTAATATAATAATAAATACAAAACAAAACATTGCTTATAATTCACTTAGTTATGTCCAAGACAATGGTAAGTCATATTAATACATGTACATATTCACGTATTCAACTAAGAAACATCATACAAGTAAATATAAGTATGACAATCAGATTAGTGCAATCATATTGTTGTTCCCAAAAGCTGTCAGTCATTTTTAGGACAACATTTGAACTATTTTGGTTCAACAGACCAAAATCCTCTCTTCCCTTTTCAAAAATTTATTCTGAGCATTCAAATTCTCCATTTTTCAAGCTTTTTCAGAAATCTACGAACTCTGCAGGCTTGAATCTATGAACTCTGTAGATATGTTTCTATAGACTAAACATGCCTGAAATTAGTAGGTTCAATGGATTTAACAAGTAAATTCTCTCAAAGGGGAAAGTTTCCAACACTTAGGCATTTTTAGGATTGGTTCAATGCCTTGGTTCAACCAAAGGGGTTCATTGGCAAGCTTCTAAGCAAGGATTGAACCATTGAACCATAGAACCATTGAACCTTGAACCAAAATGGTTCAAGGGTTCAACAGGTTCAAGGTTCAACATCGTCAGCAAGCTTTAAAGAGTCAAGCACTTTGTCAAATTTCATCAAGTTCAACCACTTCACAATCCTGCGGCTTCAAACACTTACCAAAAAATAAAGGCTTGAACCATTAAACCTTGAACCATTTTGGTTCAATAGTTCAACAGGTTCAACAACCAAATGGTTCAATGCATTTGGTTCAAGAGATCAAAAAGACTTAGACAAAAAAAAGGATTGAACCGATTGAACCATTGAACCAAAGGTTGGTTCAATCGGTCAGTTCAATCGGTAGGTTCAAGGGACTGCCCCAAAGCCAAAGGAAAAGTGCCCTTACAGAGGGTAGTGAACCAAGGCCAAGAGCCCTTGTGGAGGGCAGTGGGCAAAAGCGGGCAAAGTTGGAATTCCTTCAAAAAAATGACTAAGGCCGAAAGAAGAGATTTCCATCAGACTTTTTCTCGAGGAAATTATCAGGTAGAGAACAAGGAACTCTTTTAGAAAAGTTCCCACAACAAAAATTGTTAAGGCAAACAGTCCTTCAGACATTTTGTCTGAAGGAACTCACCTGGGAAGAAATCCCAACCGCAAGGAAGGAAATGAGCAGCTAAGGAAAGGAACCTTTCCTTCGGACAAAATGTCTAAAGGAATTCCTTCGGACATTTTGTCCGAAGGAAATAAAGGATGAAGTCCACCAAAAAATTTAAAGTCTGCTGAAGAAACAAAAGCTCGCCCAAAGGAATTAAAGCCCGAAGGCCGCCTGAAAGATCTCGAAGGGTAGGTACCCTTGTAGGGGGCACTCAACACTCAGAAAAGGACCATTTGAAAAGCCTGAAGGGACACCTTCCCTTTGGGGTGTTCCAAAGGCTAGAAAAAGATGTAGAAAAGAGCCTCCAAAGACTTAGACAAAAAGGAGACTTTAGAGAACAAGGATTGAACTGTTGAACCTTGAACTAAATGGTTCAAACGGTTCAAGGGTTTAACATTTCAAGGATTCAGAAGGACTTAGAAAAACTTGGAGGAGCAAAACAACAAAGAATGAACTAATGAACCAATTGAACTTTGAACCAAAAGAGTTTAAAGTTCAATGGTTCAAGGGTTCAAAGGTTTAAAGATAGCCTCAAGCAAAGAAAGAAGCAGCAAATAGATGATTCCAAAAGCAAGTTCAAAGAAAGCAATGGTTCAAACAGAGAGTAAAGAAGCAATTGAACAGGGAAGCGATGAACTGATAAAGATCACCTGAACCGTTGAACCAATGAATCGATGAACTTTTCACAGGTTTAAAGGTTCATGGTTCAAGATGGTTCAAACAAAGTAGCAACCAGTGACGGCCCCATGGACGTCAATTTTAATGTAATAGAATATTCGTTAATATTTGAATATGGCATGGAATTTGAAAAGTAAACCAAGCAACTGACTGAAAAGAGAGCTCAAGAGCCCAAATTGCTACAGGGAAGAGAAGAACAATGCAAAAAAGATTAGAAATATCTTCAAGGTAGTTATTTCTAGTAGGTGAAACAGTGGATCAAGTGGTCATCTGAGCACACCAAATCAAAGACAACCTATTTTTCTTCCATGAAGTAATGGAAAATTAGACAGCTACGCAGACATCATAAAAAGGACCAAACAACTCATGGTAAGGAGGAGACATATAAGATGGATGGGCATGCCATAGTTAAGGCAATACATTGTTCCTAGCATGGCCCTCCAGACAGAACTAAAGGTGCATTGAAGGCTTTAACTATAGCATGGGTTGTCCCATGGGAAATAGCACCAAGCCTTGCTTGGTTGCTAGACATTGTAATTTCTCTCATTAGGGGAAAGGATATTTTCATTTTACAGAAGCAAAACTCTGCCCAAATTAGAAGGCGAATACTGAGACTTTGAGCTCAAATTGTTGTTCATATTATTTTATTTGAATGAGAAAGTAAGACACTTGTAGACTTTATGTTGTTATATCTTGTGTTATTTTTGGTAATGGTTCTTATGTCTGTTTCCTAGGATCATTCTTGGTTATTTAATCTAACAAGAAGAACTTGTGGCAGTAATCAGGAAGGTGTCCTGAAACCAATTGTGAGGAAGACTTTGTGCTTTCACAATTATTTTTAGTGTGTATTTTCATTTTATGTTTCTATGTGAAGGATCTTAGGATGACTTTGTGCCCCCATTATCCTTTGTGTTCCCTATTTGGGCAGTTGAGGTGGAGACTTTGGGTTCCATTTCATACTGCTAGTTACTACGCCCTTGTTACCTAGTTCTTTGTCACTACCTAAAAGAACTCCTGCACCTTGTTGCAAGATCACTTCTGAAAGAAGAGAAGTGCCTTTAGTATTATCACCAAGATTTTCTCCTTTGTCTATGAACATCATCTCTGAAAAAAGAGAGATGGATAGTGTATCCCACCCCTGAGTGTTATTTTTTGATTATATCTATAGTATATAGCTCCTACATATTTACAGGGAACCTCCCCTTGATGAGGGGAGAGATTTGTCCCCTTTTGATGTGGTAAAACTACACATCTGGCTAACCAATCTCCCTATGTTGTGGTTGAAGAGACCTATTTTGCTCATCAGTTAGCTAGTGACAAAATATTCACCAACAATATTTTTGGTGACTCTGCTGGGGAAGAGCACGCAGTTTGAAGCCTTAAGCTTCAAGCTAAAGCAAGACCAGTCCCTTCTCATTTTTATCCTACAATCTGGTAACTCCACACTATACCAAAAGTCAGAGAGCCCAAGGTGTTGTTGACCCTATTTTTGAATTGGTGCAAAAGGGCAATTCCAATTTGTTCCCTCTCCAACTTCAAGTTCAATGATCCAGGAGTGTTCCTTTTACCTGTACCAGGACACCAACACAAGGTAGAGCTTCTTTTTCTATTATTAGCAGAGCATTTCCCATCCACATGCTACCCAAATTTGTTATCCCTCTTTTTCATAATCTAATCATGGTAGTTCAAGGCCCCTGGGTAACTCTTTTGGTCCACTAAATCTTACTCCGCCTCTACATGAACTTCCATGCAGCTCAAGAAAGAATTTCCCCAAATTCTTTGGTGATGGGAGAGTTCATCCTGATGAACACATTGCAGCCTTCAACATAACCTATGGCATAATAGGAGTGGAATTTGAGGATGTGGTAGTCAAGATTTTCATGGAAATACTACAAGGTGCTATTGTAGAATGGTTCTACCATCTGCAGGCTAGGTCAGTAACTGACTGGAACACATTCAAAGCTAAATTTGAAGCCAGGTTCAAGCCTACAGAAGATGCACATGCCTTACTATCCCAGCTCACACAGATGAATAAGGAGCCTCATGAACCTATGAGGGATTTCATAGCAAAGTTTGACAAGCTAAGAAAGTGAATTCCTACAATTGCTCAGCCAACAACTGAAAACCTCAAATACTTCTTCATCAACTCACAGCTACCTGAAGTGAGTTTTTTGCTGAGACATGCTGGCCACATAGACCTTGAGGCTGCTTAGGATTTGGATACTGAGGTAGAAGATGACCTTATCTTAGTAGGAAAGATAAGGAGAGATCTAAACAGAGATAAATCTTCTTCTTCCTCTGAATACGCACCTTTAGCCACCACTGATCCAATCGTGCAGAAGCTAGCAAATGAGTTGTTGGCTCTCAAAAAGAAAATGGTGTAAGGAATTTCATCTAATCCTTCATATAGAGATGCATCAAGGAAGACATTCCCTAATTAGTCTTACCAAGGCAATGCTACCAGAAACTAATGGCAAGCAAATCATCTTCCTCCTCCATAGAGGAACCTTACCCTTAAAGCACCTCCAACCAACTCAGCAGTTGGATATCTAGAAATAGAACATGATTCTTCTTTTCAACCTGAGTTTGATCAAGAAAATGACATTGATCTCTTCATGGAAGACCAAGAATAATCAGTTGGCGACTCTAACATTGGTTTTCTAAATTACCAAGATGAACCTAAAAGTGAAGGTGAAGCAGCTGAGGGATCATATGTTGTGTTCACCTAGTCCAAGAATTAGTCAGCCTAATAAGCTGATAAAGAGAAGATAGATCAGCAACCTCAACCATCCATTTCAATTGCTAAGCGTGGAACCACTCTGCCTTTCCAGCTAAAGGACCCGGTGACTACTAAAAATGTGAGTACCTCAATTACACCTTCACCTTCAATTTCAAATTCACAGACCAATCCTTCCCCTTCTAAAAACCAAAAGGATGAACTCCCATCCTCTACTCTTAGCTCATTCCAAACATTTGACATAATTGACCATATAAAGAAAACTAAAATTCAAATGTCTGAATTTAAATTTATGTAGTCCAATCCTAAGCAATTAGACAGGTTGGTTCAATGTGTGAAGAACCAAACCATCCCTTCAAGACAAGAACCTAAGAAGGTAACTCATGATCCCCCAAAGAACATGTCTATTCCAAACAACCTTGTCATTACCCCTCCTTCTGCCCTTGAAAAAATAAAGCCTTTCTATGTTTTTCTATTGATAAACGGTCACAAGCTGAGCAGTTGCATCATTGATTTCAGAGCTTCAAACAATGTCATGCCTGCCAAAGTGGCTAAATCCCTTGGCCTCACACTAACCAAGATGTTTGGAAGATGTTTTTCCATGGATAATAAGCAAGTACCACTGCTGAGACAAATTAAGGACGCCCAATTTGCATTTACAGCTTTTTCAGACAAGAGAATTAAGATGACTATCCTGGTGGCTAACGTCTCAGCATCATATGGCATCCTTCTTAGGTAGAATTTTTGTAAGAATGTTAGAGGTGAATTGAGCATAGACTTATTTGAGGTGAGAATCCCTATTAAAGGTGTCATGAAGAGGTTGCTTCCTGAGAAGAAAGCAAAATATGTGGTTACTCAGACATCAGCACCTGAAGCTCAAATCTTATTTGAGTCTTCAGGCATGGGTAATTATTTCTTAACCATAGAGGAAGTCCATGAAGCACCTAATAAAAATCCTAAATGTGATACCTTGAAAATACCTTCAGCTAGAACAGCAAAAAGGATGGTAGAACATAGTACAAGTGCTGAGGAATCTCTACCTCTAAATGAAGAAGAATCCAAAGAAAAATTAGTGCTTGATGAGGTATGGATTCTAAAATTTGATGGTAGCTACTCCTCTACTAGTTCAAGAGCTGGGGTTGTGCTAGTAGCTCCTCAAGGAGATATTTTTCCTTCATTCTACAAATTATAGTTCAGTAATACCAATAATACAGCTGAGTATGAATCATTATTGCTTAGATTAAGGGTTGCTCAAGACAAAGGCATCAAAATCCTTCATGCTAAAGGAGATGTTGAACTGGTGGTCTATCAGGTTAGAAACTTGTATCAAACTAAAAATGAGAGATTGCACCACTATCGCAATCTAGTCTGAGACCAAATTAAAATCTTTGATGCTTTCAGCATCTCTGCCATTCCTAGGGAATTTAATGACTAAACTGATGCACTGGTTGTTTCAGCTACTCTCTTGGTTCTTCACCCAGACTTCAAAGGAGATAGGTACACTATTAAATTGGTCTTTCAACCAAGTGTGCCTAATAATGCCAGTCATTGGCAGGTGTTTAATAATGATAGCCAAATCATTGCCTTCTTGGAGCAAAAAGATAGCTTTGAACAACTGCATTTTGAAGGTAGTGAACCCCAAAAATTTGAACCAGCTCCTGAGTCAAGTTCTAATGCAGGTGAGGAATTCCTACAGCTAAAAGAAAACAAAATCCTAAAAAGCCTAGTTTCTCTTGAGAAGTTTTTTGATAAACATGATAGATTCATCAAATAGTAGCAAACAGATTCAAGCTCCTCCAAGGAATTTGATCAGGTAAATATGGGTACCAAATAAAATCCCAAGATGGTGAACATTGGGAAGTGTTGCAATCAGGAAGAAAAGACTAAGTTCAATACTCTGCTAAGTTAGTACATGGATGTCTTAGCATACTCCTATGATGACCTGAAGTCACTCAGACCTAATGAAATTTGCCATGACATTCCTCTCAAAAGTGATTCAGCACCTTACAGAAAAAAATCCAGGTAGTACAATCCAAAAATATTAGGTAATATTTTGTTTGAGATATAAAAAATGTTAAATCCTAGGATCATTTTCCCAATCCATCATTCCACATGGATTGCAAATATAGTGTCTGTGAGGAAGAAGAATGGCAAAATTCACCTTTGTGTGGATTTTAGAAATTTAAATTAGTCATCCTTAAAGGATAACTATCCTTTGCCAATCATGGATCAAGTGCTTCAAATAGTGACCAATTTAGAGATTTATCAATGCTTGATGGCTTCTCAGAATACAATCAAGTTAAATTTGGTGAAACAGACCAGCACAAGACTGCCTTCACCACACCTTGGGTGTGGGGCACGTTTGCATATAGAAGGATGCCTTTTGGATTGATAAATACTGGCACCACCTTCCAAAGATCAATGGACCTTGCTTTCAAAGATGAGATGGGTAAGTTCATTGTAGTATACTTAGATGATTTAACAGTCTTTTTTAAGCGTCACCCTGACCATGTGCGCCACTTGAAATAAGTGCTAGAACGCTGCCACCAACATGGCATTTCTTTAAATCTCAAGAAGTCTATTTTTGGGGTAACAAAAGGGAAACTTCTTGAACACATTGTGTCCAAAGGAGGCATAAAGATTGACTTAAATAGAGTCAATTCCATCCAAGAGCTTACCTTGCCCACAAGTAAGACTGTAGTTTACTCTTTCTTCAGAAATGTGAATTTCTTATGAAGGTTCATCCCCGAGTTTGCTGAGAAGACTCGTCATACTGTAAAAATGATGAAGAGAAAGGCCACTTTCAGCTAGACTGAAGAAGGCAAATTGGCATTTCAAGACATCAAGACTGCTAATGCTCACGCCCCAATTTTGGTTTGTCTAGACTATAGCAAGGATTTCACAATGTATAGTTATGCTTCTGAGCACACACTTTCAGCAATTTTGGTTCAACAGAACCAAGAAGGTGTGGAATCTCCTATTTATTTCATGAGCTGTCCTCTCAAAGCTCATGAGCTGAAGTACCCAATCATGGAGAAGCATACTTATGTAGTGGTGAAGGCAGTCAAGGATTTCTGCTTTTACATCTTAAATTCACACACTACTGCCTTAGTTCCTGACACCACGGTCAAATCCATATTAACTCAGCAGGAGTTCAAAACCAAAAGAGGGAATTGGATTACTAAAATCTAAGAGTTTGATCTAGTCATCAAACCAACAAAGCTGGTGCATGGAAAGGGCCTATGCCAATTGATTGCTAACAATAGACCAGAAGGAACAGAGCATAAAAAAAGAAATTGAAGACATGCCAATAGTCCTCTTTGTATCCATTACAAATGAGTGGTATTTAGATATTGCTCATTTCCTTACTTATGGTAAGTGTCCTACTCACTTTCTTATAAAGAAATAAGGACTGTCAAGTTGAAAGCTACAAATTTTGTCCTCTGGGACAACGCCTGTACAAGAAGAGCCTTGATGGAGTGTTCTTTCGCTGCGTGGATAAAGAGCAGCATAGCCAACTTCTAAAATCCTTCCATAATTTGGCTTGTAGAGGACATTTCTCTGCTCCTGTAACTACCCATAAAATTATGTGGGCCAGGTATTACTAGCCAACTCTCTTTCAAGATGCATATAAATGGGTAAGAAGGTGTGAACTATGCCAGAAATTTGTTGGGAGACCCAAGTTAGTTGCCCTACGTCTCAAGCCAGTAGTGATAGAAGAGCCATTCCAACAATGGGGAATCAACTTCATTGATGATGTAAACCCATCTTCAAGTGCTAGACATGATTATGTCCTCACAGCAATAGATTACTTCACCAAGTGGGTTGAAATAACTCCAACCAAGCATGCTACTTCAAAATTAGTATGCAACTTCTTCAAAGAGAACATCATTGTCAGGTTTGGGGTCCCAACCAAGATTTTCACTGATAATGCAACTTGTTTCACTTCCTAAGAGATCACTCAATTCTATTTTTACTATGATATCATGCTCTCCCACTCTTCTGATTACTTTTCATAAAGGAATCGACAAGCTGAATCAAGCAATAAGAACCTGGTGACTATCATCAAGAAGCTAATAGATGAAAACCAAGGACATGGCATAAAGTATTGGTTCATGCTTTATGGGTAGACAGAATTACACCAAAGAGAGAAATTGGTATGTCTCCTTTCCAACTTCTTATGGACTCAATGCTGAAATACCAATCACCCTAGAATTACCAGCATTGAAATTGGCTAAGGTAATTAAAGATTAGACATATGAAAGCTCACTTGATAAGAGGATCATGTGCTTAACCGAGCTGGATGAGCAAAGAACTATGGTGGTGGACTGAATTGCTACCCATCAAAGTTTGGTGAAGAAGCTCTTCGACCAAAAGGCAAAAAATCATAATTTTCAGATTGGAGATCAAGTCCTGTTGTGGGACAAGAGAAGAGAACCAAAGGGAATGCATGGGAAATTTGATTCCCTATGGAGAGGCCCTTTTACTATTCATGATCTCAATAGTGAAAATAGTTTTCTATTGAAGTACCAAGATGGCATGCTCTTTTCTCTACCTCACAATGGGCAGCATCTGAAGCACTTCAATTCTTGAAGTATCATATAAGTTCACCTGTACATATGTATATTTGTATAGTCTTTGTTTCTTTTTTGTGTTTTTCATTTTCATTTTTTGGAGCCTTTCTTTTTGGGTAGCATGACTCCATATCCCAATGGCATACTTCAAGGCACTGGAGATTTTGGTTTCTACTCCCCTCAGTTGTTCCAAGTTTTCAACTGAAGGAAGTTCTCTAACTAGAGCCAGCTATTGTTTCCAAAAGCTGTCACTCATGTTTAGGACAACATTTAAACTATTTTGGTTCAACATACCAAAATCCTCTCTTCCCTTTTCAAAAATTTGTTCTGAGCATTCAAATTCTCTACTTTTCAAGCTTTTTAGAAATCTACAAACTCTACAGTCTTGAATCTACAGACTTTGTAGACTTGAATCTACGGACTCTATAAGCTTGAATCTATGAACTCTATAGATATGTTTCTACAGACACAAGATGCTTGAAATTAGCAAGTTCAATAGGTTTAATGGCTTTAACAGATAAATTCTCTCAAAGGGGCAAGTTTCTAACACTTAGGCATTTTCAAGATTGGTTCAATTCCTTGGTTCAACCAAAGGGGTTCATCGGCAAGCTTCTAAGCAAGGATTGAACCATTAAACTGTTGAACCTTGAACCAAAAAGGTTCAAGGGTTCAATGGGTTCAAGGTTCAACGTCATCGGCAAGCTTCAAAGAGTCAAGCACTTTTTCAAAGTTCATCAAGTTCAACCGCTTCATGGTTCCACAGCTTTAAACACTTAGTGGAAAATAAAGGATTAAACCATTGAACCATTGAACCTTGAACCATTTTGGTTCAACAAGTTTAATGACCAAATGGTTCAATGCATTTAGTTCAAGAGATCAAAAAGACTTAGCCAAAATAAAGATATTGAACTGATTGAACCATTAAACCATTGAACCAAAGATTGGTTCAATCAGTCAGTTCAATGAGCAGGTTCAAGGGACTGGCCCAAAGCCAAAGGAACAAGTGCCCTTGCGGAGGGCAGTGAACCAAGGCCAAGTGCCCTTGTGGAGCGCAGTGGTCAAAAGTGGGCAAAGTTGGAATTCCTTCAAAAATTTGACTAAGGCTGAAAGCGGAGATTTCCATCAGACTTTTACCTGAGGAAATTATCAGGTAGAGAACAAGGAATTTTTTTGAAAAAGCTTCTGTTGCAAAAATTGTAAAGGCAAAAAGTCCTTCAGATATTTTGTCTGAAGGAATTCACCTGGGAAGAAAGCCTAACTAAAAGGAAGGAAATGAGTGGCTAAGGAAAGGAACCTTTCCTTCGGACAAAATGTCTGAAGGAAAAGCCTGGTGGAAAAAGCCTGAAAGCGAAAGCCTGATGGAAAAAGACAAAGCCAAGGAAGATTTCCTTCAGACAAATTGTCTGCATGAAATAAAGGATGAAGTCCATCAAAAAAACTAAAGTCTACCAAAGAAAAAAAATCCCGCCCGAAGGAATTAAAGCCCGAAGGCTGCTCAAAATATCTTGAAGGGTAGGTACCCTTGCGGGGGGCACTCGACACTCAGAAAAGGACCATTTGAAAATTTTGAAGGGACACCTTCCCTTCGAGGTGTTCCAAAGGCTAGAAAAAGATGTAGAAAAGAGCCTCTAAAGACTTAGACAAAAAGGGGACTTCAGAGAACAAGGATTGAACTGTTGAACTTTGAACCGAATGGTTCAAAGGGTTCAACATTTCAAGGCTTCAGAAGGACTTAGAAAAACTTGGAGGAGAAAAGGAATAAAGAATAAACCAATTGAACCTTGAACCAAAAGAGTTCAAAGTTCAATGGTTCAAAGACAGCCTCAAGCAAAGAAAGAAGCAGCAAATGGATGATTCCAAAGGCAGGTTCAAAGAAAGTAATGGTTCAACCAGAGAGCAAAGAAGCGATTGAATAGGGAAGTGATGAACCAATAAAGATCACCTGAACCATTGAACCAATGAACTAATGAACTTTTCATAGGTTCAAAGGTTCATGGTTCAAGATGGTTCAAACAAATTAGCAACCAGTGACAGCCCCATGGATGTCAATTTTAATGTAATAGAATATCCGTTAATATTTGAATATGGCACAAAATTTGAAAAGTAAACCAAGCAACTGATTGAAAAGAGAGCTCGAGAGCCCAAATTTCTATAGGGAAGAGAAGAACAATGCAAAAAATATCAAAAATATCTCAAGTGAGTTATTTCCAATAGGTGAAACAATGGATCAAGTGGTAATCTGAGCACACCAAATCAAGGACATGGCCTATTTTTCTTCCATGAAGTAATGGTAAATTAGATAGCTATGCAGACTTCAGAATAAGGACTAGATAACTCATGGTAAGGAGGATGTTGGGAGGATAAACCGGAAGCACACAATTTGATTACCAAACCAAGCAACTTAATATGCGGAAATTAACCAGATTCACCAAGTAACTAGAATTCAGAATAACACATGATATGAGAGACAATACACAAATTGTATTAACACTTTATACAGAAAAGAATACAATAAAGAAGATGCCACTTTTTCTCCACCACCTTACAGAGGTTTCCCACGCCTCAAGTGAACAGTAATTCTTCTCCCCAAAGCTCTCCCTCTCACAGGTCCCAACACCCAACTCAAAATACAGAGTTGGTGTTCACCTCCCGTGCTCCACGCACACCACAAGTGCTCCACGCACTCCACAAGCACTCCACAAGCTCCACAAGTACTCAAGGTACTTCAAGTAGATCTCCCATGAATCTGCAATAACTTGCAATTCAACAGACCATACTTATGGAAGGAACTCCCTTGCCTTCCTCTTGCTCTATCCGAGTACACACCTGTACTCCAAGTAGATCCTGCCTGATACTGCTCCCTGTTGTGTTGCTGTCTATATGACCTTGCACACCTGCAAATCAAACAACGGTTCTGCTCACCTGTGAACCTCGACCTTGCACACACATACACCTGCAGATCAACGATCTTACTTACCATGTAAATCTCCTATATAGGCCATGCAACTGTGACCAAGATCCTACACTCTTGAAGAACCCAGCTGGCTCTCCAATCCAGCACCAACACACCTGGTACTGAGGCACTAGGAGGAACGCACCATTGCTCTACCTCACACACAGAAGGAGCTTATAATTATGCTCTCTTACTCCCTAGCACACTTTACCAATACAACCATGAGTCTATTATATAGATCTCATCCAAACAATGATTAGACATCTAATTACCATAATTAGATCCGCAGCTATGAGTCTAAAATTAGCACTCATCATGCAAACACTTGGTTCGTTAGCTAACTGCCCGTAATTAGCTCGCAGTCGAACCACACAGGCGACCGACATCGGTCCCTGTCCACCTGGGGTCGCCGACGTCAGCCGATATATGACCGACGTCAGTTGCCTTCCTGTCTTACCCTGCCGACGCCAGTTGGCCAGACCAACGCCAAACACTTCTGACACTTCTGCAACTCATTCTGCAACCTCCTCCATGTCTGCATCAGTGAAGCTTTTAGCTCCACAATCCTAACAATCTCCCACTTGGAGATAAACAGCTGCACTGTACCTGTACTCCGTCTAATCTGTTTCTTGGTTTGTATCCCTCTTCAAGATCCCACCTGAAGACAACCCACCATACATCCCGTGGTGTACCACCTGTCATCCGAGTACCCTGCCACATCCGAACCTACAACACCTGTAGTGAAGTCCTGACCTTGCATAGCAACACCTGCTGCCGGTCCCTCTCAGAAAACCTGAGAACCCACTTCCCCGAATTGGCTCCTAACTCTCTGACAGCTCCCACTGCATGGGAATACTCAGGTCTATACCAGACCTCATGTGATTTCAGACACTGTACCTGTCCAGCCCTTAGTGTGCTCCGGCTCTGTATCCTAAACCTCACCAACACCTGATTCACATCAGCTCCCACTCGAGACAAAATCAACCAGTGATCTCCATGTCTCCCATGTCAAAGAATTCCGCTGCTCCAAACTCCTCATGACATGCTACTGAACTAATCTTACCCTTAGCTCAGCAAAACCCTGTATGTACACACCTGCTAGCTAGCATACTATCCACATACAGCAACAGAATGATGTCACGACTCATCATCCACCTGGTAAGACAAAACCACAGTAGTTACCCTGACATTGACTGAAGCCATGCTCCGTCCTCCACCTGTCAAAACCTGTACCACTGTCCTGCAGCTCCACAAGACCATATACCTGGTCTTCCGTCTCACGTATCCGTTCTCTCTATTCTTCTACTAAGGTATCCATTCGTCTCTGTGCTTTTATACCTGCTGGCAACTCTACCAAAACACACGTGTCTGGTTCTCCTCCAAGGAATCACATCCTCATCCATGCCAAGCTCACACCTGTTTCCTGGATCCTTCCTGCTCTACAATCAGCAACATGTATAAAGAAGAGGAACAACAAATTTGAGGGCCTACTTATGCCTTCAGTCCTCCATATGGGTGTTTGAGACTCCTTGACAGCTTGCTGTCCACCCAAAATCCGTTACAGTGACCGACCTCAGTCACTCCACAGTCTGCATCCGACCGACGTCGGTTCCATGCATCTGTACCTGACTACCAACCTGCCTACGCTGGTGTCCCTACTGCCGACGTCGGTCCTCCTAACCGACATCGGTCTTACATACTGCCGACGTCGGTCTCATGACCGACGTCGGTCTTACCCTGCCCGACATCGCCGGCTTCGGTCTGCACATGACCGACATCGGCATATGTCTGTTCGACGCCGGTTCCTCCTGACCGACATCGGTACCTGTGTTCGCCTGTGAGTGATGACTTTTTACCCGCGAGCTTTTTTGAATCAAAACCCATGTCCAAACTGCCCTGCTCAGAAGTATCCAGCCACATCCACTGGGTTCTGTCCGCCATCTCCTCCATAAACACCAAGGCTTTCCAGTTCTTAAGCCTGTCAAATATATCTGTCTTTCGCTTAAGAACATGCATCTCCTTCCTGCTCATGTGACCAAGCCTACGAAGCCACGTCTCCGCAACAAAAGAAGAATCAGTAATATAAACAAGTAGATAAAGGATACCTGTTTTCTTACCACCAGCTAATTCAAGTGCATCCGCTGTGAGAGTTCTTGTGCATCTCTCATCACCCAATCTTTCTGAAGAAATTAGCCATATCTCCAAACCTGGGACCTGCATGACCTTCATCAACACCTGTGTGTTGGCCGCCTGCAATTTCAGCTTCACTTCCCCTTTGCCAATTCTTTGGCAAGGCTCACCAGCTCCTCTACCTGGAACTGCATGGAAAGAGGCAACCGAATCTTTTATCCAAGATTCAACTTTATCCAAGAAACATGCAAACACATCCTGTGCAACAACACCTGCTACATCTGTATCTTCAGTTTCTTCATGCTGATCTGCTACCAACCAACAATAATCTTTTACCTGCTCTTTCTTTCCATAGGACCGTGAGTGACCATCTGTGCTTTTCAACTCCTCCATTCTTAGCTTACTTTGATCTGCTGTTGCTCTACTCCCACTCGATCAGAAACCCCTGAGAGTGCCCTGTAACCAAACACAAAACCTGCTTCCTCCAACCTTAGCTCTGATACCACTTGTTGGTATCAAGCTATGAGCCAACAACCTTGCTCTGATACCACTTGTTGGGAGGATAAACCGGAAGCACACAATTTGATTACCAAACCAAGCAACTTAATATGCAGAAATTAACCAGATTCACCAAGTAACTAGAATTCAGAATAACACATGATATGAGAGACAATACACAAATTGTATTAACACTTTATACAGAAAAGAATACAATAAAGAAGATGCCACTTCTTCTCCACCACCTTACAGAGGTTTCCCACGCCTCAAGTGAACAGTAATTCTTCTCCCCAAAGCTCTCCCTCTCACAGGTCCCAACACCCAACTCAAAATACAGAGTTGGTGTTCACCTCCCGTGCTCCACGCACACCACAAGTGCTCCACGCACTCCACAAGCACTCCACGTGCTCCACAAGTACTCAAGGTACTTCAAGTAGATCTCCCATGAATCTGCAATAACTTGCAATTCAACAGACCATACTTATGGAAGGAACTCCCTTGCCTTCCTCTTGCTCTATCCGAGTACACACCTGTACTCCAAGTAGATCCTGCCTGATACTGCTCCCTGTTGTGTTGCTGTCTATATGACCTTGCACACCTGCAAATCAAACAACGGTTCTGCTCACCTGTGAACCTCGACCTTGCACACACATACACCTGCAGATCAACGATCTTACTTACCATGTAGATCTCCTATATAGGCCATGCAACTGTGACCAAGATCCTACACTCTTGAAGAACCCAACTGGCTCTCCAATCCAGCACCAACACACCTGGTACTGAGGCACTAGGAGGAACGCACCATTGCTCTACCTCACACACAGAAGGAGCTTATAATTATGCTCTCTTACTCCCTAGCACACTTTACCAATACAACCATGAGTCTATTATATAGATCTCATCCAAACAATGATTAGACATCTAATTACCATAATTAGATCCGCAGCTATGAGTCTAAAATTAGCACTCATCATGTAAACACTTGGTTCGTTAGCTAACTGCCCGTAATTAGCTCGCAGTCGAACCACACAGGCGACCGACATCGGTCCCTGTCTGCCTGGGGTCGCCGACGTCGGCCGATATATGACCGACGTCAGTTGCCTTCCTGTCTTACCCTGCCGATGCCAGTTGGCCAGACCAACGCCAAACACTTCTGACACTTCTGCAACTCATTCTGCAACCTCCTCCGTGTCTGCATCAGTGAAGCTTTTAGCTCCACAATCCTAACAATCTCCCACTTGGAGATAAACAGCTGCACTGTACCTGTACCTGTACTCCATCTAATCTGTTTCTTGGTTTGTATCCCTCTTCAAGATCCCACCTGAAGACAACCCACCATACATCCCGTGGTGTACCACCTGTCATCCGAGTACCCTGCCACATCCGAACCTACAACACCTGTAGTGAAGTCCTGACCTTGCATAGCAACACCTGCTGCCGGTCCCTCTCAGAAAACCTGAGAACCCACTTCCCCGAATTGGCTCCTAACTCTCTGACAGCTCCCACTGCATGGGAATACTCAGGTCTATACCAGACCTCATGTGATTTCAGACACTGTACCTGTCCAGCCCTTAGTGTGCTCCGGCTATGTATCCTGAACCTCACCAACACCTGATTCACATCAGCTCCCACTCGAGACAAAATCAACCAGTGATCTCCATGTCTCCCATGTCAAAGAATTCCGCTGCTCCAAACTCCTCATGACATGCTACTGAACTAATCTTACCCTTAGCTCAGCAAAACCCTGTATGTACACACCTGCTAGCTAGCATACTATCCACATACAGCAACAGAATGATGTCGCGACTCATCATCCACCTGGTAAGACAAAACCACAGTAGTTACCCTGACATTGACTGAAGCCATGCTCCGTCCTCCACCTGTCAAAACCTGTACCACTGTCCTGCAGCTCCACAAGACCATATACCTGGTCTTCCGTCTCACGTATCCATTCTCTCTATTCTTCTACTAAGGTATCCATTCGTCTCTGTGCTTTTATACCTGCTGGCAACTCTACCAAAACACACGTGTCTGGTTCTCCTCCAAGGAATCACATCCTCATCCATGCCAAGCTCACACCTGTTTCCTGGATCCTTCCTGCTCTACAATCAGCAACATGTATAAAGAAGAGGAACAACAAATTTGAGGGCCTACTTATGCCTTCAGTCCTCCATATGGGTGTTTGAGACTCCTTGACAGCTTGCTGTCCACCCAAAATCCGTTACAGTGACCGACCTCGGTCACTCCACAGTCTGCATCCGACCGACGTCGGTTCCATGCGTCTGTACCTGACTACCAACCTGCCTACGCTGGTGTCCCTGCTGCCGACATCGGTCCTCCTAACCGACATCGGTCTTACATACTGCCGACGTCGGTCTCATGACCGACGTCGGTCTTACCCTGCCCGACATCGCCGGCTTCGGTCTGCACATGACCGACATCGGCATCTGTCTGTTCGACGCTGGTTCCTCCTGACCGACATCGGTACCTGTGTTCGCCTGTGAGTGATGACTTTTTACCTGTGAGCTTTTTTGAATCAAAACCCATGTCCAAACTGCCCTGCTCAGAAGTATCTAGCCACATCCACTGGGTTCTGTCCGCCATCTCCTCCATAAACACCAAGGCTTTCCAGTTCTTAAGCCTGTCAAATATATCTGTCTTTCGCTTAAGAACATGCATCTCCTTCCTGCTCATGTGACCAAGCCTACGAAGCCACGTCTCCGCAACAAAAGAAGAATCAGTAATATAAACAAGTAGATAAAGGATACCTATTTTCTTACCACCAGCTAATTCAAGTGCATCCGCTGTGAGAGTTCTTGTGCATCTCTCATCACCCAATCTTTCTGAAGAAATTAGCCATATCTCCAAACCTGGGACCTGCATGACCTTCATCAACACCTGTGTGTTGGCCGCCTGCAATTTCAGCTTCACTTCCCCTTTGCCAATTCTTTGGCAAGGCTCACCAGCTCCTCTACCTGGAACTGCATGGAAAGAGGCAACCGAATCTTTTATCCAAGATTCAACTTTATCCAAGAAACATGCAAACACATCCTGTGCAACAACACCTGCTACATCTGTATCTTCAGTTTCTTCATGCTGATCTGCTACCAACCAACAATAATCTTTTACCTGCTCTTTCTTTCCATAGGACCGTGAGTGACCATCTGTGCTTTTCAACTCCTCCATTCTTAGCTTACTTTGATCTGCTGTTGCTCTACTCCCACTCGATCAGAAACCCCTGAGAGTGCCCTGTAACCAAACACAAAACCTGCTTCCTCCAACCTTAGCTCTGATACCACTTGTTGGTATCAAGCTATGAGCCAACAACCTTGCTCTGATACCACTTGTTGGGAGGATAAACCGGAAGCACACAATTTGATTACCAAACCAAGCAACTTAATATGCGGAAATTAACCAGATTCACCAAGTAACTAGAATTCAGAATAACACATGATATGAGAGACAATACACAAATTGTATTAACACTTTATACAGAAAAGAATACAATAAAGAAGATGCCACTTCTTCTCCACCACCTTACAGAGGTTTCCCACGCCTCAAGTGAACAGTAATTCTTCTCCCCAAAGCTCTCCCTCTCACAGGTCCCAACACCCAACTCAAAATACAGAGTTGGTGTTCACCTCCCGTGCTCCACGCACACCACAAGTGCTCCACGCACTCCACAAGCACTCCACGTGCTCCACAAGTACTCAAGGTACTTCAAGTAGATCTCCCATGAATCTGCAACAACCTGCAATTCAACAAACCATACTTATGGAAGGAACTCCCTTGCCTTCCTCTTGCTCTATCCGAGTACACACCTGTACTCCAAGTAGATCCTGCCTGATACTGCTCCCTGTTGTGTTGTTGTCTATATGACCTTGCACACCTGCAAATCAAACAACGGTTCTGCTCACCTGTGAACCTCGACCTTGCACACACATACACCTGCAGATCAACGATCTTACTTACCATGTAGATCTCCTATATAGGCCATGCAACTATGACCAAGATCCTACACTCTTGAAGAACCCAGCTGGCTCTCCAATCCAGCACCAACACACCTGGTACTGAGGCACTAGGAGGAACGCACCATTGCTCTACCTCACACACAGAAGGAGCTTATAATTATGCTCTCTTACTCCCTAGCACACTTTACCAATACAACCATGAGTCTATTATATAGATCTCATCCAAACAATGATTAGACATCTAATTACCATAATTAGATCCGCAGCTATGAGTCTAAAATTAGCACTCATCATGCAAACACTTGGTTCGTTAGCTAACTACCCGTAATTAGCTCGCAGTCGAACCACACAGGCGACCGACGTCGGTCCCTGTCCGCCTGGGGTCGCCGACGCCGGCCGATATATGACCGACGTCGGTTGCCTTCCTATCTTACCCTGCCGACACCGGTTGGCCAGACCAACGCCAAACACTTCTGACACTTCTGCAACTCATTCTGCAACCTCCTCCATGTCTGCATCAGTGAAGCTTTTAGCTCCACAATCCTAACAGAGGAGACATATAAGATGGATGGGCACGCCATAGTTAAGGCAATACATTGTTCCTAACATGGCCCTCCAGATAGAACTGAAGGTGCATTGAAGAATTTGATTGCAGTGTGGGCCGTCCCATGGGAAATAGCACCAAGCCTTGCTTGGTTGCTATACATTATAATTTCTCTCATTAGGGGAAAGGATCTTTTCATTTTACAGAAGTAAAACTTTGCCCAAATTGGAAGGTGAATACTGAGACTTTGAGCTCAGATTATTGTTCATATTATTTTATTTGAATGAGAAAGCAAGACACTTGCAGACTTTTTGATGTTATATCTTGTGCTATTTTAGGGAATGGTTCTTATGTATGTTTCCTAGGAGCATTCTTGTTTATTTAATCTAACAAGAAGAACTTGTGGAAGTAATCAGGAAGGTGTCCTGAAACTAATTGTGAGGAAGACTTTGTGCTTTCACAATTGTTTTTAGTGTGTATTTTCATTTTATATTTCTATGTGAAAGATCTTAGGATGAATTTGTGCCCCCATTATCCTTTGTGTTTCCCTCTTTGGGCAGTTGAGGTGGAGACTTTGGGTTTCATTTCATACTGTTGGTTATTACGCCCTTGTTACCTAGTTCTTTATCACTACCTGAAAGAACTCCTGCACCTTGCTGCAAGATCACTTTTGAAAGAAGAGAAGTGTCTTTAGTATTGTCACCAAGATTTTATCCTTTGTCTATGAACATCATCTCTAAAATAAGAGATATGGATGGTGTATCCCACCCCTGAGTGTTATTTTTTGCTTATATCTATAGTATATAGCTCCTGCGTATTTACAGGGAACCTCCCCTTGATGAGAGGAGAGATTTGTCCCCTTTTGATGTGGTAAACCTATACATCTAGCCGACCAATCTCCCTATGCTATGATTTAAGAGACCTATTTTGCTCATCAGTTAGCTGGTGACAAAATATTCACCAACACATACAACTTAAATCAACATGATCATCAAATAGAAATCAAGATCATAGATGAAGTATATTAGTAATCATTTAAATCTAGATAACACAAGAGGCATACTATAGCTATCTAAATCAAGAAATGGATATAAATTATTGTAAACTATCATGGTGTGTGCATGGGTTTCTAGCCTTTCCATATGTCATCCCCCAATGCCTCTATCTACACCACCCTCTTCAATAATGCCCTCCTTCTATCATATTATGAGGGATGAATCTATCACACATCCACCTCACAATAATGAAGGTAGTTATCCTGAAACTTATATATTATCCACAAAATACTATTATATAAACCAATAAACATGATCATAATATACATAATATAAAAGTACAGCTAACTCCATAGCTAATCAATCATGTAAATTAAGCAACATATAATTGTCCCATAATCAGCATATGAAATCAAGCTTAACTAAACAAATGTTAATCAAATAATAACCATAATAATCCATGAATAAATAGGTTATTCGGCTTAGAGAGAAATTAAGATGTGACATCCTTCTCCCCTAAAGTTGATCATCATCCTGATGACACTTATTCAACATAAGTTTTGAATTTAAAATATTATTTAGCAGAAATAAATGATATCCAACAATATATCAAGTATACAAATATGGAAACATCTTATAAAACTCATCATAATCCTCCTAAGTGTCATTGTCTTTAGAATATTGATCCCATTAGACCTTACATTATGACATTTATCTATTATACAAATTGAGTTTGTAGGTGTCAATTATTTTGATTAGTTCTACCCTGACCACCTTAGGATCCAAAACCTGTAAAGCATTTCAATCCAACACATGTGAAGGATCAAAAACATACTTTTTAAGATAAGACACATTGAAGGCATTATGCAAAAGTACTAGATCTGGTGGAAATTCAAGCCTATATGCTACAGGATTAACCACTCCAAATTCTCAAAGGGTCTCACATATCTAGGTGATATTTTTGCTAACTTCCTAAACTTAATTGAGCATTTCTAAGGCTCTACCATAGAAATACTTTATCACCTATAGAAAATTTTCTTATTATTCTCTTCAGATAAGCATAAACTTTTTATCTATCATTGGCCTCATCCAACCCTTGCCTAATTGTCCTAACTTGTTCTTCCATTTTCACAAGTATCTCAGGTCCAAAGACTAATGTGTCCTCTAACCTATCTCAACTGATAAGTGTTCTACACTTCCTTTCATGTAATGCTTCAAATAGATCCATATTCAACACTGATTGGTATGAATTATTGTAAGCAATCTCAACCAATGAAAAGTATTCCTCCCACTTGTATTATTGATCCATACAATACATACAAAGGAGATCCTCTAAAACCTAGTTAACTCTCTTTGTCTGCCCATCGGTTTCCAAGTAATAAGCAGTGCTAAAATTCAATTACATAACCAGAGTTGAATTCAAAGTTAACCAAATTATAGAAGTCATTTTTAGATCTCAATCTAAAATGATCTTTTCTATAAATCCATGTAATCGATACAACTCTTTCATGAATCTCTTCACAAGTATAAGTGCATCATCTGTCAAGTTACCTGGTATGAAGTGGACTACCTTGATTAGTTTGTCAACTAAAACTAAGATCATATCATGTCAGTTATGTGATAATGGCAACCCTTAGACAAAGTCCATACTGATCACCTGTCACTTCCATTCTGGTATATCATGAGGATATAACAATTTTGTTGGATACACATGTTCAGCTTTCACATGCTAACACTCCAAATAATAAGACATAAAATTTATTTCATTTTTATTTATTCTTTTCCAAAAATAGAGAGGTCTTAGCTCTGCCATGAGTTTGGTTACTCCTAGATGTCCTAAATATGGGGCATTGTGAAGTTATTTTAGCATCATGTTCCTCAAATTCTCTCTATCAGGCACATACATCTTACTATTATACCTCAAAAGACCATCACTCTCTAACTTGAATCCTTTATAACTAGGATTATGAGTCCTCTCTAACAATACTTTCTTGACATGATCATATAACTCATCTCATAGTGAGAATTTGATTACCTAATTATGAAAAGTACTTATGATAGTATCCATAATTGTTATGTACCTCCTATAGCTTAGAACATTAAAAACTATGTTCTCCTTACCCTTGATATAATTAATAACAAAATCATAATTAGATAAGAATTCTAACCAATGTCTCTAACAAGCATTAAAGTTTAGTTAGGTGAAGATTTACTTGAGTCCCAAGTTATCAATTTTGATCTCAAATAGTTTTCCCAATAAATAATGCCTCCAAAATTACAAGGCATGCACTATTATAGAAAGTTACAGATCATGAGGGGAATAATTCACCTCATATGGATTTAGTTTTCTAGACTCATATGATACAACTAAACCATCCTGCATAAGAAATCCTCTAAGTTCATCCCTAGATGCATATGTGATCATTGAGAATTGACCATTAGGATCGGGAACTTTTAGCATTGGTGCTGATGTAAGCCTCCTTTTTACCTCTTGAAAAACTTTCTCACACTTATCTGACTAGACAAAACTCTTACTCTTCCACTAAAGAGAAGTGATTGGATTAGCTATCTTTGAGAAATTTAAAATAAAATTCCTATAATAGCCCACTAATTCCATAAAATTTCTTACCTCAAGTACATTCTTAGGTGCTAGTCATTCCATTGTGGCTCTTATGTTCACTAGATCCACTGAAATTCTATTTGTAGAGATAATATGTCCCATATATTGCACTTTCTTTTGGAAAAATGCATACTTGGATAACTTGTTGTACCAGTTCTATATGTTGAAGATGTTCTTCCTCATCTTTGAAATATATGAGGATGTCATCTAAAAAGACCAACATAAAGTGATCCATATAATCTATGCATACATTATTCATGAGATTCATAAATGTTTCTAGAGCATTTTTCAACCCAAAAGGTATTATTGTGAACTCATAGTGCCCATATTGAGTTCTGAATACTATTTTCAGAAAATCCTCATCACAAATTATTAGCTAATGATACCCTATTCTAAGATCAATCTTAGAAAATATGGTTTCCCCTCACATCTAATTAAAAATATTATCAATGTGAGGTAGTATATATCTATTCTTGATTATCACCTTGTTCAACATCATGTAATCAATACACAGGCAAAGAGTATCATCCTTCTTTTTGATAAAGACTATTGGTACACCCCATGAAGACACACTTGGTTGAATCAACCCTTTTGATAACAACTCCTAAAATTTAACTCAACTAATTTAGTATGTGTCATCTTATACAGTGCCTTAGACTATGGTTTTGATTCAAGTATGATGTCAATTGAGAAATCAAACTCATGTTTAGGTGGTAATATAGGTAATTCCTCTTGAAACACGTCCTAAAAGTTCCTTAAAAAATGATAATCCTTGATGGATGGTTCCTTATATTCCTCCATATTATTTATCTTAATGATAAATGTTTGGCATCCATTCCTTTAAGCTTTCTTGAGTTGAATTATAGAAATCCTCCTAAGCTTCAACTCTCTTTTCTCACCCTAAAATTATGTCTAATTTCCAAAATCATCTTGACATTCAACCTTCTTCAGATAGCATTCAACCTTAGATTTATGCTTTAAAAGCCAATTGACTCTTAGGATCACTTCATATGACCCTAAATGTGCAACATATATATCCAATATTGTAGTGAATTCATGCAACCTAGTCTCTGCTTCAACTAGACACTTGTCAACCTTGACTTTTGACTCATTCCCATATTGTATTGGTCATGCATTTGCCATATCTCCAAATTTTATAAAAAACTTATTAATCATTCTAGGAGAAATAAAACATTATGCATCCCATGTGTTAATCAAAACAAAAATTGGATGATTAAATAAAATACCTAACCATTTAATGGGTTAAGCTTGATACTCAGCTTGATGATTGTTAACAATTGCATGAATCCATTGTTGAAATGTTTTCTGTTGAGAAGTAGAACCCTTGTTCTTTGACTTATCCTGGGTACACTCTCGAGCATAATGGTCACCTCCACAAATGAAGCAACCTCTAGGTGGTCCCTTCCTATCAAACTATTGGTTTCCCCTTAAACCTCTCTTGAAATCATTACCAGGTTTCATGTTCCCTAAGCCACTATTAAACTTAGCATTTTGGTTATTGAATTGACTATCAAAGTCTCCACTCATCTTCTTCTAGTTTTTCTTTTTGAAATTCAACTTAGAACTTCTAAACTTCTTTTTAAACTTATATCTAACTTGGGTTAGAGATTTCAACTTTTATTCATGCTTGACTACCTTCTTAAAAATATGATACATGGTAGATGGCCCATGCATATCCACCTCATATCCAATTTGAGGTTTTAATCTCATAATGAATTTCCTAATCTTGAACCTCTCATCTACCTAATACTAAGCTACATACTTCAAGAGAATAATGAATTACTCCCGGTATTCATTCATCAAAATGTCTCTTTGCTTAAGATTCTAAAAATTTGTAAGCTTTTAATCACAATACAGTTGTGGAAGCCATCATGACCTAAACAATGTCACAAATTATTCCCAAATGGTGGTGGTAGAGTTGAGGTTCATCTCAAGTTTCTTATTTGACCACTAAGTTGTTATTTTACCAAAAAACTGATATGCTCTCCACACTACTTTCATGACTTTAGAGTAATTTTGTATCTCAAAATATTTCTCCATCTTTGCCAGTCACGTTTCAGCGCCATATGCCAAAATAGTTCCATCTAACTTGGGTGGATTTACCTTTTTCATATCTCATATCAACCCTATAGCTACTTGAGCTCTCACATCTTATGGCACTTCCTCATGTCTCTACTCTTAAAGTTTTTTCTACTCATTAAGATGCTCTTGAAGTTGTTCCTGAGCATTCTCTTATACATGCCCATGCACTTCTTATTCTAGGCTCAAGAATTTATCCCTAGTTTTTAACATAGTTTCAAGGATCTGACCTAGCTTTGTAGCTTACTCAATGATGAACTAATTTGGATCAATAGGGAGATTGGTATTTGAAGTACCCTCACTTCTTGGTCTAGCACTCAACATTCTTCTTCCTAATTAACAGGATAATAAGTTTGTATTAGTGGACATATTAAGTCTTAGAGTTTGAAACTTAGCGTTAATACCACAATGTAATAACACCATTAGGTTTTATTAGAATAGGGTAAAAAATTTAAATTAATTACACAAATTCATCTAACAAATTTCACCATGATGAAATCTAACTAAGTGATCTTTAACTAAATGTATTATTTTTAGTTAATATTCAAAGTTCTCTAGCTAATCTATTTAGATAATTATCACAATTATAATAATATATCAAAACATGTACAATGATGAAAATACTAATAAAGACTACATTTATTTCACAAAAATAGTATTACAAATTCATCCACGACTGATATTACATTACAGCCACTATTGTAATTATTCATATGAATACAAAGTATAGTTTAAACAATAATAATGTCTCAATAATAATATACAATGATACAATTCTACATGGAACATGAGTCTCAATGAAGTCAAATATCTAGAATTAATCTCAAGTGTAGTACTATTGTAAGGAGGAGAGCATCATCTAAGTGTTTTTCCATATCAACCATGGACCATCGATCTCCCACACTATCTCCCAACAAGGAAATAGCTCTCCTTTCATGGATGGGTAGATAATGACGGTGTAGGAACTCATAGTGACCAACTATAACCTGTATGCTATAAGATAACTAATACATGATGTGTACCATAAATAAATCCATTATAACATGATATCGTACAAACATGTAAACTATATCAAATACATGAAATGAAAATGTTTAATTATAAACACTACTTTAGTCAAAGTTTTTGTATAGTTATTGATATCTAAGATCACTCAATTTCATACACACCACTCAATCAAATTACACCTCATCTTATATTAATGGTGATAATTAAGTGAGTAGAATCCATCACATTGCTTATTTAGGGTTATTAATACAATATTTAGTTATTTATATAAGAATATAAAAATAATAGATTCAAACAAAATATTCCCTATTAGTAGATATAAATTATGCTAAGTACATAAATATCAAATACATATATTTAGTCCATCAAATGTAATGAAATGAATCTTACATCATCTAATTTATTATAGAATAATAAACAGATTCATAAACAACCCTCATTAGTAACATACCATTCAGGTAAAAAAACATGTCAAAGCATCTAGTTAAAAAATATCAATATATAACTTATAAATGTTATTTCATCTATTTATAAACATATTCACAACTTAATAACAACATATTAAAAGCACATTAATAAGCTCATTTAAATACTACAACATCAAAATGACTAGTATTCAATCCAAATACCTTATGTTTAAATGTTTCATCATAAACAGTCAATTACACTCAAAACTCAGCCAAGATAATCAAAATATACCCATATATATTTGCCATAACATGTTACATTAGAAAAATTAGCCATATAGGAAGATCTATATATGGTAAACATGTTCTAATATTGTATTAAGTTAACAAATCACAAGTTTTATACCTTATATGTATATCCATATGTTTCAGCTACTCAAGCTAAGTTCTTAGCTAAATAAAACCTCAACCAGTAAGTATATGGTATACTCTAAATAGATTAAACTTTTATCCATTATCTAGAGGTATCACATATACTAATTTAACAAATTTGGAAATAATTGGGGTTTTATTCTTAATTTAGTTAAAATTCTAGAATAGGAAATCAGTAAATAATATATGATAATAAGCTACTAATTTGTGAAATTTATTGGTAATTAGAGATTTTCTAAAAATATTAATAAGAGGGAGAAAATAAGACTTAGATTAAACTATGTTGATCCTACTGAGACAAGATCTCATATTCACTGTGTAGGCTTGGGACACTATCGCAAACAAGATTCTGACTTTCATTGTTTAAGCATCTGACATTGTTGTAATCCTTATCTGACATTGTTGTCTTAAGGATTTGAGCTTTATAGGTTTTGTTCAACAGGTCTGTATGACCTTATCTTTGAAGTTTTAATAGCCAAAAGTTTGTAGAGCTCTCTACAGAGTAGATTTTCTCCTTAAACCCTATCTTCCATTGTACTTTGACCAATTTCAAACAAGAGGGGGGGTTAGTGTGTGTAAGATTCACTAGACGAGGATCCACACCCCTTGTGTGGGCATGTTTCCTACATACCAATACTCTAAAGAGGGATCAAGAGATATGTAGTTCTCCCTTTGAAAGTGCTTGGTGCAATTGTGATATGAGAATGCAAGGAAATGCTAAATTGGGTGTGCTTGGGATGACTAGGGACTGGTGTAAGGATTCAAATAAGCTAGAAATAGTATTAGATGGTTGTATGTAGATAATAAGAAAATGTGCTTGAATAGTATTACTTGTATTCTTTCTTACTTTATGATATATGCCAACCCTTTCCAAATGATCTTTGAATGGGCTTTTATAGGGATCTATTGGTCATGGGTTGAATGTGTTCATGTTAGGTTGACAAGGAGAAGGATGGGAAACCAAAAGAAATTAATTTTTGGGGCTAGAAATGAGCCTGGAAAATAGCACTGAAAGCAGATAGGAGTGGCACAAACCCTATAGTCTTAGTGTGGTGTTATTGTCTAAGGTAGACGAGACCTGGGAGGATGGATTTTTCATGAAAGAGGGTCCTAGCTTAGTTGCGATCAAGTTAGAAAGGTTTTAAATGACTGGTAATAAGTGAAAATAAGCTTGTGAGGATCATGAGAGTAAGTAAAAGAGATTTATTGATTGGGAGTCATAAGCCACACTCAAGTTACCAATTTTGCATTTTTATATGACTACATTTGCCCCATTTTATTCTAGTGGTGCAACAAAGCGAAATACTAGGATAAAAGAAAAAGAGAAATCATACCTGAACTTACCTATAAGAGTGAAGCTCATGATGTTGTTGTGATGTCGGGTTATGCATAGAAAGAGCATGTTGTGAAGTGTGAGTCTACAAGAAAAAATAATATTATATTAGTTCTTACTAGATATGTTATATCTAAAATAAGAATGTACAAAGTTGGATAAGAGAGAGGATGATAAAAGAGAAAATACACCTCACCAGATATGCAAACCAATATAAAACCTATTGTGATGTTGAGTAATATTGGATGATGTTGTACCAAGAATAATATTGTAAATAGAGCTAGGTTCTTAATTCCCTAGAAAGTAGCTCAAGAATGCAATTTGGATCCATTGTTGCCCACTAAGTGAAGCTAGGTGGTCATGCATGTATTGATCGATGTTTGGACTATGTGTCCAATCCCTCTAAATAGGTGGCTCAAGAATACAAAGGATAGTTATACCTTTGGCTCCATCATTTCTCCTATGAAGTGAAGCTATGAACTGATATTGATATGAAATATATGTCATATGAGATGGATCCTGAAGCCCATGAATGTACTGTGATCTGAAAATGTTGGCATGGATAGCCAAATGTATGTTGGAAACTAGGCAACTCTTGGCCACTCTGAAAGATGGAGATTAGGCTTATATAAAAGCCACTCTAAAACTAAGAATCTAGCTTATGTGGAAGCCACTTGAGAACTCAAAAACTTAGGAATGTGGAAGGTAGGCTTGTATGAAAGCCACTATGAAATGATGTTAACCACCTACAAATAGAATGAGTCATGTAACTACTAAGAATATCTAGACAATGTTGAACTAGGAAAGAAAAGAAATAAATGTGTCACACACATTACCCCTAATCATTGATGTTTGGAATATGGATTCTAATCTGGAAGTTATACCAACTAACCTATTTGAAACTAGAAGCAAGAGCCATCATGTCATGCATGATGCCCCTTATATCTAGATTCTTTGAGTAAAATGTGTACTAAAACTAATGATTCTAAACTAGTCTAGCTATGTAAATCTGTAGTTGAACCTACTTTTCTGCTATCTTCTAAAAATTTTGATTTTTTTGCTATTTGGATAAGAGCAGTAGAAATAGACAATATCACCATCAATGTTGTAGTCCAATCTCAATGTTGTTATCCTGGGATAAATCTGATGACTGTTCTATATTATTCACTATTTGTCTGGTCTGTTCTAACTAGTTTGATGTCTGGTTGTTATTTTAAGTGTTCTAAAACTAGATTTTTTTGTTGATAGGAGCTTTGATCTCTATGACAAAACCCTTTTTTGTTGCCCCCTCTTTTGAGGGTACAAATGGAGACCCTATAATGACTACCTTCAAAAGAAAGAGTCCTACAAGTGTGTTATGTTGCAAAATATCTTATATAGCAATGATAATTGACAAGATATCTCAAGATATAGCATGGTTTGTATTGAGAGATTGTTAGATCAATACAGGTATGCCTAGATAGATATAACAATGTAAAATCATGTGCAATATACTAAAATAGAACTGGAAGTGTTAGTTGTTAATTATTAGTTTTCATGGAGAGATGGAGCATGATGTCCATCATGGCATCTAAGAAGCAAGATAATGCATGATTTGGATCATGACATTATAAATAATCAAAAGCAATCAAGCAACAAGTACATAAGGCAAAAAGCAATAAGTATACAAGAGTGGCCAAGGGGCCAAGCAAACAAGGGACATGGCCACATGTCACTCAAAATGGAAAGCAAGCATACAAGGTATGTTTAAATGCCACAGACACATACAGTTGAAATAATCAAGTTGGCGTGAAATCCATAATCACATAAAAGAGTATAGGCAAGGGACATTGGCAAATATCCAAAGGCATACACATGAATAGAAGCAAAGGACATTGGTAAATGTCTGAAGGCACATACTAGAAATAAGCAAGAACTAGGAATGCAATCACATCAAGCTACGCTAAGCAAGAAGATAAAGCATGTAAAGACTAGAAAATACAATCGCATCTAACTAATTAAAACAAGAGTATGAATTATGCAAGACATGTTAGTACAAGACTAGGTATATGTAAAGAAATACACAAGTGCTAAATACTAGTGAGTGTCGATAGAGTAATCTATGTAAGCTAGTAAATAATGTAGATCAACATGATAACTAGAGTGTGTGGTGTAGAAATGACATAACCTAGATGGTGTAGTCATGTAGGAGATACCCCCAGGAGGAAGATATATCAATGTGCATTTCGCATACAGGAGTAGGATGCCTTCTCAATGGGTAGAGTGAAGCATTCAAGGGTCTAAAAGTCACTGCACACACTCAAAGAAGATCAAGTGAAGCATGGCAATGTAGATAAATCAACAAAAAATAGCATAGAATAGTAAATGTAAGTCTAGCATAGGAGTATAAATGTAAAGCATGGAGGATGCATACAATCAAGATGTTTTTATGTTTGTGACATATTTGAATGTTTTTGGATTTTGAAATTTTGAATGTTTTGATATTAATAAAGTAAGAAAGAAAAGCATGTAATAACTGAAAATACAATCAAATCTAACTAATCAAAGCAAGAGGGAAAGTATGCAAGACATGTTAATACAAGACTACGTATATGCTAAGAAATACACAAGTGTTATATACTAGTGAGATATTGATATAGTAATCTGCGTAAGCTAGTAAGTAATGTACATCAACATAATAACTAGTGTGTAGTGTAGGAATGACATAACCTGAAAGGTGTAGTCATGTAGAAGATGCCCCCAGTGGGTATGTATATCAATGTATGTCTTGATGTAGAAGTAGGATGCCCCCTCAATGGGTAGAGTGAAGCAATCAAAGAGCTAGATGTCATTGCACACACTCAAAAAAGATCAAGTGAAGCATGGTAATGTAGATAAATCAAAAAATAATAGCATAGAATAGCAAATATATGTCTAGCATAGTAGTAGAAATGTAAAGCATGGATAATGCATATGATTAAAATATTTTTGGTGTTTTTAAGTTATTTGCATGTTTTTATATTTTAAAATATTTGAATGTTTTTTAATTTTTGATATATTGTATTTGTTTTGGATTTTTGATATTTTGATCTATGTATAATTAATCATGAAGAGACTATGTACAAAAAAAATTAAGAAACTATGTACAAATAAGCAAAAAGAAACTTTGTACAAGTGAGGCTAAGGAGAGACGATACTAACTTATGAATTTCATGGAAGACTCTATATTATGGTGTCATATATCAAACAAAATAATCATGCATGATTATGAAGCATGAGGGAATGACTACGAACATGACTCTGAATATTCAGATTCATTATCGATATCTTGGAAATCATAATAACATGTATTATTCCACTCATCATTATCATCTTGATTTTGAACCAATGGAATGCTAGTGTTGCCTTTTGTTGTATCTGGATCTTTTCCTTTGATGAACTGTGTCTGTGAATGATTTATTGTAGGATGTTCAATAAATCCCAAACCTTGGTGACAAACATTATCAACTATAAGAACATGAGTGGTGATGCCTTGAGCCTGCTTGCCTAACCCTTGACCTTGATAATCAAACAGTTGTAGATATTTTTTACCATAACCATACTACTTTGAAAGTTGAGCAGCATTTTGGAGAGGTAGATTTATATCTTTTTCAAACTTTACATATGATTGTGGTATTGTTTCTTGCTCTGATTTTGCTTTTTAATCCTTTTGGTGTTATGATTTATGCTTTGGTAATCACTTTTGTACTGTTTCTAAATTTGACCCTTTGTGAATGTGTTCTTGTGTCATTATGGATTGCTTGACTGATTTACCTTGTATAGGGTCCTCATTATCAATTATCTATTCTATATGTGTTTCCAATGCCAAACATGAATCTGTGTGATGCCCATGCATTCTAGGTTATGCACAATAATATCTGGATCTTCTCACTGGATGTAGAGGAGGTAGTTTGATCAAATTAGATTTCATCATTTCCATTAGTACCTCACTTGAACTCTTATTTGATCTTTGAATGTTTTTTGAATCACTATTTGTAGAGTTACTTTGTTGTGATTTCTTGTTTTGATATGTAACATTGCTTGCAACCACTTGACTAGGTGAAGGTACATAGACATGATTGTCACTAGGGTGCATTTGAAGCTTTTGCATTATGATCTAATTTTACAATGTTGTGATATTTTCATGTAATATCTAATTTTATATTTGTAAATCTGAAATTAACTTGCTCATACTGGTGATTTGATCCCTTAGAGTCTCACAAGTACAAACCCTAGTTGTTTTCGATTGAACATGTAAGCACATATGTTGAAGATGGTTTGAAGAAGCTATAGGATAAATGTATGTATTAGAAATGATAGTATAGGCTACCTCACCTCTTAGAGGGGTGATATCATAGACCTGGTTAGAGGGAAAATAGTTATCACCCTCTTGAGGGAGAGGAGGAGAAGGGATTTCTTTCCTTTGCATGAAATATGGCATTGAAACAATAGTAGCCAAGGAGGCATATATATCTAGGTATAAACCATGTATATGGGCTAAAATGCATGTAAGTGGAGTTATAAGTTGTATAACAATATGATTGTAGAGAACATTCCACATGAGAGATAGCAAACAAGGAATAGAGAGTATGGAATTGTGCATTGATGCATAAATAACTTCGACATGTGCTATGATATGTCTAATATGTGTAGCAAGATAAACATGAAAAAATTTCATGTGAGAGATAGAGAGCAAAGGGTAGATAGCATGAAATTATGCATGAATACATAAAGAGCTTTGACTTGTGACATAATATTTCTAACATGTTTAGCAAAATAGAGTTGGACATTATTCTGCATGACAGAGAAAGAGTATGCAAAATAAATATTGAAATCTTGTGCAATTTGAGCAATAAATTTAGTAATATCATCTCTAATTATGAAAATTAAGCATGAAATGCAAATAATGAATCTTTGGATTAACATATGGTAAACATCATCATTCATATACATGATAGGACTAATGATGGTTTCCTTATTTTGTGCAAAAAATGCAAGAAATAATTGTAAAGAAGTGAAAACCATTTTTGAAATATGATCTTAGAATGTAAGGTGATATCTCACAAGCAATAGGACCTAGTACATGTAACTAGGATTGGAAAGATGATATTTTGACAAATTACTATGAAATATTAAAATTGAAAGTGGATTTCGAAGTTAGATATGCAAGAAAAAATCATAAATTTATTAGAGAATTAGTGATTTAATGGGATCTAGTAAATGCAACTAAGGTTTTTAAAAATAAAATATTTTTGAGAATTACTATTGATTTTTGAATTTTGAATGGATTTTCTTATTTAAATATGCTAGTAAAAATTTAGAAAATGATTGGAAAATTATTGGAACCTATGGCCCTTGGATTTGACATTTGACAAGCAATGGTGGAGGAATATGAAGAGCCACAGACACTTGTAATTACTCTGGTAGAAAAGAAGCCAAGTGAAAATAATGCTAAAGCTTTAAATGTTATTTTATTGGATTCAACATTTGGCAAGCAGTGGTCATAACAAAACAAAATGTAACTAGGGTTTGAAAGAAATTTTATTTTAAAATTACTATGAAATTTTAAAATTTAAAGATATTTTTTTATTTTATTATGCAAGTAAAAAATTTTAAAAAAAAAAGAGAAATCAGTAGAAATTTTACCCTAGGGTTTATAGGGTTTTTATGTGTGTTTAAAGTAAGTCAGGTTCACCAAATGTTTAACAATCTTGAGAATAATCGGGGTTTTATTCCTAATTTATTTAAAGGTCTGGAATAGGAAATCAATAAATAATATGTGGTAAATAAGCTAATAATTTATGAAATTTATTGGTAATTAGAGCTTTTCTAAAAATAGTAATAAGAGGGAGAAAATAAGACTTAGATTAAATTGTGTTGATTCGACTAAGACAAGATCTGATATTCACTATGCTGGGACACTATCACAAACAAGATTCTAACTTTTGTTTTTTTATTGGATAGGAGCATTGAAAGTGGACAAGAGTGGCACCGACATTGAAGTCCTTGTATGGTGTTGTTGTCCTGAGGATCTGAGCTTTTTGGGTTTTGTTTGGCAGGTCTGTGTGACCCTATCTTTGAAGTTTTGGTAGTTGAAAGTCTATAGAGCTCCTTATAAATCATATTTTCTCTTAAAACCCTATCTTCCATTGTACTTTGACCAATTTTGAAGAAGAGATGGGGTTAGTGTGTGTAAGATTCACTAGATGTGGATCTACACCCCTTGTGTGGGCACACTACCTACATACATACCAATTATCTGAAGAGGGATCAAGCCATATGTAGTTCTTCTTTTTAAAGTGCTTGGTGCAATTATGATATGATAATGTAAATAAATGTTAAACTGGGTGTGCTTGAGATGACTAGGTACTAGTGTAAGGATTCAAATACACTGGAAATAGTATTGGATGGTTATATGTAGAGAATAGGGAAATGTGCTTGAGTAGTATTGCTTGTATTCTTGATTGCTTTGTGATATTTTCCAAGCAATTCCAAATGATTTTTGAATGCGATTTTATATGGATTCATTTGTCATGGGTTGAACGTGTTCATGTTAGGCCGACAAGGAGAAGGATGGGGAACTAGAAGAAATTGACCGTTGGGGCTAGAAATGAGCTTGGACAACAGCACCAAAAGTGGACAAGAGTGGCATCGACATTATAGTCCTAGTGTGGTGTTATTGTCCTAGGTAGACATGACCTGAGGGAATGGATTGGACATGAAAAGAGAGTTCTAGCTCAGTTGGGATAAAGTCCAGAAAGCTACAGATGACTGGAAATCAATGAAAATAAGCCTGTAAAGGTCATGAGAGAAAGCAAAAGAGATTTATGGATTGGGATTCATAACCCACACTCAAGTTACCAATTTTGCATTTTTATATGAATACATATACCTATTTACTTAGGTTAAGATTTAGAAAAATCAAACTATATGAAATGATTTACTTGAACTTCTATATATAAACTCGGCGATGTTTATAAATAGATTAATTTCTATTGAAGGGAAAATGTTCTTTATTTATCTCAAGTTTTTAAATATATTTCCAATTTTAATAGCACTATCAATGAAATCAACCATGTTTTATTTCATAAAACTCAATACTCCCAGGTATATATATTGAAATGTATACAGTCACTTATACAAGTTCACCTGACTGAATTTAAATTGACTCACATGGTTTAATTAAATTGAAGTCTAATATAACACACAATTAATTGTATAACTTAGCCCTCTACATTAAACAATTTCCATAGAGTCTATTGTTACTATATCTATATTTAAATATAGTGGATATTGTGAGATTATTATTCTGCCAACAAACTCATATATGCCTCATATAAGTATAAGTATTTAAACAAATACACAACCCTATCAAAGTTTGTTTAAGGGTCTCTATTTAAGAAAAGATAATTTTCTTATCTCACAGTCACATTAACTTATTTCCAAAGGCCTCTAAAATAATTCAACATAGCTTTTATATATGCAAATAATAATCATTAACTCACACATATCCAAGTGTATCTTTACATTGGTATATATATATAAACTTTCAGGTCTTATCCATTATCCTATGCATCTATAGGTTTTATATATTCATCCAGTTATATTTCAATATAATATGATTCATATACATATATAGGCTAACACCATAATCCAAACCTGGATATGTACGTATAATATATACATATATACTATGTATGTATGTACATATATCTATATATATACATACATACATACATATATGCATATATGTATATGTGTGTATATATACATATATATATATACTATATAAACACATATATATACATATATACATTTATGTATGTATGTATGTATGAATATATGTATTAATTGATATATATATATATATATATCAATTAATACATATATTCATATATATATATGAATATATGTATTAATTGATATATATATGTATGTATATATATGTATTATATAAACACATATATATACATATATACATTTATGTATGTATGTATGTATGAATATATGTATTAATTGATATATATATATATATATATATATACATATATACTATGTATGTATGTACATATATCTATACATATACATACATACATATATGCATATATGTATATGTGTATCTATATGTGTGTGTATATACATACATATATGTATTATATAAACACATATATACATATATACATTTATGTATGTATGTATGAATACATGTATTAATTGATATATATATATATATATATATATATATCAATTAATACATATATTCATATATATATATGTATTAATTGATATATATATATATATATATGAATATATGTATTAATTGATATATATATATATATATCAATTAATATATATATATATATGAATATATGTATTAATTGATATATATATATATATATATATATATATATCAATTAATACATGTATTCATACATACATACATATATACATATATGTATGTATATATACACATATATACATACACATATACATATATGCATATATGTATGTATAGATATATGTACATACATACATAGTATATATGTTGATATATATATATATATATATATATATATATATATATATGTATGTATGTATGTATGTATGTATGTATGTATGTATGTATGAATATATGTATTAATTGATATATATATATATATATATATATATATTAATACATATATCCATACATATATGTTAGGTGACCCCTTATCCAACGGAAGCACAATTGATTACTTTCTTATAAGCAATTAAACACGGAATTATACCAGAATGATAAAGTAACTAGAAACTTGAGACAACAAAGAATTTGAGAGACAATACACACTCTTGTATTAGATATTACTGGAAGAAAATACAATAAGGAAGATGCCACTTCTTCCTCCACCTCAAAGGCTTGCCACACCTCAAGACCTTCCTCCCTCTCTCTCTTGCTCAATACAACAACTCTATAGCCTGAGTTATTATCCCTCCTTGAATGCTTCAACTGATCTCCTTGACCTTACACCTGTAGATCTCCTTGACCTTGCTTGCTTCAATGCTTTTACTTGCCTTCTTGATGATTACAATACATGCCTCATGGGTCTTTAAATAGAATCCCATGGTTACAAAAATAGAAATCTAACTACAATAATTAGACACGCAGCTCGTGACTATAATTAGTCATTTGACATGCAAACACTCGCTTCACTTAACTGATTGTTTGTCAACAGCAGTTCTGGAATGCACAGGCGGCTGACGCCGGTCCCTGCTTGCCTGGTGCTGTCGACGTCGGCCGACTAGCTGCCATCGCCGGTTGCCTTCTGCACTATATCTGACTGACGTCGGTCATGCTGCTGACGCCAGTGCTTCTGGTTCTTCAGCATCCTCTTCTTCATGTCTGCAAATAGTTGAAGCTTTTAGCTCCACACCCTAACAATCTCCCACTTGGAGATAAATAGCTGCTATTGTACCTATACCTGTACACTATCTATTTTGTTCCTTTGGCTTTGTATCCCTCTTCAAAGTCACTCTTGAAGACCAACCACCACGCAAACCTGTGATGCTATACCTGTCACTTATGCCAAAAGAATTTTGCTGCTCCCAAATTCTTCATGACATACTTATGAACCAACTCTACCCTTAGCTCAAAAAACTCCCTATTTATGAAACTCTGCAACAAGTAACACAATACAGTAACAAGATAATGTAGCTAATATTATCCAACTTGGTAAAGATAAAATACAATGGTCAAACCTCCATTGTTCGCAGCCTAATCAAGACCTTATACTATAGCCTTCTGTCTCACGTGTCCATCCACTCTCTTCTCTAATATGGGAATCCATCTTTCTATCCAATGCTTTCTTCTAGCTGACAACTCTACCAACAAATACCTGTTTGGTTCTTCTCCAAGGACTCACACTCCTCATCCATGCAAAGCTCCCACTATTTCTGGATTCTACCTGCATTGCTTCTTCCATCTTCCTAGTTCTTGACTATCAGTAAGCAATATAAAGAAGGTGAACAATGAATAGGAGGTTCACTTACCCTTTCTGACCTCCATATGGGTGTTTGAGACTCCTTGACAGCTAGCTATCCACCCATCATCCGTTCCAGTGACTGATCTCAGCCATCTCCCAGTCTGCTCCCGACCGATGTCAATTCCCTGCACTGACCCTGATTGCCGACGTCATTTCCCTGGCTGACGCCAGTGTCCCCCCTACCGACGTCGGTCCTGCTGACTGATGTCAGACTTCTCCTACCCGACTCTACCGGCCCTGCTGGTCTGCACATGACTGATGGTGGTTTCTGTCTGGTCGACGTCGGTGCCATGGGAGCACCGGCGTCGGTACCTGTGTTTTTCTGCAAGTGATGAATTTTTCATCCACGAGCTCATCTTGGATCAAACCTCTGTCCATACTACCCTGCTCAGATTTATTCAGCCCCTGTGACTGATCTCTGTCCTTCATCTCCTTCATAAACACCAAAGCTTCTTTGTTCCTATCAAAAGCATCAAATTTCCTTTTCCTACAATGAACTCTATCTATGCTTTCCGAATCTGAACACATACCTTTTGAATCAAGAACGTCCATTCCCTTCCTATTCATGTGACCAAGCCTATTAAGCCACATCTTTGAATCTATAGCTGAAGTAGATAAACCAGAAGTAGAATCAGCAATACAAGTAGACAGATAAAGAGTATCTACTTTCTTACCTCTTGCTAAAACAAGTGCACCCTTGAAAACCTTCCAAGAGTCCACTGTGAGGGTTATTGTGCATCCCTCGTCACCCAACCTTCCTACAGAAATCAAACTCTGTTTCAGAATTGGAACATGCATGACCTCCTTCAACACCCATGTGTTGTCAATCTGCAATCTCAGCTACACTTTCCCTTTGCCAACTATCTGACAAGGCATACCATCCCCTAAATAAAGCATTCCAAAGTCTCCCTGTTCATACTCATAGAACAAATCTCTGTTTGGGGATGCATGAAAAGATGAACCAGAATCTAAAATCCATGATCCTACTTGACTATCCAAAGAAAGTATGAGAGCATCCTGTACCACAATATTTGCATCCTTTGCTTCTTCAATACCTGCATGTTGATTCTCTTTATCTCTCAACCAACACTCCTTCTTTGTATGTCCTTTCTTTCCACAAAACCAGCAGGTAACACCTTTGGACTCGGATCTCCTTCCCGACCTTGATTTCCCTTGCTCAACCTTCTCCCTTTGCCTTCCTTTGCTTTCTGCACTTAGAGCATTACCTGATGATTCACCTGTGCTTCTCCTGCGTATTTCCTCATTCAAGATCACACTCACAACATCATCAACTTTTAAGATTTTAGAAGCAGATGCAGAATTACTTACTGCCATAACCAAACTGTCCCAACTTTCAGGCAAAGAACATAAAATCAAGAGAGCCTTTACCTCATCATCAAAAACAATATTGACTGAAGCTAACTGGTTTACCAAACCATGGAAATCACTGAGATGAGTATGTACCGATCCACCTTCCTGCATTTGCAAAGTAAATAACTGCTTCATAAGATATACCTTATTAGAAGCTGAGGGCTTTTCATATAAATTCGTCAAGGACTTTATCAACTCTTCTATTGTCTTACACTGTGATAAGCTAGAAATCACAGACGATACAAGGCTCAGCCTTATGGAACCGAGAGCCTTCCGATCAAGAACACTCCATTCTTCATCCTTCATATCTATGGGCTTGCATGCAACCCCACCCAACAGTAAGTACAGATCCTTCTGATACAGATAATCCTCAATCTACATCCTCTAGTGTTGATAATTCTTGCCGTTAAACTTCTCCACTCGTAGCTTACTTTCTTCTGCCATTACTGAACTCCCACTTAATCAGAAAACCCTGTGAATGACCTGTAATCAAAAACAATAACCTGCTTCCTGCAAACTATAGCTCTGATACCAACTGTTAGGTGACCCCTTATCCAACGGAAGCACAATTGATTACTTTCTTATAAGCAATTAAACACGGAATTATACTAGAATGATAAAGTAACTAGAAACTTGAGATAGCAAAGAATTTGAGAGACAATACACACTCTTATATTAGATATTACTAGAAGAAAATACAATAAGGAAGATGCCACTTCTTCCTCCACCTCAAAGGCTTGCCACACCTCAAGACCTTCCTCCCTCTCTCTCTTGCTCAACACAACAACTCTATAGCCTGAGTTATTATCCCTCCTTGAATGCTTCAGCTGATCTCCTTGACCTTACACCTATAGATCTCTTTGACCTTGCTTGCTTCAATGCTTTTACTTGCCTTCTTGATGATTACAATACATGCCTCATGGGTCTTTAAATAGAATCCCATGGTTACAAAAATAGAAATCTAACTACAATAATTAGACACGTAGCTCGTGACTATAATTAGTCATTTGACATGCAAACACTCGCTTCACTTAACTGACTATTCGTCAACACCAGTTTTGGAATGCACAGGCGATCGACGCCGGTCCCTGCTTGCCTGGTGCTACCGACGTCGGTCGACTAGCTGCCGTCGCCGGTTGCCTTCTGCACTACATCTGACCGACGTCGATCATGCTGCCGACGTCAGTGCTTCTAGTTCTTCAACATCCTCTTCTTTGTGTCTGCAAACAGTTGAAGCTTTTAGCTCCACACCCTAACAATATATATATATATATATATATATATATATATATATATATATATATATATATATATATGTATATATATTTGTATGTGTGTATATATAACTCATGCCAATTTAAGTCATGCAAATTTATATAAATGCCCCTAAATATGTATATTCCTTCTTTAGATAAAACATATAAATGAAATAAATCTAAATTTTATTTTATTCTACTCACACATCATTATACACAGTCGAACTCTATGTATGGTTTTACTTTTAATCTGAGCTAGTTAATTTTTCACTCCAGTCTAGATTTGAATAACAAAGGGAATAATTTGAAACAAATCCAAATGACTCAAAGTCTATTATACAAAACATATTGAGTTTTCACTTAGGAAATATGAACCTAAGGTTAGCTTCGGCCCTATTAAAATACACAGGTGTCCCATAATTACTTACACGACTTATAATGCACAAAGGACTTTAAAATAATTCTACCTATAAATATAGTTTAGCCACCTAGTTACTCATGGCAACTAAATTTATTTTTTCAAACCAAACCTAGGGTTTTAAAAAAATTGAGTCAAGTATATACACATAAAAAATTTCCTTGAGGTATTTTATATAGTAAGGAAAAGAACACAAAATCTCAAGTCATTCAAATTAGCGTTTGTTAGGTTGTATGTTAGGTTCAATGGTCGAGCCATCCACAGGTCCCAACATTTAGCCCATTTTTATAATTTCATAAAAATGAACCATTAAAACCCTCATGAAATCATTTACCAGAATTCACCCAAAAATCATCCAGGAATTTAAATACAACACTAATCTATAAGAGAAATCTATATGCCAATGATTTGAATTTTGCACAAACTATAAGCTCGAGCAACTTTTTCTTCTCTAACTGTTTTTTTTTGTCGTGTCATCCAAGCCTTTCTTCTTCCTTTTTATCCATCTACATGTTAATTGCATGCCACATAACTTTTTATTCATTTCACCATGATTAACTAACTCATAATGTACTTCCATATAACAAGGTGTTTTCTCCATGCAAACCAAATAGAACTATCCATTTCACAAGTTAGTATGCTCAATACCAAGTCAATGCCAGACTAACCCTAATCATCTTAAAAGTTCTATGTTTAAATAATAAAATAACAATAAACTCAACTTAAAAAGTCATCAAACATTATAATCCAAATCAAACACAATGATGTTACCAAAAATAATGTTATTGTTGACATTGCCTTAGAATAGGGTTATTTTTAATGCCTTTGAATATCTTTTATACCCAATGAAAATTAATCAAAACAATGAAATTTACCAATAATAAAACTTCCAAATTCATTATACAATGTAACTAACATCATCATAATCATTAAAAAACAAACTCCTTTTGTTTAATGACTTAACACTAGTTTATTTTAATTATTATAAACAACAACGATAATAACCTTCTATGACATATATTATCACAATTTTTAGAATCATAGGACTATTTCAGAATCTAGATCTAATCCACTTTTTACCTATTTCAGGTCTATATTTGTATTAGAATTTTAACTAAGTATCTAGTTTCTTTTAACATTGAAATATATAGCATAGTTGTACTTTTTATCTTTAGTATCTCGACATAATAAATTCAGTATATGTTTTATTTGAGTTTCATAACTAATTGGCATGCTTTAGAGACAGTCTAAAATCCTTGTGCCCTAGGCTATCTCTTCCCCTTTTAACCTTATATTCCCTTAATCTATATTTTAGGGTTTAACATTTGGTGAACCCAACCTATCATCTATAAAACCCTAGATATTAATCTGGGGTTCCCTGGTTCTCTATTTTTGATTTATAATTTAACAAGATTTTATGAGTTAAAAATCAAATTTCCTTTTCTATCCACGTGTTGAATATGGATGCATGTGTAGCTCATTTTATGTTACAATTTATACTTATAGCAACAAGCTACTATTATACTATGCTAATTTAAGGTACCATCCAAATAAATAAGCAGATCCATCAATATAATGAGAGGGTTTTAATGAAAAAACAACACAATCTCTTTCCATAATTCCTTTTGTAATATTATAGAGTCGATATTTGAATACCAACGTGCATGCTCACAACCATTTGTTCCACCTATATCTTATTCAAGTGAACACTACCATCCCACACTAATTACTCACCTATGACTTATATTGGATTCCATGGTCTAGGTTATCACTAGTTGAAAAGGAAAATGTATTCAACCTAATCTGCTACTTGTCAATATATAATAGGTGTCTCTTAAGCCAAAGCTTGTGATCAAATATAAGGGATATGACCTTGTTGACCAATTAAGTAACATGAAGGCTAAGATTTTCATCCTTAAACTTATTTTAGACACTATTTTATGATTATATATCACCTCAATATTATACACTTGGTAAACTCATACCTTGGTTGTTCCTCTCAGTTCTAGACCTTTCTCACTTTCATAAGTCTCGCATCTACTTTATCTTGTGCCCCTTAACCTATATCTTAGTCTGACCAGTCCTATGTTGATGACATAGACCTTCTCTCTTACCTAAAATGTTTAAAATGTACTTATCTTCTATCTCTACAAGTCATGAGCTTGTACTTATTTCCATGCTCCCTGGACACTAATGTCCAAGATAGACAGTAGCATAAATGTTATTGTCTTGTCTCGATGTAAGTGTCCAGTGACCTAAAAGTCATCTAAATTTCAAATAAAACATATCTTAATAGTAGACCTAAGTTTTTTAATGTGAGTTATTATCCAAAGGGATTGACATAAATACATAATCAACCCTCATTCATTCCTCACCTAATAAAAAGATCAAAGAGACTAAGGTAACTTATCAAAAGCACTCTATCAAACATTTAATTGAGCAAAGATTCCCTATTCCCTCCTATTTCTATATCAGTCATAGGGACAACACATCTATAGGTCTAAAGTATAAAAGAGCAACCCAAGAGCCCAATTTTCCAAGGTACAAGTTAGGTCATTATTGTATATACTTTTCACCTATTACATGATCCATGCAAACAAGCAAACACGTATGGGAGAACTACATTAGTTTGAGGCCCTCTTCTATGGTATTGGTTATGTAGGCATCACCCACTAATAGTAGGGTCTTTAGGGTTAGCTTGACACTATGTGCCCACTAACCCATTTTTCCCCAAACTCACTATGACGATGAAGAACTAGGGTTTTTCCATCACTCTAAGGAATAACAATCCATGACCCAGATCTGAATGTACTAGAGTGAAAGTAAAGTTAAACCCATAAGAATTTAGGTGGTTTCATCCTTTTCCAATAAGTATTTCATATATGACACTTACATTGAACCTAGATAGTAGTGTTGACACAATTGTCCTAGGCTGACGTTAGTGTCTAGAGTTCCAAAAGTGTCAAATCTAAAATCTGATGACTATTCTAGAACTGTCTTTCAACCTTCTTCCAACTTGTTCCAAATCCAACACTGTGTTAGAATTAAAACCAACTAAGTATATTATTTCCTTATCATTTCCATACATGGCTTAGTTGTAATTTCCATATTTAGACTATCTCAATTTTATGAACTCAACATATGCCTATATCTGAGTTTAGCATTTAATTGGCATATTAAGGATTTAATTATCACCCTTGTACCATTTCATTTATATATACCCCTTTAATCAAATTTAGGGCCAATAATTAGATTATCTAGATCATTTTAGGGTTAAATATTTGGTGAACCTGATCTTTAAACATCAAACCCTAATTCACTTAGGGTTTTCTCATTTGTTTATTGATCCATAGTTCGTATGAATGCAATTTAATTTATTCCTAGACTTTTCAATCAGCTAGGGTTTTAGATTACTGTACTTTTTCACTTTCTACTTACATTATTTTGCATACAACCTAGGTGTAGCACTAGATTGGGAGGTGTGCCTATTAAACACACTGAGATTCCCCCTTGTCAACCTAATATGTCTAAATCTATTGAGGGACCTAACCCTATGGATCATGATGATACCAATGTTGAGAATGAAAAACATACTAATGAGGTTATCATAGAAGAAGATTCTGATAGCAAAAATCATGAGTCTAATCAAATTAATGAACATGAATAAATAGACCATAACCAAGTACAATAAATTGCCTTGTTTTATGAGTGTATTCATCAAAATCCTGAAGATCTTAATAAAATACACAAAACTATATTACAAACTAAAAATGTAGAAAGCATAGATGACCAGGCATGTCCATTTATTAATCATGTTATTGGAGTTATGGGTCATCCCCATATACCAACAACCTTCTCCTTGAACACAATATCATTTGATGCATTTAATGGGGGCACGGATTACTAAAAATCAAATTGCTACGTATACCATGGAAATACCCATTATTTCAACATAAATATCGATTTCAATGCATATTACTACTCAAACCATGTTTACATCCCCTTTGGTGACTACTCAAATTGATAATATAAATCCCAATATGTCTATAGTTCAAACACTCTAAGTTATAAATATTTTGGAGGAAAAGGTTACAACTATTGACCAAAATGCTTTAAAATCTCCCCATGCTATTGATTTACAAGATGTGTTGCATAACCCTTTTACTCTTGAGATATCCTTGCACCCTTTACCAACTAGTTTTCTTACACCTAAGTTTCCTTTTTGTGATGGAAAGGGTGATTCTGAGCAACATCCTCGATCCTTTCATGTAGCATGCCTTGACTATGTCTCCAATAATAAACTTTTGACCAAACCATTTCCAAGAAGTTTTAAGGACTATGCTTTGGTGGTTCTACGATTTACCTCTCTAATTCATGAAAGCATTCAAACATTTTGCAGATTATTTTATGGCACACTTTTCCATTAATATTTTTGAAAAGGTTTCCTATGCTCAAATTACTAATGTTAACTAAAATGACCCTATCAATGAATATGTCTTGAAATATAAGATAATGTTAACTAAAATGACCAATCCTATGGTAGATAAAGAATTGCAAGACATATTCAAACAAAGTTTACTTGTTCCTTTATATGAGTCCATAGTTTTCAAGAAGTTCCAATCTTTTGATGACTTATGCCATGTTTTAAGGGACCATAAAATGAAGCTTGTTTCATTGAATAAGCTCAAGTATGTAGCAAACACACTAGTTGCATCTACATTTAGTACTAAATTTACAAAAAAATAAAGTTATAAAGTCAAACCTCTTGAGCCTAAAAAGGAAACAATCACCATGGTTAATGCAATCTCATGGTAGCCTAATCACCTTATTTTATCCAATACATCAAGGAGATAATTCTTATGTTTGCCTGAGTCCATGATCTCATTACTCCCATGATTAATCAAGTGTCAACTTATATCTCTCCCTCATCCTATACAGATTGATATAAGTCGCCCTCTACCTAAAGGATATGAAGTGAATGCTTATTGTGATTATCATCAAGGACTATGGCATTCTATGAACATATTTTTTTCCTTGAAACATAAGATCTAAGACCTTATTGATGACCAAAAAATTATATTTGAGGATCCCCCATAGGAATCAGGCTCACAACTTCGTGATCACCATAGATAAAAAATATTTAATAATCCTTTGTAAGACCATTTTAAAGAGGAACTAAAAGTGAAAATGGCATATAATGCACATCCTCCTCCATCACATTATGAACACCCACTCGATGGGATTATTGGTACTTAAACATAAATATACCTCCTATGGTTTAGAGACATTCTATTTCCTTTAATAGTGATGAAATTAGGGATGATGACTCTGATCTTCATTCTCTATTCATTCGATCATACCTTGATAAACACCCCATACACAATGTTATGATTGATAATTGTGCAAGTGAAAATGTTTTCACCATGACATTACTTACACACTTGGGTTATACTCATCATTATTTACACCCCTCTATCATATTATTTAGAGTATTCAATGAGACCTCCTAGAAGGTTCTTAATGAAATTGGCATACCTTTATAGGTTAGTCCCGCACATGTGGTTACTACCTTTTTAGTTATCCCTTCCATGGGCATCTTTGATATGTTATAGGTAAAACCTTAGATACACACTCTTTGAATAGTACCTTCTACAGTGCATGGATGTGTAAAATACATTCCTACCAATCGGGTAATTATGATTTCTAGAATTCCATTTGAGCATCCTTTTCAACAAGAGAAACTTATACCTAGATAACTAACTATCAATCCTACTAAAGCTAATTTATCACAAAAGGGTAAGTAACAAGCAATCCCATTTATTAGGTGGCCAATACTTGAGATACCATTCCATTAGAGACATTGGATTTCATGAAATCCACATCTTCTACTATACACCATGTTCAGATATTTAGAGCACCTACACATATACCTATCACTGTTATGCCAAAGAAATAAACAAAAACTCAGTGATGGGCTCCAATAACCCCAACTCTTATTACTCTTACGATTTTTGAGATCACAGAGTCTTATTCATACATAGAGCATTATGGATCTTATACCTATACACGTTCCTCGATAGTGTAAATAGACTATTACACCAGGTTCACAATGGGGAGATGTCTATGACCATCTACTGGATGGCATCATAGGATGATCTTTCCTCTTCAAATTTTTTAAAGTACTAAAAAACTCAAAACATTCAAAAATATTTTTTAGCACTTTCATGATCTACTGGTTCCTTAACATCTATGTGTTAGTTCTATGTTGATGGATGTCATACTTAGGTACTTATACATATACACATTTCATGCTTCTACAAGAAGTATGATACAAGCATACACAAATACATGATATATTCCTATTTTAGGTGTTGGGCCTTCTTTTTACTCATATCAGGTGGACATTAGGGGCATCTGCTTCTTTGATCTTGGTACACATAGGTTATATGGTTTGATGATCACATTCCATTATCATGCTTGAGCTTACATATGTACTTACACATGCCTTTATCCATGATTATATCTTACATAGGGTACTTAATATGATATGCACTTGACAATTTTTACTACCATGACATGTTTATATTGGTTACTTATTATTTATTTTATGCACTTCCTTGAGTGTCTTGCCTTACTATTGTCTTGCTTGTTCAAGCATTTGAATATGTTCCTTTATTTGTGGCACTTGTGCCTATGCATGCTTTATTCGACATTTGTTTATGTCATTATTTTTCATATGGGCATTTGAGTATGTCATTCTCGATTTTATGTACATTTGACTAAGTCATGTTTCTTTGATTTTGTAGCATTTGAACATGCCCATTATTTATGGTCTCCTTAGACCATTTCCTTTTGACTTCATTTTGAGTGATCGTATATGTGTGTTTGTTTTCTTATTGTGCTTATATTATTGCTACTTCGATCTTGCCATGATCATTATCATGTATCTTAGGCCTTCATGTAATCACATTGATTCTATGCGCTTCAATGATACATTTACCTAGACATGTTCCTTTTATATGCTACATGTTTCCATTCACAAATTAAATAGTTATCTTATCCTTTCAAGGTGAGGTAACTATAAGTTCCTATCTTTCCCTCAGCTCAAAATGAGGGGCATATCAATAGGGGCATTTCATAGAGGCATGTTCTCCACACTTGACACATTTTTTAGATTTAGTGGGTTATGTCATAGAGGCATATTCTCCACACTTGGCACATTTTTCAAATTCAATAGGGGAATGCTTGGGAAGCATGTTCTCCACACTTATTCAATATTCAACATTTCCAGTATATAGTGGGGTCATATTTTGAAAACATATTCTCCATATTGTTACTTATATCAATTTTCAAATTTCTCTATATATAGTGGGGGCATGATTTAGAAGCATGTTCTCCAAAATTACATAATTTTTCAAATTGGCCAAATCACATAGTTATATAATTTAGATTCATAGTTGTGGTATAATTTTATACATTGGTACCATTATTATAAATAGTTTCACATGAGACATATCTAAGGTGCATATGTTATACAACACGTGCCTAATATTGAAAAATCCAAATCAATTTCAAATTTCAAAATTCTTCTATGGACTATTACCATAACACAGATTGTTACGTACTAATACCCTGATGAAACCTTTATGGACTGTACTGAGCCAATCTACTACAATAGTTGGTTCACTTTTTGGTATGATTGAGGTGATAAAATCACTCAATCTTACCAAATTTTAAGTTGGACTTGATTACATCATCAAGCCTCACCAAGTTATAACTATCATTAGGTTTCATGCTTGAGAATATCTCAACTACCAGGTGGCACCTCACCTTTTCTCCAAGGTTGGGGGCATGGATCTCTCTCTCTTTATGTGTGTGTGTGTGTGTGTGTGTGTGTGTGTGTACTTTCAAGATTTATCTATATTTGTCCTAATCTCAATTTCAAAGCCTTACAATGATACATCTTTTTCAAATCAACTTGCCAATCGGTAAGGTAGTTACATCAACACACAGGTGTAATCCAAAACCTTGCTCTTTCAATTTCAATCATTTCAAGTACTTTAAATTCTATTTTATATGAATTTATTATACATTGTAACATGATCTTAGTTGTAGGTTAGTTACCAGTAAAGAAATCAAGTTGGGAACATGCAAATACAAGGTGTGCATACCCACCTAGGTACATATTGCTTTCCTTTAAACTATAAATTTCATTACTAGATTAAAGGGGGGCCAAATGTAGACACTATTTTATGATTACATAACACCTCAATCTTGTACACTTGGAAAACTCAAACTTGTCTATTCCTCTTAGTTCTAGACCTTTCCCACTTCTATAAGTCTCACATTTACTTTATCTTGAGCCCCTTGGCCTATGTCTTAGTTTGACTAGTCTTATGTTGATGACACATACCTTATCTCCTTTCAAAAATGCTTAAAATGTACTTATCTTCCATCTTTTCAAGTTTTTAGCCTTTACTTATTTCCCTGCTCCCTAAACACTAATGTTTGGGATAGACAATAGCATCGATGTTACTATCTTATCTCGATGTAAGTGTCTAGTGACCTAAAAATCATCTAATTTGAAAATGATACGTATCCTAGGATTAAGTGTTTTAATGTGAATAATTATCCAAAGGGATTGATATAAATACAATATCGACTCTCATTCATTCCTCACCTAGCAAAAAGATCAAAGAGACCAAGGCAGCTTATCAAAAACACTCTATCGAGTATTCAATTAAGCAAAACTTCCTTATTGTATCCTATTTCTATATCAATCATAGGGACAACACATATATAGGTTTAAAGTACTAAAGGAGTAGCCCAAGAGTTAGATTTTCCATGTTACAAGCTAGGTCATTATTGTACTTGCTTTTTACATATTACATGATCCACATGCAAGCCAACACATAGGGGAGAACTACATCAAATTGAGGCCCTATTATATAGTATTAGCTAAGTATCACCCATTAACAATAAAGTATTTTGGGTCATCTTGACATCATGTGTCCACTAACCCATTTTCCCCCAAGGTCACTAAGATGATGAAGAACTAAGGTTTTACCATTTCATAAGGAGTGACAATCCATGACCTAGAAGTCAATGCACCAGAGTGAAGACATAGTAAAACCCAAAAGTGTCTAGGTGGTCTTGTATTTTTCTAACATGTATTCTATACAAGACACTTACTTCAAACCCAAATAGTAGCATCAATGTAATTATCCCAAGCTGACACTAGTGTTAAGAACTATAGAAGCATCGAATCTAGAATATGAAGACTAATCCAAAACTATATTCTAGCCTTCTTCCTACATATTCTAGATCCAACACTATGTTAACATTATAACTAGCTAAATATATTATTTCCTTGTGATTTCCATATATAGATTAGTTGTACTTTTCATATGTAGACTATCTCAATTTTATAAATTCAGTGTATGCCTATATTTGAGTTTAGCATCTAATTAGCATGTTATAGATTTGATTATAATCCTTATGCCATTTAATTTATATATACCGCTTTAATCAAATTTAAGGCTAACAATAAGATGACCTATATCATTTTTGGGTTAAACACTTCTAAATTAATCTACTATCTATAAGGATATCTTATATAGGGTATTACATGAAACCTGAGTTTCGAGTGATATTGAGCTAGCTTACTTTATAAATATCATGCAAAATCTCAAAAATAATGCAAAACTAATCACATGTGATCTAACATTTTTACCATATAAAGATGTTATTGATTAAGAGTTACCTTTTTCATACAAGTAACTATGCATAATAAGGGTATCAAAAGGGTACTCATTGATAATGGATTGGGCTTAAACATTTGTAGCACAAAATTCCTAACCACCATGGGTATTAGCACCAAACTTATACAAAAATCAATGATACATATCAAGGAATTTGATAATTCACATAGCCCTCTAATTGACCAAATAATTTTAGATGTTACAATGGGGCCAAAAATGGTTCTAACCACCTTTTAATTAATAACACAATCATTACATTATAATTTACTTTTGAGTAGACCTTGTATAAACATAATGGAAGCTGTACCATCTACTTTACATCGATGTTTAAAATTCATACATGATGGGACTTTATTGACCATGCCTACCGATGATGAGCCCTTCAAATTCAAAAAAATGATACAATGTGATAAAGAGGGCATTCCTATAGTAATACCACCTACAAAATGTATTCCTCTTGAGAATATCCAAACTTATGAGGTGGATAAGTCAATTATAAATGGTTTCATTATCTCTAAATATAGATAAGGCACCAAAAATTGAAGTGCACATAGATGAACCTTAAGAAAAAGAATCAATACCAAAGAATCCAATGATATAAAAACCATAAGTACCTCTAATATTTGAGCTTCCTTTATTGGTCAACATTGAGCAACAATATGGCCTTTTTTCATATTATTATGATAGTGATGACAATCTAGCCCATGATATGACATATGAGACATTACAAAAACTTAATTTTGATCCAATTAAGCATCTTTTACATAACCTATTTGAGCCTTTCGATCTCAATACATATAAACTAAACTCACCTATAGAGGATACAAAACCAAATCAAGATAAGGGCAAAGAAAAAATCAAAGATGAACATGTAAACACTTTTATTCCATATACCCCTCTTGATTTCACACATTAATTCAACCATACAAGGGTCAAATGTAGATACATCTTGTAAATAATGTGGAGGTCTCTCATAAGATTCTACAATAGATTCTAAAAATCACAACAAAATATGATATCATGGATATAATACTTTCCATGTTACTTGAACATAACATGATATCTTTACCTACTAACATACACAGATCAAGCAATAAACTTATTCATAAAGAGGGATTAATATATTTTAATTATCATCGAATCAGTGGTTATTATACAAATCAATGTGAGGTGTTGAAAAACCAAATTCAAAAATACAAGAATGAAGGATGCATACAAATTGTTTCTAAAACACTAAAATGACCTAATACTTCTAATTTTTCAAAAGGAAATAATCCTTCAAAGTGGCCAAAACATGAGAATCTAATCATTATCACAAATATTGAATGGGTACATTTCCCACATCTCAAGGTTCATGTAAATTAATTAGGAAACAACCTGTAGTATTAACACATTACAATAATTGGGACATAATATCTATGAGTTATGTCATTCATCGGCTTTTCCACAATCTCTTGGGTATATCATATTACCCATTGCATGTGGTTGAAAGGTATTGGGCCTTGCCATATGGGTAATGGAAAAATAACCATACTTGACTTTGCACCTTCGACAACAATGGTTGAATGATATGAAAGTAATTGTTAGTATTATAAAGCATTGTCTTCTTTTTCAACATTACAACAAGGAGGTTTGTATACCATATAATAAATATGGGGACAGGTACCAACAATTGTTGATAACGAGTTACTAGAATACACAACATTGTTGGAACTTATGCAATATAAATAATTTTGGCAAGCAAGGCCACCACACAATATCTTGGCTCCTAAATTTGAAGACTTGTTGGATTAAATAGTTCTCAAATACCAAAAACATAAAAATAAAAACAAAACAAAAACTCAAAAGCCCAAAAATATTCTTAACATTTACATATCATATTAGCTCCTTGGCATATATGTTGTCAGTTCTATGTTGGTAGATGGCATATCAATATTTTCTATATACACATGTTTCGTGCATCTTTTGAATGTGATTCAGGCATACACAGATACATGATCCATGCACTTTTGGATGTTGGGATTTCATTATACTCATGTCAACAAGATGTTGTGGGAATCCACATCTATGTTCATGATACATACAGGTTATACCATCCTATGATCACTTTACATTATCATGTTTGAGCTCATATATATACTTACACATGCCTTTAGCCATGCTTATTTATTTCATAGTGTACTTGATATGTTATGTACTTCACATTTTTTACTAACACACATATCCAAGGACTAGTATGATGTGTTTATGTCGATTGCTTATGCTTTCATTTATGCACTTATTTAAGTTTTTTTTGCTATGATCTTTCTTGTTTGAGCATTTGAATATACTCTATTATTTGTGGCCCCCATGCCTTTGTTTTCTTCATTGACATTTAAATATGTCATTGTTTATTATATGTTGACATTTGAATATGTCATTCTTGCTTTGTGGACATTTGACTAAGTCATGTCCCATCAATTATGTGGAATTTGAACATGCCCCTTGTTTGAGGTCTCTTTGGACCATTGTCTTTTGATTTTCTTTTGAGTGCTCTTATGGGTGTGTTTGATTGCTTGTTGAGCTTGTACTATTAATAACTATATGTTACCATGATCTATATCATGCATCTTAGGACTTAGTGTGATTACATTCTTTGTGATTCAATGATATATCTACCTAAATATGTTCCCTCTATATACTACATGGTACATTCATAGTTTACATGGTTATCTTATCTTTTTGAGGTAAGGTAACTACCAGTTTATACTTCCCCTCACCTCAAAAGGGTAGGCATATTAGTAGGGACATGCCATAGAGGCATGACTTCCATATTTCTCACCAAATTTAGATTATAGTGTGGGTATGTTTTGGAAACATTTTCTCCACACTCATTCAATATGAAACATATCGAGATTACAGTGGGGGCATGTTTTCGAAACATGTCCTCCACATTGGAACTTATACTAGTTTTTAGATTATAGTGGGGGCATGTTTTGGAAACATGTTCTCCATACTTACACAGTTTCAAGTTGGACAAATTACATAGTTATATGATTTGGATACACATTTGTGATAGAATTCTATGCATTGGTATGATTATTATATACAGTTTCAACATGAGACATATCTAGGGTGCATATGTTATGATGCAAGGTGCACATAATATTGCAAAATCAAATTAGTTTCAAATTTTAAACACTTTTAAGGACTATCACCACCCACCAGGTTGGACTTTTATGGATTGTATTGATCAAATTTACTGTAGTAGTTGGTTCACTTTTTCATATGATTGATGTGAATAAATCACTCAATCTTTTCAAGTTTATAGGTTAGACTTGATTACATCATATAGTCTCACTAGTTTTATAGTGTGAGTTGACTTGGTTCACTCATACTCACTAGGTTAGAAGTATGATTGGGTTGTATGGTTGAGCTAATCTTAACTATCAGGTGACAACTCATCTTTTCTCCAAGTTTGGGGGTATGTGTCCTCCAATATCTCTCTATCTCTTTAGATATATGCACTTTCTAGATTTTATATTTGTATTAATCTCAGTTTTAGTGATTCATAATGATACATATTTCAAATAAAATTTCCAAAATGTAAGATGGTTGCATCAAAAAATAGGTGTACTCCTGAACCTTGCTCTCTTTCAATTTCAATCATTTCAATGCTTTTAATTTTAGATTATATGCATTGATTATTTAACATAATATGCTCTTAGTTACAGGGTAGTCACCATCAAATCACTTAAGTTTGAGTGTTATACACACCTAGGTATGCATTTATTATCCCTTAAACTAGTAATATCATTACTAGATTAAAGTAGGGGAGAATGTAAACACTATTTCTGAATCATATAGCACCTCATTCTTGTACACTTGACAAATACATATTATGGATGTACCTTTAGCTTTTAGACCTTTCCCACTACCAAAATGATCACATACACTATTTATCTGCACTTAACTACTTATCTCTTAGTTTGACCAATGTTATTCTAATGAGTCAAACCTTATACCTTACCCAAAATATTGTAAACCTACTTATCTTCTTTATTTGCAAGTTCTAGGCCCACACTTATTTTCTAACTACCTAAACACTTGCATCCCAATTAGACACCTATATCAACATAAGTGCCCTATTCCAATGCAATGTCTAGTGCCCTACATTCATCCAATTTATAAATGAAATGTATTCATATGGTCAGCCTAAGTGTCTTAATGCAATATATTCTCCAAATGGATTGGTATAAATATAAAATCAACTCTCATTCATTCCTCACCTAGCATAGACCTAGAAGAGACCAAGGCAAATTCCCAAAAGCATTCTATTAAACACTTGAATGATTAAAGCTTCCTTATTTTCTCTAATTTCCATATCAGTCATAAAAACAACACATCTATAGGTCTAAATTATTTAAGGAGCATTCCATGAGCCACATTTTCTAAGTTAAAAGCTCAGTCATTATTGTACTTGATTATCACACATTACGTGATTCACACACAATATAACATGTAGGGGATAACCACATAAGTCTAAGGCCCTTTTTAGAGTATTGACTATGTAGGCAATTCTCATTAACAGAGGGTTTTTTAGGGTAACTAAACATCATGTGCCCATTAACCCATTTTTATTATAGATAAATATAAAGATGAAGAACTAGGGTTTTGTTATTTGATAAAGAGTGATAGTCCATGACCTAGATCTAAATGCACCAGAGTAAAGGAGACATAAAACCCAAAATCATCCAAGTGGTTGCATCTTATTTTAATAGGTATTTTATTCTAGACACCTGTGTCTGAGTTATAAATTAGTGTCAACACAACTATCCCAGGTTAAGCAAGTGTTTACAGCTACAGAGACATAATTTATAGAATCAGGTGAATGTTCTCGAATCTAGATCTAGTCCACTTTATACCTATTCCAGATCCATATCTATACTAGTATCAAAATCAGCTAACTATCTTGTTTTCTTTATCATTGGAATATATAGCATAGTTGTACTTTTTATCTTTAGCATCTTAACATAATAAATTTAGTGTGTTTTAATTGAGTTTTACAAATAATTGACTTGCTTTAAAGATAGTCTACCATCCTTGTACCTAGGCTATCTCTTCCCTCTTTAACTCTATATTTCCTTAATCTAGATTTGAGGGTGAAACACTAGGTTGCATGCAAAATAATATAAATAAGAAATGAGAAAGCATAGTAATTTGAAACTTTAATTGACTGAAAACCCTAGAAATTAGAAAAAACTACATTCATATAGATTGGGTTCACCAAATGCTTAACCCTAAAATAAAGGTTAGGGAATATAGGGTTAAAGGGGTAGAGATACTCTAGGGCATAAATATGGTAGCTTATCTCTATAGCAGGCTATTTAATTACAAAACTCAAATAAAACATATACTAAATTTATTATGTTGAAATTTGCTAAAAATGGAAAGTACAACTACGTTAGATATTATAATGATAATGAAAATAAGATACTTAATTGGTTTTAATGCTAATATAGATATGGATCTAAAACATTTAGAAAGTACACTGGATCTAGATTCTATATTAATCACCTGATTTTAAAAATTGTACCTTTGTAGTTGTAGACTCTTATGTCAACCTGAGGCAATTGTATTGATGCTTATGTCTATATCAAACATAAGTGTCTAATATGGAATATTTGTTGAAATTAGATATGACCACTTAGATGCTTATGGGTTTTGTGTTGCCTTCAATTTAATGCATTCATATCTAGGTCATGGACTGTCACTTTTTATCAAATAAGAAAACCCTAGTTCTTCATCTTCATAATGGCTACAAGAAAAACGGGTTAGTGGGCACATGATGTTGATCTACCCCAAAGACCCCTTTGTCAATGAGTGTTGCCAACATAGACAATACTATGAAGAGACCTTAGACTTATGTATTTCCCCCCTACATATTGGCGTGTGTGTGTATCATACAATGTGTGATAATCAAGTATAATATTGACCTAGCTTATAACTTGGCAAATGTGGGTCATGGAATGTTCCTTCAATACTTCAAACCTGTAGATGTGTTTTACCTATGAATGATATGGAAATAAGAGAAAATATGGAAGCTTTACTCACTTGAGTGCTTGATTGAATGTCTTTGGTAAGTTACCTTGTGAGTAAGTATGAAGTTGCTAGGTGAGTAATGATTGAGGATTGATCTTGTATTTATACTAATCCATTTGGAGAATATCTCACATTAAATTACTTAGGTAGACCATAGGTATATGTTTCATTTGTAAATTAGATGGACACTTATGTTAGGATATGACACTTTAATTGATGTAAGTGTCTAATTAGGATGCAAGTGTTTGGGTAGTTAGAAATAGGTGCAAGTCCAGAACTTGCAGAGATGGAAGATAAGTAGGTTTACAATATTTTGGGCAAGATAGAAGGTTTGAGTCATCAAAATAACATTGTTTAGACTAAGAGATAAGTAGTAGGCATATATAAATAACGTATGTTAGCCTTTTAGTAGTGGGAAAGGTCTAGAATCTGAAGGTACATCCATGATATGTATTTACCAAGCATACAAGATTGAGGTGTTATATAATTCAAAAATATTGTCTACATATTGTTATTTTCCATGGTTGACCATTGTATGTGTCATGCCCTTAATAACTATATATATACAAGGTTATCTTTAGTATTTATATTGTATTGAGTGAATGGTGAAATCTTCTCCAAAATTCAAGTTAGAGCCTTCATTGATCATATCTATTGCTATACTCGTAATGAAGCTATCACCTTGATACTAAAACCTTCTTCAAGCTAATGTGACATCATCCACTTATACTAAAAGAAGGTTTAGTCAAATATTCATGTAGTTTGCATTGCACTTCAATAGGCAGAGGAGACCAATCTCTTATTTGAAATTCCACTCACATATACAAGAGAATTACATTTATGTTAATTCCAAATGTGCATAATAAGTAGTTGTAACTCTTTAAGGGTTATCCCAAGTTAGCTAACTTTACACACAATTATTTGACTATTATTTTCAAAGGTTAGGTCAAAGATTAAAAATTAGACAACTAAATATTCTACTCACCAATTCTACATTGTAATTACACAACATTATACAACCTCTAATAATGCACCTACATGGAAAAATCTAGTACTTGAAAAGTAGCAATGTACAAATTCAATGACTCATAGCAGGTTCAATAATTACATAGGTGATCTGTCAAATCCACATTTGGCATAATCAATGATTCTTATTTAAGCATTGATCCCTTTTGCAACATCAATGATGTCCTTTGATAGTCAGTTATCTAAATTCAACATAGACCTACATCATCACTTCCAAATCATTATTTTAGCTTTATAATCTTAAGATTCTTCATCTAGTGTGTTGGATTCCTATCTCCTTTGTCATTTTATCCTTATTAGCTTGTTACATTTATTTTTTGTTTAGTTTGTTACAATTTTTAGTGCACTCAGGGTTTTAAATTTACTATTTAGATTGTATTTATGTTAAAATTATTTGTGCCACCCATTTGACTAAGTGTGCATTAGGTTACTTTCCATCGTGTCTAAAACAATTAAAACATATGTAAAGTAGTGAACCAAGCATCAAAACTTACTCTAATATGCATATAGCCACAATCGAATGCAACTATATCACATATCACCACTTAACATGTAAGTTTTGATAAATTATTGCAGTCATATTTAAATGTCTTTCAATAATATAAGGCATTACCTTTCGTTAGAGAAATTAATCATATAATTTATCTTATTACAGTTGTTCCTCTTCTTAATGTACCATTGTATCTCAAATCTATCCTACAAAATGATGGCATTAAAATGAAAATTCATGAATTATTAGATAAAGGTTTCATATAACCCAATTCATCTCCTTGTGCATCTCTAATTTTGTTCATGATTAAAAAATATGGAACTTGGCATCTATGTATTGATTTTAGGACATTAAACAAGATCAAAATAAATAATCGTTATCCATTACCAATAATTCATGATGATCTTGAAAATGACTTAGGCCTAGAGATAAGAGTAATGGTTTATTTTCATAAAGTTATGATTTTCTAAAAAAATTAACACAATGTAAATGTTAGTTTTTGAGGCCTTTGAATCATTTTTTTGAGCTCAGGATGCCTCCCCATGCATGATTAATGCTTTATGAACTTATTTTTGATGAGTTGAGCTTTCCAAAAGGTATTATAATATAAAATCAAAGAATACCCATTAAATTTGGCCTTGGTAGGGTGGCCCACCCTAACTGGGTTTTATTAGTAATTCTTATTCTAGTAGATCTCTTATTCTTAATAGTTGTCATTCACATGCATATGAACATTGAAAGGATATTATTAGTTTTCTTCAAATTTAAATAAAAAATCATTTTCATGTTCCTATGCATGTTGAGTGGATGTTACTAGCTCTATATAACTTTAAAGTAATCTATTGTTATTAATTTTCTTTAGCTACAAGACAAGGGTTCTCCCTATTGTATTTCATAGTGGATTGCTTATATCTCTTCCACGTGGATTGTTTACTTTTTTAAAAAACTCTTATTATTTTATCATAAAAAATTTCTTTTTACTCTTTATAAATTTGTGTCAATTCAATATAGGAAAGTTTGGTTTTATTATAAGACACTAATCCCTTGTAGTTGGTGTGTTGTTCCCCTGATTAAATACTTAAATTGGATCATGTGACTTTCTATATCAACTTCAAGGATCCAAAAACATATTTGAAATTTATATAACAAGTATATATTAACAAGTAAAATTTCATACTGAAGACACATGGAAGACAACATACAAGACCAAGATGGGTATTTTTTAATGGTTAGTGATGATTTTTGGCCTCATAAATGCATCAACCACTTTTATGCAACTAATGAATGATGTATTTAGAGATTGCATTGACCAATTTTTAATCATCTTTTTAGGTTAATACATTTAATTTATCAATTCAAATACATTATTTTTTTACTAGGGATCAATGTTGTATATGCAATTGTAGATTTCTTTTCAAGTTGAGTGGTTAATACTAAACTTGATGTTCTGTATTGATGAATTCAAATATAAATTCAAAGAAAAATTTAATGAACAATAACTTACAAGGAATGAATGACTGGAATGTAAATCACACAATGAAAACATATGATGCATTTAAATTGGAAGCTTCCTACACAATCTATTCTGAAACATTAAAAGCATGAAAGGAAATAAACCACTATTTGTTGCGAATGAATAAGAAATCAACCAAAAAGATAATTGAAATTGAAATGCATAAATGAAACAATTTACATACCAAAATAATCTATTGTAATAGATGGGAATACATACCAAAATAATATGAAATATAACATCCTAGGTGCATGTCCTCGGATTGGGCAAGGTCAAGAAAGAGACAAATAAGAAAATTGGAAGAAAAATCAAACAATTATACATTCCCCATTGGATTTCTCCTTCTTACTGAAATTCAAGTTTCGATTGGCCCATATATAGAGCTTAGGTCTTTGGCAATGTCACAAAGCTATCCCAATAATGTCTCCCCTTGCACTATACATGATTTGATGAGCAATTAAATTTTTTATTGAAGCTTATCCTAGAGATTTGGAAACATAAGTTTAAGACTAAAAACTTCTTGAAGAAGGGTGAGACCCCTTTTTTTTTATAGATTTCTCCTTTAAATTTGGACCCTTGATCTTAAATCAAGATGTGTAGTTGAGAATGAATAATCAAAGGAGAGGAAAACATTAAATGCTATGACATGGAGTGTGTAAGTACTTGTAAGAATCTCCATTCATGAGGTTTTAGAGTGTGTAAGAGGGTGTAAGAGACCTTACTTGCACATTTCCAAATTTGAATTAAACTTTCCTTGTGGAGGTCACCCTTGAATTTTGAAAAAATGATTTTATATTTTCAAGTGGGTAGAGTGATGAGGAAATTAGGATTGAATTGATTTCTGGTAAATATGACATGTGCATTCCATGTAATCCTCTTTTTATAAGAAGTTTAATTATCTTAATCAAACAATTAGCTAATTAGGTTGACTTTTGTCTTTTTGTGGTCTCATTTGCAAGGTTTGATTTACTGGGCTTATTATGCCTAGTGAGATGTTTTCAATAAGGGGACCAATTTCAGGATGTTGATGTATTATTAGATGATTCAATGAGGTGTATTTCCCAATCAGGGATGCACTAATGTGTCAGAGAATGTACACATTCAATTATGTAGACGATTTAGAATGTTTTAATAATTTTTGACTTGATTTGTGTGTTATTATGGGAAATCACTTTGATTTGCAATTTGGACATGGAAGTGTTGAAATTGGAGTGTCTACAGACTACAAACTAGGTAGCATTGTATATTGACTACAAAATGGGTAACATAGTGGCTATAGACAACGTTACATAGTGGTTGTAGACATGAAACAATGTGAATGAATTTGGAGAAGCAAATAAATCCTTGCATTCTTGTTTTAATCATTAGTATACTAATATGCCAAAATCAGAAATCATATTGATTCATCTAGAAAACCCCAATCTTTAAGATGATAACAAATAATATCTACAATATATGGAGTTTATATTATTATGGATAAAAAGAGGGATTAAAGGTTATAAACAAGTTTATGAAACAACATGTAGAAAGGGTTAAGGACAACATTGTATAAGATGAGTGTCATTTCTAGGCCTCATCAATCTTTTAGATGATATTATTATTTTCTTCAACACTTGGAAGACACTTTTTAGCACTTGCAACATGTTATAGGCATACTTAAAAAAAAATTGTATACAAACCTACTCAAATTTTATTTTGGTCAAACATTCATATCCTATCTTGGCTTTGTCATAAATGATCATGGCATTCAACTGAATCTTGCAAAGGTTAAAGTTATTCTTAAATATCCCACTCCTTCTACAATCACATATTTACAAAGTTTTCTTGATCTTACAACATTTTTTTACAATTTCATCCATGGGTGTTTAAATATTGCCTTACCTAAATGTATCAATTGATGAAGACCAATGTCTCTTTTCAATGGATAAAAGATCACTTATATGCATTCTCCACATTGAAGCACAAACTATGTTCTATATATGTTCTGGTATTACCTGATCCCTTACATACTTTCGAGCTTAAGAAGAATGCTTCACAATTTGAACTTTGAACAATTTTGAATAAGAATGCTCATCCATTGGCTTATCATTCATAAATTTTTTCTACAACCAAAAAATACTACTCCACTTATGATAGAGAATTGTGTGCCTTGGTCCAATCAATCAAATAATGGAGACACTATCTTCTTGGCAAGGAAACTATGTTGTGTATATAAATCACTTGCCTCTTCAGTTCCTTAAGTCACAAAACAAAATTGAACAAGGCACGTGAAGTGGCTATCTTATTTACATGATTCCATTTGGACATAAAGTACAAAAATGGCACTACCAACATTGTTGTTGATTGTTTGAGTTGACCCCATACACCTCACACCTTGACTATTGTCACTAGTTCACAAATAATAGCCATATTAACAAACTAAAAACATTATTTTGAGTATTTACTTGAGTCATTAATACAATATAACACTTTTCATATTAGATGGTACTTGTGTAATTAGTTCTTATTTTGTAGAGAGTTGGTAGTAGTTTGTGTTTGATATTTATACACATATTTCAATCATTTTCATCAGGTTTTAGTCAAGTAATTATTGAAGTGGTATGTTATTTTTGTACATATCTATTGCACAAAGATTATAAATTATTTTTATGTGTTAGTCTTTATATTGTGTATTATTTATTATTCAAGTTTATTTTAACAAATTTATCACATTTAAACCAAGTGTTAACCCTAGAAGGCTACAAAGCATTCAAGACAATGCATGTTCACCAAAAGGTAATGTGAATAAATGGATTGAAATCAAATTGCATCACATATCTCCATAAGTATGTTAATTAAGCCTAATCAGATGTAAAATAATAAAATCAAACCTCATTATTATTCTTATTCCAAAACAATAATTGATAAAGAGAGGGTTTAGAGAAGTATCTACCAAGTTTACACATAATCTAGAAATAATCGTCACAATCTAACAATGGAACTGAGTATTTTGTGGGAAGAAAATGAGAACCTATAAAACTTGCAATGACCTAAGCACCTCCTTAGAACTACACACTCCACATTTATGGCACCCAAAAGTATGCACTCCATGGTTCTGGTAGGAAATAAATAAGTAAAATATGATTTGAAGAATGTATTCATTAGGTTTGGGGCTTCAAAAAGCCAAATCATGTTCTGAATCTTCACTTAGATCTCTAAAAAATTGGCCTTCTTCTTTGAACCCTAATAGGGTATTTGAAATTGTAAAGGCTAAATAAATGATTTATTTGGGGCATGTGCTTAGGGTCAGCATGGTTTTTAAGCATTTACTACATATTAGGGTCCTCAACAATATACAAATTGATTTTAACATGCCAAGTAAAATGTAATTTAGCTAAGTAGTCTAGTGTAATGCAAGTGTTTCCATACAATATTCTATTAATGAAGGCATTATCAATGTCTGATTTCTTCCAAAATGTAGTGAATAATAAATACTAAATGCTCTTTAGATTTCCTCATATTCTTGGATTCATTCTCTATATACTTGTATTGATTTCCTCTATTCATTGATCTCCTAAATGTTATAATACACCTCTTGAATTCAAATTAGGACCCTATTGGCATGTAAGTTGACACACAATGAGCAAAAGAGTAAACAAAACAAGACCACAAACCCCAGGGGATGTTGATGGGAAAAAAGGGACCCAAACCCCCAAAAATAACAAAGGACAAGGATAGAGGACATAAAAAGAGGAGGAGAGAGAAAAATAGTGGAAACATGATAGAGAAAACTAGAAATACCAAAACAATGTGCCAATAAAACCTAGTTTAGACTAATAAATGATAAGTGCACTTACACCCTAAAATCATACAATTTTATGACTCTTTAAATCTAAATAGGATAAAATTATATGCTTCTTTGAACAATATAAAGGAATATTTATAAATAATATATAAAATAAATAGAAACGTAATCAAATATAAGCTTTGACAAACCCACTCACAAACCAAACCAAACCATTCCATTTACCACAAAATAAAATAAAATAAAATAAATAAAAGTTAACAAAATTAACTCATGCATTAAATTATTAGTATCTCACATAAGAGTATAGGGAAACTAATCCTTATTGATATAAGGAGTTCGAAGGTGAGGGCAACTATATATATATATATATATATATATATATATATATATATATATATATATATATAGTATATAATCTTGGTTGATAGCTATACCAATTTAATATAATCCTAGCCTCATTTACATAATATTAATTATATCTATATTTAGACTAGGAATGTGACACCCCTTTGAATATACAAAGGTCCAAATTTACAAGGCACAAAAATATCACCAATGCATAGAGTTCAAAAAAACTCACACTTTCAAAACAAACAACACCTTAAAAGGAGCATCAGGTTGAAAGTCATGTGTGTTTGAATGTTTCTTGCTATCAAAAAATAATATTTTTCAATTTACATAAAAAAATTACGTGTGCAAATACTTTGAAATATTTTTGGTGGCAATTTCCCCACAAAAAAACTTATGCCCCCTTGGAGCAAAAATTAAGCAATTTTGGGTTGGCCATGACTAAGGGCCTAACGCCCATATAACTAGGGGCTAAGACCAAATTTGGGAAGGTGCCAGATATGTCAATGGTTCCCATAGTGCACACAAGTACAAAAACCTTGAATTTCTTGAAAACACTAGATCTACTTTGCCTCTTCAAAATTGACCAAAGACTCACTAGAGATCTCCATAAACCCATAAGTGGTATGTTATTTTTGTACATATCCATTGTACAAAGATTATAAATTATTTTTATGTGTTAGTATTTATATTGTGTATTATTTGTTGTTAAAGTTTATTTTAATAAATTTATCACATTTAAAGAAAGTGTTAACCCTAGAAGGATACAAAGCATGCAAGACAATGTATGTTCACCAAAAGGTAATGTGAATAAATGGACTTAAATCAAATTGCATCATAGATCTCCATAAGCATGATAATTAAGCATAATTAGATGTAAAAAAAATAAAATCAAGCCTTGTTACTATTCTTATTCCAAAGCAATAATTGATAAAGAGAGGGTTTAGAGAAGTGTCTACCAAGTTTACACATAATCTAGAAATAATCATCACAATCTAACAATGGCACCAAGGTTTTTGTGGCAAGAAAGTGAGAACCTAGAAAACTTGAAATGACTTGAGCACCTCCCTAGAACTATACACTTCACATTTATGGCACCCAAAAGTATGCACTCCATGGTTCTGGTAGGAAAAAAACAAGTAAGATATGATTTAAATAATGTATTCATTAGGCTTGGGGCTTCAAAAACTTAGCTCGTGTTCTAAATCTTCACTCAGATCTCTAAAACATTGACCTTCTTCTTCAAACCCTAATAGGGTAGTTGAACTTGTAAAGGCTAAAAAAATGATTTATTTTGGGGCATATACTTAGGGTTAGCATGGTTTTTAAGCATTACTACTTATTAGGGGCCTCAACAATATACAAATTGATTGTAACATGCCAAGTAAAATGTAATTTAGCCAAGCAGTATAGTGTATTACAAGTGTCACCATACAATCTTCAATATTAATGAAGGCATTATAAATGTCTGATCTCTTCCAAAATTTAGTGAATAATAAATGCTAGATTCTATTTAGATTTCTTTAGATTCTTGGATGCCTTCTCTATATAATTCTATTGATTTCCTCTATTCATTGATCTCCTAAATGTATAACACACCTCTTGAATTCAAATTATGACCCTATTTACACGCAAGATGACACACAATGGGCAAAAGAGTGAAAAAAATGAGACCACAACCTTTAGGGGACCTTGATGGGCAAAAAAGGACCACAACCCCCAAAAATAACAAAGGATAAGGATGGAGGAGAGAGAAATAGGAGGAGAGAGAAAAATAGTGGAAACATGATAGAGAAAACTAGAAATACCAAAATAATGTGCCAATAAAAACATGGATTAAAGGCTATAAACATGTTTATGAAATAACATATAGAAGGGGTTAAGGCCAACATTGTATAAGATGAGTGTCATTTCTAGGCCTCATCAATCTTTTAGATGATATTCTTATTTTATTCAACATTTGGAAGACACTTTTTTAACACTTATAACATGTTGTAGGCATACTTAAAAATAAAAAATTATAGACAAACCTACTCAAATGTTATTTTGGTCAAACCTTCATCTCCTATCTTGGCTTTGTCATAAATGATCATAGTATTCAACTGAATCTTGCAAAGGTTAAATTTATTCTTAAATTGCCAACTCCTTTTATAATCACATATTTGTAAAGTTTTCTCGGTCTCACAAACTTTTATTGCAAGTTCATCCTTGGGTGTTTAAATATTATCTTACCTAAATGTATCAATTGATGAAGGCCAAAGCCTCTTTTTGATGGACAAAAGATCACTCACATGCATTATCCACACTGATACACAAACTATGCTCTATACATGTTCTAGTATTACCTGATCCTTCACATCCTTTTGAGTTAAGATAAATGCTTCACAGTTTGAACTTTGAGCAATTTTGAAGAAGAATGCTCATCCATTGGCCTATCATTCATTAACTTTTTATACAACTAAAAAACACTACTCCACTTATGACAAAAAATTATGTGCCTTAGTCCAATTAATCAAATCTTGGAGACACTATCTTCTTGGCATGAAAACCATGTTGCACATACGAATCACTTGCTTCTTTAGTTCCTCAATTCACAAAACAAAATTTATCAAGCAAGGCACATGAAGTGGCTATCCTATTTACATAATTCTATGTGGTCATCAAGTACAAACAGGGCACTACCAACATTGTTGTTGATTGTTTGAGTTGACCTCCTATAGCTCACACCTTGACTGTTGTCACTAGTTCGCAAACCATAGTCATATTAACAAACTAAAAATACTATTTTGAGTAATTAATTGAGTCATTAATACAATATAACACTTGTCATATTAGATGACACTTGCCTAGTTAGTTCTTATGTTTCCACTAATCAGAATATTATTTGATAATTTGGATTCCTTGGAATTCCTTTTAAAATAATATTTTATAAATGTAATTTGTACTAAGAATAATATTTAAAATTAAAAAAATATAATTTTATTCATAATAAAATATAAATCCTCAAGGGATTTCATCTTTAGGATATAATTATTACAAGGGTTTTCATCCTTGCAATCAAATTACACGATTAAGGGATTCCGTCCTTAAAAGTGGTTGTAAAACATAATGCTTGTACATGGTTATATATTTTTATTACATTATTGAATAAGTTCCTTCCATACTAACGAATGACTATAAATACTTCATCACCTTCCATCGAAAGACGTGTCTATTCCATATGTCTTTTCCCAAGGGAGGCGATGTCCCAAAGGGTGGCGTCCCTTGGTGTTTAGGTGGGTCAACTTGACTATATAAATTTTATTTTTTATTAAATGTGGTTCTCCCCTCAAGAGGGGCGATTCTAATTGTTGCGCCTCCTTAATGGCTATGCCCTTGTCTTATGCTTGGAAAGGGATATTATAGTCCTCCCTTCCCAAAATTGCTTGTCCTCAAGCAATTGTAAGCCCTCATGCCCAAGTACCATGCCCAAGAGATAAAACATGATGTAGCTCTCCCAAAGCCTTGATCTAGTCCCTATCAAATCAGAGATCTCTTGCCAACACAAGCTTAGGCTTTTGATGTACTTTGGCTAATCCAAAATTCATACTTCTATCTTCATGTCATGGACTTTCAGGGGTCCACTCTTGTTATCCCAATCATTTGTATTATTGTACCTTTGTCTTTCCTTTTTGACTTTATTTGTTTGATGCATGAATGAAACCCTTTCATCATCTACTTGCTTCATGTAGTTGGTTATTATGAAATTTCCATCAAGTCGAACATTAGTAAAATCATCTAGAAATTTGGCTTGCACCACCAATTTCTCTTCACAATCTTGCACCTCATATTTTTCTTCATTATTTGGTTCATTCTCCATGACTTTTTTTTCTTTCTTCAGAGATTTTGCTACATCTAATACTTTTCGTGGTTCTTCATCTAGCAACATATCTTTGTGCCCCTCAATTGTCACGAATAGTTTTAGTTTCTCTGAATATTGTGTAACAATACTTTTAGCTAGAGTATGTGCCACTGGTGATAATTCCTGTTCAATACTAGCCATTAGTATGGATAACAAATCTTGTGAAATATCATCACTCTCATTGAGGACCAAAGTCATAATGGACTGCATTGACTCTATTACATTTTTCATATGATTTATATGGATAGTAGAAAAGAAATATTCAAACATGTGAAGAATCAGATCATCACATCCTAGATCTAACATTATCACACAAGATCTAATTTTTGCCATAATGTCAAGGATTGTGACTCTCTTAGCAAAAGAACTTGTGATGTCATTTAGACCCTCAAAACATTCCACCATTAGCCAAAATATTTCCTTGATGGTATTGTCAATGTATGGCAATTCTAGGGCTGTTATCCTTGTAATTTCACTAATATAAGTGATAACCACAAGTCTTACATCTGGATCTAGATATTTCAATGGCTTGGACTCAGCCAGATGAGTTACCAAAGGATTCATTTCCCAAAACATAGACTTAGAATCTGATTACCTTATCGAGGACAAATAGTTAGCCACTTCCTCCAAAACATTGAGCAAAACATTTTTTGAATAATGTGGATGCTCAAGTTCCTTTCCCAATTTGCAAAGCTTTGTTTTCAAATCATATTTTCTTATTAACTCCATGATTCATAGACTATGCATCAAATCCAAAATCCATTTTCACAAGTTGGCAAGAACAATTGCTCTGATAGCATTGTAATATCCCTCATCAAAATATTATTTGATAATTTGGATTCCTCAGAATTCCTTTTAAAATAATATTTTATAAATGTAACTTGTACTAAGAATACTATTTAAAATAAAAAAACATAATTGTATTAATATTAAAATATAAATTCTAAAGGGATTTCATCCTTGGGATATAATGATTACAAGGGTTTTTGTCCTTGCAATCAAATTACATGATTAAAGGATTTCATCCGTAAAAGTGGTTGTAAAGCATAATGCTTGTACATGGTTATATATTTTTAATACATGATTGAATGAATTCCTTCCATACCAATGAATGACTATAAATACTTTATCACCTTCCATTGAAAGATGTGTCTCTTCCAAATGTCTTTTCCCAAGGGAGGTCATGTCCCAAAGGGTGGCGTCCCTTAGTGTTTAGGTGGGTTGGCCTGTGTATATAACTTTTATTTTTTATTAAATGTGACACTCCCTTTAAGAGGGGTGATTCTAATTATTGTGCCCTCATTAATGGTTATGCCCTTGTCTTATGCTTGGAAAGGGATATTACAAAGGCACATGAAGTGGCTATCCTATTTACATAATTCCATTTGGCCATCAAGTACAAAAAGGGCACTACCAATGTTGTTGTTGATTGTTTGAGTTGACCTCCTATAGCTCACACCTTGACTGTTGTCACTAATTCACAAACAATAGTCATATTAACAAACTACAAACATTATTTTGAGTAATTAATTGAGTCATCAATACAATATAACACTTGTCATATTAGATGACACTTGTGTAGTTAGTTTTTATTTTGTAGAGAGTCGGTAGTAGTTTGTGTTTGATATTTATACATGTATTTCAATCATTTGTCATCAAGTTTTACTCAAGTAATTATTGAAGTGGTATGTTATTTTCTTACATATCTATTATACAAAGCTTATAAATTATTTTTATTTGTTAGTCTTTATATTGTGTACTATCTGTTGTTCAAGTTTGTTTTATCAAATTTATCACATTTAAAGCAAGTGTTAACCCTAGAAGGCTACAAAGCATGCAAGACAATACAGGTTCACCAAAAGGTAATGTGAATAAATGGACTTAAATCAAATTACACCACATATATCCATAAGCATGGTAATTAGGCCTAATCAGATGTAGAATAATAAAATCAAATGTCATTACTGATCTTATTCCAAAATAATAATTGATAAAGAGAGGGTCTAGAGAAGTATCTACCAAGTTTACACATAATCTAGAAACAATCATCACAACCTAATAATAGAACCGAGGTTTTTTGGGCAAGAAAGTGAGAACCAAGAAAATTTGCAATGACCTAAGCACCTTCCTAGAATTGTACACTCCACATTTATGGCACCTAAAAGTATGCACTCCATGGTTCTGGTAGGGAACAAACAAATAAAATTTGATATGAAGAATGCATTCATTAGGTTTGGGGCTTCAAAAATCTAGTTGGTTTTTTAAAATCTTCAATTAGATCTCTAAAAAATTGACCTTCTTCTGCAAACCTTGATAGAGTAGTTGAACTTATAAAGGCTAAATAAAATGATTTGTTTTGGGGCATGTGCTTAGAGAGTCAGCATGGCTTTTAAGCATTGACTACTTATCAGGGGCCTCAACAATATACAAATTGATTGTAACATGCCAAATAAAATGCAATTTACCTAAGTAGTTTGGTGTAATGCAAGTGTTACAATACAATCTTCAATATTAATGAAGGCACTATCAATGTTTGATCTATTTTAAAATATAATGAATAATAAATGCTAGATATTCTTTAGATTTTTTTAGATTCTTGGATGCCTTCTCTATATACTTGCATTGATTGCCTCTATTCATTGATGTCCTAAAGCAATAATACATCACTATTGGCATGTAAGTCAACACACAACAAACAAAACGAGACCACAAACCCCTAGGGGACCTTGACGGGCAAAAAAGAACCACAACCCCATAAACAACAAAGGACAAGGATGGAGGAGAGAGAAAGAGGAAGGAGAGAGAAAAATAGTGGAAATATGATAGAGAAAACTAGAAATATAAAAAGATGTGCCAATAAAACCTAATTTAAACTAATAAATGATAAATACACATGCACCCTAAAATCATACAATTTTACGACTATTCAATTCTAAAGAGGATAAAATTATATACTTCTTTGAGCAATATAAAAAGTATCTTTATAAATAATATATAAAACAAATAGAAAAATAATCGAATATTTTAACAAATCCATTCGGAAATCAAACCAAACTATTTTAACGACAATGATGACGATGACGATGACGAGGATAACAAAATTAGCTTGTACACTAAATTAATAGTATCTCTCATAAAAGTATGGGAAACTAACCCCTAATCCTATTGATATAAGGAGGTCGAAAGTGAGAGCAGCTATATCTATATAAAGCATATATAATCTCGGCTGATAGCTATACCAATTTAATATAACCCTAGCCTCATTTACGTAATCTTATCCCCTACAAAAGGGTCCCACCATGAATCTTACCCTTTCCATATAATAACCAATACGATGATAGTAAACAAAGCGTTGTAGCCTTACATGCCACGCATAACAAATACAACGGGAGATTCGCATCGGAGGAAAGATGCCATGTCTGCAACCCTTAAACAAAACAACCATATGGCCCTGCTTTTATCAACTCGTACCATATTTATATTTTTATCTACCGAGTCCTCCTCTTTCCATGTGACCGCCAGCTTATATAATTTTGGCCTTGCAAGCATTCCTTCTTGTTCGCTCTGTTAAACTTTTTTTTTTGGTTTGTCTTATTGCAAGTATATATGCGAAGTAGGTCGCAGGTTCGAAACCGCCGGAAGCTCAGATATTGAATTTTTTAGGAATTTAAATCCAGAAGTCAAGAGCTGCCAATTTCACCGTCAAAATTGGGTTTCAACATACCGGTAAAAATTTTGAACAACAATCGCTCTGTTTGGTAGTTCTTTTTGGTTTGCTTCATTTTCAATTTAGGTTTTGATTTTCAGGGTGGAGGTTCTGTTTGCCCTAATTTCGTCTCATATATTTTGCTCGATGTTACTTATATGCATAATCTTTGGTTAAAACCTTAAAAGAAACAAACCCGACAATGGACAAGCAATGCCGCCAGAGTAGAATTCCTTACTGACAAGGGCAATGAGATTTGCGGCAAGTTTATATGTATTTTTGTTCATTATTATCAAAGTCGTCATTGTTTAGGAACTTATCTTTATATCCACCAGATTAATGGGCACCTTCTTCCGTTTTCCATGTTAGTGACCATGTAGGTATTGATAATTTGCTAAACACATCATCGCATTGCTCGATCAAACCTTGAAGTATAAAATTTTGAGTGGGTTCGAATCACATTTTCTCCATATGATCTATAGTTAGCAAAATTAGGAGGTTTTTGCAGGTAGAGGGTGTTACTTTGGCTCTTCCGACCCTTTGTGCCATATCTTTCCAAGTTTACTACAACTCGGTAAATCCGTGGGACACCGGTATTGTCTGACACGTCGAGGGATTTATAGCTTACCGTAAAGAAAGGAAGGAACTAAAATAATGTCCACTGATGACCAAAAAGTTTAATGAGACTTGCATATACAATCAGTATTAATAGCATGGGGTAGCGAAGAGAATCTGGAAAGAGAGGCTACAAACCAAAACCAAAACTAAAAGCACAAAAAGAGGCTAGATTCCAAGCTGGGTGAACCCAAAACAGGGAAAATATAAATATCTGAAAACAATAATGTCGTGTGTTATAAACATCATAAATAGCCATGAGAAAGGAAGACCCATCACTAAAAAAGTTAAAGGATGATCAAGGCCATAATTAGAGGTGAAGTTTGCCCCTAATCTGAATCTCGCAATGAACGACTGTTGCCCGCATCATCAACCACGGTGAAAGATCCAATACAAGATCTGATGATATTCTGTGAGAATGGCTTGGACTGATGGGCGATCCTGGTGGGATACAAAGAATGTCTCCTGGAAACTCTACTGACACTCGGTTGGATATTTTCTCCATGCCAGGCTTTGAACTTGGGTGTTTGAAGAAGCTTTGGTCTGCATTTGGGCTATAACGCTCACCAGCCTGTAATTAAAAGAAAATGTTTACTTTTTAAGATAGAGTATAAATTCCATTTTTTTCCTTGTAAGTCAGTTAGGGATGATGCATGTGGTTTGATAAAATCAAAATAGTTGGTTATCTCCTCTTTAATGGTTTTTGACAATTGAGCTAAGTATGTTTGGATTTGTCAGATTTTTCGATGTACATGTTTTTGTTTTGTGAACTTTATTGCAATTTATGATAAATTTTGTGTATTCATACTGTATGTCAATTTTGTCATATATGTGCTTTTTTGTAATTTGTATTCCACTCAGTGAAAATTAAATGCCATTGTTTCACAATGTTATTACACTTGTGAGGAATCTGTTGTAAGACATGGACCAGCTAGGACTTAAACGCATAAGCTTCCACTGACACTGCTATGTGCTCTATCACTGCAACAGCAGCCCTCACAGATTTGGGCTTTGCTACAGTGTGCATTGAATCTCAAACAATTCCCATCAAGCCACACATGGTTTGAGTACACCTAGCCACGTAGGTCTCATGCCTTGTTGCAAGACAGATCAGCTGGAACACAAACATAAGACCTCCCAGCAGCACTTGTGGATGTTCTACCATTGAGCCACTAGCCCTTCACACGTTCGGACTTTGTTGGAGTGTGGATTACACTGTGTATAGAATCCTCAAATTCCTCGAGCAAAGTGTGCAGCACTTTTCAGGTTTATATGCTTATATACACGTTCATTATGGGCCTCAAGGAAATTTGAAATAATGCCTAAAGAGACAGTGAAATACGAGGACAAAATAGCACTTGTTAAACCAAAAACGGAGGGGAAAAAACACAGGAGGCTTTGCTCATATAAAACAAGCCAGTACTATGATTAAAGACTCCTGAAGTGGCCATAGTGGAGGACGTTTTGAGTATGAAGTGAACAACAAAAAACCAAATGGAAATCCTTTGCAAATGCTCACATGGAATGAGCAGCTCCAAGAGTTCTGAGCATTTTCAAAAAGGAATTTTGTCTGGGCTATGGAATTTCTGTTGTTGTCCTCGTACACATGGCAAAATGCTAAAGGATATCTTGAAGTTGAATAGAATAAACCAAACAGCCTTGGAGCTTACATGAATCATGGAGTAGACATTTAAAGGGTACTGTCTTGTTCTAGGGGTTAGTCATCCAATATATACCATGGTGGGGACTCCACCCAACTTACAAATATGGTTACCCAACTAGGGTTATCCGTGGGAGATACACTTTGTTATGGAGCCCATGCAAGTTATAAGGTACACACACCTCACCATGGGGTTAACCATGCACGGTTCACTTTAGCTGGGACTTCATTTAAAACGTAAGATACTGCGCTCCTTACTAAGGTCTAACTCAAGATGCTTTCTAATATGAATCCCATACATATATTATGTATATATATTCGTGCGTGAGTGTGTGTGTCTGTGAGAGAGAGAGAGAGAGATAGAGGGAGAGTTATGGTCACCTCATTGCTAGATAACTATGCAAGGTTCACCACATAAGATACAATCCTCAAAAGATTCACCTTCATAGGAGTGACACTTGACAATATAAGACACTCACACAAACACACAGAGAGAGAGAGAGAGAAAGAGTTATTGTCACCTCATTGCTAGATAACTATGCAAAGTTCACCTTACTAGGTACTCCACTTGGCACAGAAGATACAATGCTCAAAAGATTCACCTTCATAGGAGTGACCCTCGATAATATAAGACACCTGCACAAAAATATGCACATTTATCTACGAGTCTTAAGTAGACTGGGATGGTGTGAATGATGATTACCCAGATTCATGGTCATTGAATATTACAGTATTATCAAAATGGTATGAGGGCAGGAGGAAGCATATCTGTACATGATAAGTTGACCCAGATCCACCACAAAGGATTGAAATCAAAAGCATTTCAACTAAGAAATGGCCTACCATCTTATATGAGGAATGATCAGATATTAACGTGGGTTATGCAGGATGAAATTAAATATATTATAAGAAAAACACGCCAGGATGAAGCAAGGGGACATGTGAATCTGATGCAACAGCAGGAAGTGTTCTAAAAACCGTATTATGGTGGCTGACTCTGCATAGGGACTGGATTGAATAGGTTAAGCCATGTCATAACTTCCATGGAACAGGAAGTTCTGTGAAAGCAATTTTCCAACCTTTACAACCTATTGGACCTTAAGAACTATTTGAGAGAATGGTCATCTGCCATTATTTGGTTATGGCAACTGAGTTTAACAAAGTGTTTAGAAACAATGGCCTTGATCATTCTGCTAAGAGTATCACAGACACTATATAAGAATACATCATTACATGGTTTAGGTGTCCATTTGCCTTAACAAGTGATAGGGCACACTTTTCCCAAATCAGTCATAGAGCAGTTGTTAACTATTTTGAAGATGAAGCATGATAAATTCATTGTGTGCTTTGCTGGAGCAAATGTATAAGCCGAAGCAACAAACAAGGTAATTGTAGCCATAATTTATAAGACATGCAGAATTGAGAAACAAGTTTGGACTGAAAAAATACCTGCAGTTTTTGGGCATACTGTACAGCATGTTGAAGTCCCTATAAATTTTATGCCTTTTCAATATATTTATGGGCAAGAAGCAGTAGTCTCCACAGAGTTTTTGGTTTCGAGTCTATAAATGGCAGAGGAAAATAGATTGGGAGACACAAAAAGTTTGCAAGAAATGCTAAACAAACTAAATGCTCTGGATGAGGACAGAGTATTGGCATGATGGTCAATTGAAATAGATCAAAGAGGGAAGTATTGGCATGATAAACACATAAAAGATTGCGGCAAGTTAGGGCTGCTGTTTTTTTCGCAGCCATATCCAAATCCTCAAGATCAAGAGCTCTAAACAGGGAGACTCTCGTAGACTGTTTAATTTATTAGATATTACATATTGAGAATCTCCTTAGTCGCTTCCCTGCTGGCCTTGCATCTTGTTGAGGTAAAGATTAACTGGAAATGTTTGTCACATTTATTTGTAATCTGGACTTAAATTCCCTATAAGATCCTTAACAACTATAATTCATTTTGATTTGCGTTTTCTCTTAATGTGTTGGAAGAAGAATTTAGAGCTGTGCCACAAGGTTCAATAATTTTTATTGAAAAAGTGAAAAAATTGCCAAATTTTGTAAGGTCTCAAAAAATTCGCTTAAGTTCGATGCAGTAAGGTGGTACAAACAGCACAGACAATAAAAAATTGTGGAAAGAAAATTTAGCTGCTGCTTCTGTGGCGTGTCTGCATCCTGCTGCTCTTTTATTTCTTCATCATTTGCTGCTACTGTTTAATTGCATCCTTTGTTGCCACTGTTTTATTTCTTCATCCTTTGCAAGTTTGATGCTGCTGTTTCAAAAGTTGTGTGCGTGGAGCGGGTGGAGTCGACTATGTGGGTGAAGGGAGTTGTGTGTGGGTGGAGTGTGGAGAGCCGATCGTGCAAAGAAGTTTTTTTTTTTAATTTCTTTTAAGTTATAGGTTTACCGTTTAATACGTTATGTTGAAATTTTATTTTTATTTATTTATGTATCTTTTTAAGTTTTTAATTTAATTTTATCTTTTTTATTGTTTTTTTTTGAGATTTAATTTTTATTTATGTTATTTTAATTTTAAGTTTTAATTTGTATATTTCATTTTATGTTCTATATTTATTTTAACTTTAATTTTTAATATATATATATATATATTTTGATAGATGACGGCTTTTGACCGAAGCGTAGACCGGTTTGGGACACAATTCGGGGCCCAGATCTCCATGTAATTTTTTAAGCACTTGAATACCATATGTATTCTTGATATTACTAGATGTATATCAACTATTACCAACAACGGCCACCACCGACCTTGAGGATAACCGACCTCGAAGATAACTAACGGCCATTAACGGCTCAGAGAATACAACCAACGGCCACAACCGGCCTCATATGCTTTTGCAGAGATTTGATCTTGTGTGGGGCTTGAAACAACCAAGCCACTTAACCAACTCACCCACATCTCATTGACAATTTTATATTTACTTTGTTTTTGGTATTTTTATTTATTTGATTTCTGGTATTTTTTTTAATTTTGTAATATTAATACGCATTCTATTGTTCACACTTAAAAGTTTTTTTTTTGAACTTTATCCATTGGTGAAATTGAACTGAACTTTATCCTTGTCGAACTCGAACTCAAGTTTTGCCACTTAGATTTAGAGGGTGCATCATCCTTTGGATTGGGTTTTGATTTCGGATCCAATAGCCCTCTATTCTTTAAACCTCTTGAGTTGGTGTTTCAAGTTTCTTGTTGATTGCTATTGCTTTTCTAAGCAAAAAATATCCATCTCAAGCGACTTGTGGGCTTGACTTAGTTGATCCCTAAACATCTTTTCATTGCCTCTCCTAGCTTCGGCCTTCATTCTACCCCATACCCGTAGCCTTCAAGAACTTTACATTATGCTGGATAGTAGCTTCTTGCCAAAGGATCCAATCCTTTAAGAATCACATTGTAGACTTGTTTGATAGTCCCAAGGCATGTCTTACTTTCTAACAAAGAAACATTGAGCTTATAAGGAGTATGATCTAAGCCCACCACTATGCGTTTCACCTACTTTGCCCTACTTTAACTAGAAAAAATTGCTGAAACCTGAAGGTTGGCTTAATATTTGCCCAATCTTACTTTAGTTATGTGCCTTTTTGTGTGTTGGTTCAGGGGTATTAGCCATTAGGAGCATAGATTTGAGACTCTTGGGGACTTTCTTCTCTCAATCCAGATTCCTTTTTTTGCTAGATCAATGATAGAAGTGCATACCCTCACTCTATCACAATTCCATTCAATTGTTTCAAAGTCTCTCCCAACGATTCATTTGGTTATGACAAGAGATTGTGATATCTAATACCATAGCCACATTCTTTTGTCTGGATCATTGGCGGCATTAACCAAGTAGGAACCCCACAAAATACTTGCAACCATAATTGTTATTGAGCAACAATGAGCCACCAAGTATTCCCCCTTGCCCAAAAACTATAGTGGACAGCCAATGTGCTATAGCACAAAGAACCTAACATTGCCCCCCTTCATGGAAATGCCCTTGAAAGTTGCTCAATTTATCTTGGAGGTTTAGAGAGCAAGTTTGATAAGCATCAATGTGTGAAGAAGGTTTTTAATCTTTTTGTTTAATAGCTTCAAGAAATACACCTTGAAGGATTGTATTGCTAACCCAAAATTACCTTAAGCTGAACTACTAGGTTTAAGGGGCGTGTGTTACGAAAGTGATAAATCCCACAGACTAGTAAAGCAAAATATCAATCAGCACAATACTCATAATTGCGTGAAACAATAATCTTTATTGATTCTCCTTGAATGAATAAAAACATTACATAAAAGTCTTTAAATAAACCTCAATTTGAAATTGGAGTTAACATGCCAAATTAAAATATCTTAAAAAACAAAAAAACTACCTAGAGTTTACTGCCCTTGGTATAAATAACAACTTGCTTTTTATAATAACTTTTGCATGCAAGTTCGGATGGTCTTAAAATTTTAAACATATCCTTTAAATGCTAAAGTCACGATGTTGGACAAGTTTCAACTCATGCTCACGTCTGGTTACAAAGTTATTCGATTTTTGTTATTTTTAGCTTGACTAAAAATACTATAATGCAATTTCGGACGCTTGATGATTTCGTATGACTCTCCAAATATCTTGGAATTGGCCCTAATCGGAGAAGTAGGTTATGGTTTCATGCTTCTTTCCTTTACCTTCATTTTTCCACGAAGGAGAGCTCCATCCGGTTAATGAGTCAAAAGTTATGGCCTTCGGAAGGTAGGTCTTCGCATCATTCTCTTGTGGTTGAAACAACTTAGCGTCTACGAGTTGCCCTAATTATATTCTTGTCGTTTGTTCTTGTCAATATTTTTCAGCTTCCATTTTGAAATTTGAGTGTTGTCTTCTTGTTGTAGTCCTTCCCACTGTACCAAATACCTGTTATAACTTCCTCTTCTTGTGTTCATTATCTTTTTATCCAGAACTTACACTATGTTTTCTTTTTTCTTTCGTGGAACCTGTTGCTTGCAATCCACTTCTTTCTCTTCTTCCCTTTCACCATGTTCTCCATGAAAATTATATAAATCTAAAACTAGAATTACTAGAGAGATATCAAAATTCTATGGTAAACTCATCTTATAAGCATTGTCATTGATTTTCTTCACAATTTTACATAGACCAATTTTTTTGTACTTCAACTTATTATATGTTTCTTTGGGAAATCTTTATTTTCTTAAATACATTATTGCCAAATCTCCTTCAAATACCTTTGACCTTCTTGTTACATCTGTTGTTGTTTTATACTTCTAATTACTTTCTTGTAGCTTTTTTCTTGCAACTATTGTATGTGCTCTGCAAATGCTTCTGCATCATCACTAAATCATTTTGCAATTGGTAGCTACACCAAATTTAAAATACCCATAGGGTTTTTGCTATAAACAATCTAAAATGGTGATTTCCCTGTTGATCTGCTCATTTAACTATTATAGACAAACTCAGTTTGTGGTAAAGCCAAGTTCCCTTGCTTGGGTTTCTCTCCAACTATGCATCTCAACAAATTTTCCAAGCTTCTATTTACTACTGTTTGTCCATCTATTTGTGGGTGGTATGCATTACTAAATTGTTGTTTAGTTCATAGTTTCTTCTATAGAGTCCTCCAAAAAAGACTTATAAATTTTGTATCACTATCTAATGTAATGGTTTCTGGAACACCATGCAATCTCACAACTTTCTTAAAAAATAGTGTTGCTATTCTAGTGGCATCATTGGTTTTCTTACATCCAATAAAATGAACCATCTTAGAAAACTTGTTTACAACAATAAAAATTAAATCATTTCCTCTTTGTGTGTTTGGCAACCTTAACACAAAGTCCACTCAAATATGTTTATGGTCCTTTTGGAACTAGTAATGGCATGTACAACCCTGTATTTTGTGCATGGCCTTTAACCACTTGGCAAATCCTGCATCTTGAAATATACCTTGCCACATCTCTCTTCATCTTTGTCCAGAATTATTTCTCCTCCACCAAAGCTATTATCTTATTCTTACCAAAGTGTCCAACCAAACAGCCATCGTGTAATTCTCTTATAATATTGTCTTTTAGAGACCTAATTGGAATACATATTTATTTTCCTTTGAAGAGATAACCATCTTGTACAAGATACTCATCATAAATCGTACCTGTCTCATTTGCTAATGGATTCTTGCTTTGCTTAACTATCTTGCCAAAAATCTGGATCGGTATCATATAATTCCTTAACAATTTCAAATTCAACTTCTTCACTCACTATAGTAGTTAACAATGCAAGTCCGTTTAAAGCATTAACTACTTGATTCTACTTTCCTGATTTATGTTTCAAAACAAAAGTATATCTCTGCAAGAAAGACATCCACTTTACATGTCTACTATTTAATTTCGTTTAAGTGTTCACATACTTCAAAGCCTCGTGATCTGTAAATAGGATAAACTCTTTAGGCACTAGATAATGTCTCTAATGTCTTATTGCTTGAACAATAACATACAATTCAACATCATATATAGAATACTTATTTTTTACATCATTCAATTTCTCACTGAAATATGCTATTGGGTTTTCTTCTTGACTCAACATAATATCGATTTCCACATGTGAAGCATCACAATCTACTTCAAACACTTTGTTAAAATCTGGTAATGCTAAAATAGGGTTCTCAGTAATCTTCTTCTTCAACAATTGAAAGATTTCTGTTGCTACTTTTGTTCACACAAATTCTTTTCCTTTCATGCAATCTATTATGGGTGCAACAATACTAAAATTCTTAATGAACTTTCTATAAAAAGTTGTTAAAACCATGAAAACTGCTTACCTTTGTGATGCTCTTTGGAATAGGCCACTAAACAATTGCCTTCACCTTTTCTTCATCCATTTTTACACCATCTGTTGAAATGACAAACCTCAAAATACCAAACTATGTTGCATAAACTTGCACTTTCGATTTGTATAAAACTTTTCATTTCTTAACAATTCTAATATCATTCTCAAATGCCTTAAATTCTCTTCTTTATTCTTACTGAATATCAAAATATCATCAAAATAAACCACTACAAACTTACCAATGTAATTTTGCAACACTGTTTTCATCACTCTCATAAATGTGTTGAGTGCATTAGGTAATCCGAATGACATCACCTTCCACTTATATAAGTCATCTCTAGTCTTGAATGTTACTTTCCATTCATCTCCTTCACGAATCCGAATCTGATAGTATCCACTCAAATCAATTTTCATAAACAATTTTGCTCCTGTAAGCACATCTATCATATCATCCAAACGAGGCATAAGAAACCTATATTTGATAGCTATTTTATTGATTGCTCTACTATCCACACACATCCTCCATGATCCATCTTTCTTTAGAGTTAGCAATGCTGCTGTTGCACATGGATTCATGCTCTCCCTTACTACACCCTTTCTCACCAACTCAATAACATGTTTATTTAATTATGCATGTTTTGTTGGACCCATCCTATAAGCCGTTAGATTGGGTAGATCTGATACTAGAATCAAAACAATATGACATCAAATGTCTCTATTTGGTGGCAAACCATTTGGTAGCTCATTAGGTATAACATCTGCATTTATTTTAACATTTATGTTGCTTTAGCGGGTATTTGTACCACTTTTGTGTCTAATTTCGTTATTAATTCATAACAACAACTTGTCATCTTAATGTCTTTGATAAATTCTTTCGTGGATAACATGCTTTCTGTTTGCCCTTATTTTTTAAGAGGTAATAAAACAACTTTTGTACCACTTTTTCAAAAAGTATATGTATATTTGCTACATTATGAATTGCCTCTTTGTTATATTGTCATGGCCTTCCCAACAACACATGGTAGACATGCATTGGAAAACATCCCACCATAATTCATCTCTGTAAGTTTTTCCTATAGAAAACTTGATTAAACACCTTTTATCTAGTATAACTTCATTTCCTTTTTTAAACCATGAAATTTGATAAGGATAAAGATGTTTTTCACATTGCAATCCTAGTTTCTCTACCATTTCTTTCAGAAATCATATTTTCACAACTACCACCATTAATAAACCATGAAATCTGATAAAGATAAAGATGTTTTTCACATTGCAATCCTAGTTTCTCTACCATTTCTTTCAGAAATCATATTTTCCCAACTACCATCATCAGTAAGTACTTTGCATATCTTACCCCTTTAAGTGCATCTTGTTCGAAAAATATTTGTACGTAACCATGAATCACCACCTTCTTTATCATGCACTTGTTCTTTCCTCGGATCTATTATTGTTCTCATCATGAGATTTTCTACTATGTTTGCTGCTGCAACTTTTGTATTTTTTTCTTTTGTTTCAGCTTCAACCAAATTTACTCTTGGCCTATCCTCTTGCCTCCTTTCTTGTTTATGATAGTGTAGACACTCAAAGGCTATGTGTCCTCCACATCTTTAACAAACATAAGGCATGCGTGGATCATTCCATCCTCTACCACTGCCATAGCTTTTTCCTCTTTGAAACCTTCTTCCTTTTTGTTGATATTGAAACTTTTGTCGATTATCCTTTTGTCTTTCTATACCACAGGGTGATCCTTCTCGAGGGGAATTAAACCCACCTCGCCCCCTTATTGGAGGTGATTGAGCTCTTTTTGGCCCAGTTGATCTTTTAAACCCTGTGTATGTTGCTTTTATTATGCCTATAAAGCTAATTGATAAGCTTTCTCCATGCAAAGTATTCTATGCAATTCATCTTGAATAGAAAACTTTAACCCATTTGCGTACTTTGCAACCATCTGTTTTTTCTGTTTTGTCATGCTCCACTTGTATGGAAACCTTGTAAAACTTATCTGTATATTCTTGTATATTGTGATCTTTTTGCCCTAAATTTTGGAATCTTCTGTATAGGGTTTGTGCATAATCTACTAGGATAAAATTTTCTCTCAGCCTGCCCTCCATCTTGTTACAAGTGTTGATGTTTTCTTTACCTTTTTTTCGACTTTTTTTGTAAGGGATCCCACCAAATAGTTGCACGACCCTTTGCATGCAAACTTTATTTGTTTTCTCTCAGATTGTTCCATTAGAAAAACTTTTCCATGCTATTTAACTAGTCTATCAACTCCTCTTCCTCTTCCTCTTCCTCTTGCCTTTGTCTTTGATTTGTGACATTTTTGACAATTGCAGTTAATTGTTTCACTTGCCTCTACAGCTGTTGCATAGTCCTGTTCATCTGTGCAATTCCTCTTCGTCCTCTTGGCATCTTTACCGCTGTTATTCAATCACAAAATATTCTCCCAAAATATAATTTCAAAACCCAATACAAATTCAAAAGATATTACCTCCAAGAGCAAAACTTGGTCTGATACCAGATAATGAATCCCACAAACTAGCAAAGCAAAATATCAATAGGCACAATACTTAGAATTGCATGAAACAATAATCTTTATTGATTGTCTTTAAATGAATAAAAACATTACATAAAAGTCTTCAAATAAATTTCAACACGAAATTGGAGTTGACATGCAAAATAAAAAAAACTTAAAAAATAAAAAACTACCTAGAGTTAACTGCCCTTGCTATAAATAACAACTGACTTTTTATAATAATTTTTGCATGCAAGTTTTGATGGGCCTAAATTTTTTAACATATCCTCTAAATACTAAAGTCATGATGTTGGATGAGTTTCAACCCAAGTTCACATCTGGTTACAAAATTCTTTGATTTCTGCTATTTTTAGCAATGACTAAAAATACGAGAATGCAATTTCAGACCCTTAGATGATCTCGTATGGCTCTCCAAACATCTTGGAATTGACCCTAAGTGAAGAAGCGGGTTATGACTGCATGCTTCTTTCCTTTATCTTCATTTTGCCATGAAAGAGAGCTCAATTGGGTCGACGAGTCAAAAGTTATGGTCTCTAGAAGATAGGTTTCCGCATCAGAAAGTTGCCTGGGATTCACACCCAGCCTTATTACTTATTATTCTCATGCCTTTTGCATGCGGAATCTTGCAAGTAGAATGAATGGACCCTGGTGGGTTGCCTGGTCAACAAAGGCCCCTTTGTAGCAATTTGGACTACTGAAAGCTAATTGTAACTTTGTAAATTTTTGCTTAAGTGTAATTCTAAGCAAATTTGTATATGTTGTACCTGCTGTGGTTTCCTGAAATAGTCACGATCTCCCCAACTGCATTCACTATACTTCTTAAAATAATAATCCAAAACTTCATTTGGAGGTTTGGCAACATTAGGTACCAAATTTTTTATAACATAGCCAAATATGAAAAAAATAGCTTTGATAATGAGGCAGATAGCCTAGTCAATTTCTATAAACTGGAAGCCTTGTATGCATTTTAGATTGTTTGAAATATTTAAAAGATAAAGAGTAAATATGTTAAAAGGAAAAATTTGTTCTCAACAAGGAAGATTGTCATTATTCTTAATTCAAATTTTTACTTCTACAATGGCACCGAGTAGCAGCAACATTTTTAGTTAACTTTGAAAAGCCTTTTTGAGTTTTAGAGAATAGCTACTGGAAAAGAAGTATAGTGCAAACTGATTTAACTAACTTAAATTTGATCTTTGAGGTACAAAATTAAATTCCTTTTCATATTTATTAGAATTTTGAAATACAGAGCATCCACAAAAAGAGTTTAATTGTTGAAGATAATTCTATATGCACTTACAAAAATTACTTATGCACTTTAAAAAAATTCCTTGAAAACAATAACTATAGATATATTGACATTTTGACGGGGAAGTGAAGTTAGGCAAGAAAAAATGCTCTCTACATTTTCCACTTATTCATATGTTTCAGAAGAGCACAAGATACTTTATTGTAGACTGCATACTGGATCATGATTGCAAGATCAATACAGTTATGGAAGTTTGAAAATAAAGTAAATGCATATTAAATACGTGGAATGATACAACTTAAGTTAGTGCTTGCTAATAGTCTTCAAGCCATGCCTGCAGTAGATCTACCTTTACAATTAAAATGAAGAAAAATCTAATTGTAAGAGTAATTATGATGCATCCTAGGGTATACTAGGTACAAGAATGAATGGAATACATTACAGACTAAATGCATGAAAAGATATCAACTTTATTATAGGAATAGACATTACAAAACTATTTTTTTCTTCAAATGCTATTGCCAATTACTTGTTTTAAATCATTATTATAGTCAGTTCACTGCAGAAAAACCAAATAAATACAGTCTGATCCAAGGCTCAACTAACTCTATGATTCACAAAGATGGAAACCCTTTTCCTTGGGTCCTGGGAGAATTTCTATCGACAATAGTCCTTTGCACACCATAAAAACATGCACCACATATTTTAACCTTTTTAAAATTCTATTTGGACATTCATCATTACAACCATTTAGTTAAATTCTATTTGGACATTCATTCCAAAAATCTCACCACAAATCATATAGGTTTTGGCTATGTTATAGGATACTCTGGGTTACCCCTATTATACACATATCCAGATACAAATGCATATTGTATCTGATACATCAGAATCCTTGTGTTATTTGGATATGGCGTGGGTACAACATTATTGTATTTAGGACATATCCAATCACTAATCTAGTACCTTAAGGGGAAAAAGCAGTTATCTCATCATATCTAGTTGCTGAAAATCTGGTTCATTTTTGGTTTTGAAAAACACATTAATATCCTAATAGGAACTTGTCTTTTCTAACATGAATACAGCTTGATGTTGACTAAAGCCTAAAGCAGCGGAAACATTATTCATTCCGTTCAAATCATTAGGGACTTCAATACTGATTATGTATTCGAAGGCCCTGTAATTTGACTTTCCAGTTTATCTATAACAATAGCAGAATGAGATGGACAATAAAGGAAAGAGCAATACCAATAAAGTATATAGGATGAAACTCTGGAAAAAAGAGGAGCATTGAAGTTCAAAATTACACCACTGTCAGATAATATATCCATTATAGACGTATGTCAATAAAATAAACAATAGAAGGTTAGAATTGTTAGGATGAAAGAGTATGATAATAGGCATATATCGTAATAGGAACTTTGTCTTTTCTAACATGATTATAGCTTGATGTTGAGTAGAGCCTAAAGCAGCGGAAACATTATTCATTTGGTTCAAATCACTAAGGACTTCAATGCTGATATGTATTTGAAGGCACTGTAATTTGACTTTCCAGTGTATCAATAACAATAGCAGAATGAGAAGGACAATAAAGGAAAGAGCAATACCAAAAAACTATACAGAGGAAAAAAGAGGAGGATTGAAGTTCAAAATTTTACACCACTGTCAGATAATATATCTCTTATAGACATGCCAATAAAATGAACAGTGGAAGGTTAGAATTGTAAGAATGAAAGATGATGATAAGAAACATACATGCAAAGCTTACATCTACACCGCATGTTCATTTAATTTTTTTCATTTATTCAAATGCTTTTTTTTTAACGGACGAGTGAAACCCATATCCTATTGTGGCCTCTCAGAAATTTCTGTAATTATTAATTATAAAATATCTAATTGTCTAAATTTAAGCCATACATATCACCAAAAAAATTACTAGCTATACATATAATTCAAATCATAATATAGTCTACATTACAAAGGACTAAGGTCCTGAACATGAGTTTGCTGGAAGAGCTGCCGTGACTGCAAGTTTTGTGGGATTGGATCACCTTCAACCACAAGCATTCCTTCGCAAGATTCCTTCTCAAGAATGCTTCTCTCCTGTTGGGACATGATTCGAGTTTCGCATGCCTGAACCATAATTTAGATAGGCAAGTTTATTCTCTGACTGTGACATGATAATGCTAATTGAAGAAGTTGCCTCTACGTTGGTTTTTGTTGGAGAGAAAATTGCCAATATTTTTCTTAATAAAGATAGGAATAGAAATATCCATAAAGACATTTCCACCTGAATCTATTATGAGATGTTCACAATTCTATATTATTGACACTCCGTACCCCCTCCTAGATACATATATCCTTGTAAACAATAAAGATACTGATACAATATTCATCAAATATGCCACAGATACAGTGTACTTGTAGATGCATATTTATGCTGAGAGGCGTAACTACAATTATAGACAAGGGGGGTTGGGAGGAGCAAGTGTAATAGTTTTGAGATGTCATTAAAAATATTGGAGCTTAAATTTGATGTCCATTTGACTGTCACAGGGCAGTTTTTCTACTTGCTTGGATAAGGTGATCGAAAAATTGTGATATCTTGGGCATATGGTGGAGTTTGGAGCCCTGTTTTTCATACGGATTTTTTTTTGCAAGCCTGACGTAGTGGTGCATCTAGATTGAGCCCATATGTCACCATTGTGGAGATGGTGATGGAACAGTTAATAAATGCGGAACCTTTCAGTGGGCTAAACTATGTGAATCAATATGGAACCTTCAATGAGAAAAACCTACATAGCCGGATACTCCTCTGCAGGTCCTTGGATCCTGATATGAAATGTATCGGATCTGGATCCCTACAGGATACGCCCTGGATACGTCCAGGGTCCTGCAGGGAACCTGCAGATATGCCGGAATAAGGTCCCTTGCAGGACCCTGGTTGTATCCAGTGTGTATCCTGCAGGCAGGACGTTTTTTTTCCAATCTCACTTTACAAAACGTCAAATATGGACTTCAAAAAATAATTAAAAATAAAATATAATATATGGGCAACCCTAAAAGCAACTTTCAGTATCCATACCAGTATTAGGATTGGATACAGCGATGTCTTAATGCCAATAACTTTTTAATACAACACAGCCCTTTGGTCCTTTAATGGTCTACTTTTGAGGAGATTGGATGCAGCCAGTTCAATACTCATACAAGAACCGTATGAAGGGTTGTGCATCCTCCCTTTGGCAAACCCCTTCATAGGGATCTTGTACTTGATCTGACCCCATCCTATCAGCTTGCATTCCCTGTATAGACCTATGACCAGTCTTTGGGAACACAAGGTGATATATGCCCAAAGATGGTTTCTAAGCTTCAGGGTATCAAACAGTCCCAAGAATCACTGTATTTTACAGCCATAAAAATAGCGATCCAATGTACATCAAAACAGGATAGCCCAATTCCAACACATCAACTTTTACAATAGATAGCCTGATATCAGATCAACTAAGGCCAAGTAAAAGCCCAGTTGATATGGAGAGGTATGCCTCAGCATGCTCGTAAGTATGTGCAGGCTGTAAGATGGGTCTAACATTTTAGTTCCAGCCATGCAGGTAATTGACAGGAGTTAACATTTCCAAACAGTTTTCAGCAGGCAAAGGTTCATTCATGGAAAAGCCATGGGGACAAAGTCCACGACAATTTCATCATAGCATCATTGTCAAGAGAAGGATTGTACATCCAATATTGGAAGTCTTTGAAAAGTTATCATGCAACCTAAAGCACAAGACACAAGACACAAGGAGATGGTTATTTAACTTATTTTGTTTCCTATATGCGTATTATGTGGTTAATTTTATTTATATGGCTATATTTTTAATTATATATATAAATATGTATTTTTGTTCGGCCGTAACCAAATCACCGTATCCACGTATATCCGTATCTGTACCAGTATCAGGATCGGCTACATAGGACAAAACAATGTGACAAATCCAAAATAGGTGCCTTGAGATGATACATCTTGGTGTTTTTCAGATAGATATATTAAAGATATCTATACTAGTTGCATTCAAGAAAGAGCCCGGGCACAATCAAGCAACATACATAAGTGGTCAATACAAGATTTGAGCTGCATCTCATGAAAAAAAATAAAAGAAAGAAATAAAAAATGAAATGAAAAATTATATTTTCCCATTACAAAGAGAGGCAAAAACACCTCTTCTCACTGATGCGGCTAATCTTTGTGCTCACATTTGGATGGTCTTTGTTGAGAAATTACTATTTCAAATATTTTTTTGTTTGATATACATACATACATACATACATACATATATTGATATACATACATACATATCTATATGTATGTATTGTAATATATATGTATACACATACATATTTACATACTGTTTTATATATATACATATCTCGTATCCCACTTGTATCATATTAAAGGTTTTTAAACATTTTCTGTATCCATATGTTTACTGTATACGTATCGGTAGACATGTCCATACATACATACATATCTATATATATGAATTGTAATATATATGTATATACACACATGTATACATATTGTTTTATACATATCCCACTTGTATCATATTGTTTTTAATCATTTTCCGTATCCATATGTCCATGCAACATGGTATTGTTTTTTATTTGCATGAAATTTGAGAGTTATATTACTTAGAAGAAAAAATTGTACATCAATGGTATGGTATGATTGGTAGGGGTAATTCTGTTCTACTGCCAGCCTTGCTCCATAGTTAATATTTTAGGATTCATTGAAATTTGAAAGCTGTGATAATACACATTACTGGGGAACCAACAAGAAGAGTACTCATGGCTAGTTGTCAAAACATCTGAAGTTTGGCCCAAAAACTTGGTAAAGCAGTGTACGAAGAATAATATTCCACTTGATCCTATGATATAATTTGTTAACATCATATTCAAGATATAAGATCTTCTGTCTGGTTCCCTTTGCCCACTTAAATTGCCTCCAGGTTTGCTCATGAAAATACTTCCTTGAATCATATAATCTGTCTGTTCAGCCTTTTGCAGTCCTTGCAGCCACCTGTTCTAATAATTTATCTAAGCTTTTGAGCATGATTGGTCCTCCTCCTATTGTGTCTCCGTTAGATCCTTGGTGATTAGTTTCTTATGCATTGATGTGTACTCTCAAAGATTTTGTATCTAAAAATTCACGTGTGGAAAAGATCCACACTGACAGTGCCCTGCATAGCTTTGTACAAGTACTTAGGCAAGCTATACTTTCAGTTTCCTGGGTGATTTACAGTACTCCAGTGCTTAAATAGTAGATCTTAACTCCAATTATAATGGACTTCCAAATGAGAAAGCATAGCAGGAAGAGTAAGAGGACAGTTATCCTTGGCAGATCTGTTAAGTCCATCCAACAAAGGAGGAAAAAATTAACTTGGAAATGGTCTGGAAATTTTGTCGTCTTCAGAATCAAATGTGAAAGTCCATCCCTTAGCTAAAGTGAAGTGATGCTTAATGAAGTATATTTCCTTTTCAGGAAATAAAAAAGAACTTGAAGGACTCATCTTTTGTCTTGTGTCTCGATGGGAGTGGATGGCTTGCAATCTCCCTCCAATACAATTGTTGGTTGGTGGTGACTTCAATATGTTGGGAAGGGCTGGAGATGGGTGGAAGGTTCTTGAAATTGTGTGTTTCTTGAGCTTCTATAATAAGGTTGAAATCACATTGAAGGACTACGAAAACCATATTCAACTCTATGATGTCATGCACATCCTGAAAATTTTCTAATTTTTTTGATATTATAGCTTAGAAGTTTCTTGTGTGTTTACAATATTCGAAAGATGTGATCGATTTGTTTTAAAGGATATTGAAAATATAAAAAGAAACAGTAAACAGTTAATACATGTCCAGCTGAAGTGATGATCAAATGACTTGCGTCTAATTAACCTGTAACAAAATTTCCCACTCTTTACCTCCAATGGACTATTTTTATACTAGATGAGGAACAAATGTCTATAACCTTCAAGTAAAGCTTCACAGAGTTCTAAACTATTATGATCGTCTAATGATTCTTAGGATCCACCTCCACTAAATTTATGGATTATTGGGTAGGAAGTTTTGATTGTGGAAGTCAAAGCAAACAATCTTACTGGTTTTGAACGAACTAACAATAAAAATAGCAAGGGTTTCAATTTAGTGTGGCAATAATCTGGATTGCAAATCTATATATCTTTCCTTTGTCACCTTTGAGGTTTATAAATAGAATAAAATACATAACTAGTTGAAAATTGAGTACTCATGTATTTGTATAGAATCATGAAGCAAAGCTTTGAAAATGTATGGTCTATCATGGCAGTTTGATGATTCCCAGGATCTGCCTGGACTCGTATCTGTAATTCTTATATTGGGAATCTGTGGAGAATCCAAAGCAAAATATGTCAATCTACATATTAACAATAAGAATGGCCAGGGTTAAGCCTCTATGTTTAAAGCAATGTTACTTTTGAGCTAATAAATAACATAATATACTGCCAGGTGAAAGATGCCACTTGAGGTGGCCTAAGTGTGCTTTGGATTGGCATCTGGTTAGACATTAAGACATGGGCTAACCAAGTACAAGGCTCCAAGATTTAACAAGTGGATTTCTTAGATTAGAAGTGTTAATCCAATTTTTTTAGGTATATTATTTAAGAGATTGATTAAGGTTATGCTTTCTAAAGGATAAGGAATAGGGGTTCTTATTAGTGGATATCTGGCCATTTCAAGTAGTTAGCAAGGTCCATCTTGATTTTCCCACATGTTACCTTGCAATATCATCAAACCACTTAGGCATGTGGTATGTTCAAAATGGTATTAGAGAATGGTTATTGTATCCTCCAAAATGTAATAATTTGGAGGCTTTACCCTCACTTCTTCAGGTGAAAATATTGGAGGTTTTTTATGTTTCCAATATCATTTGTTTCTTCCTTTGTTTAAGGAAATAACAAGTTTTATCATGTAGCTCTATTTGGCTTTGTAATTATTGATCATTTTTATTTATGCCCATATTGTCTTTTATAAACGTGTATGTTATAAGCTATTATTTTGACATTGACTTTCTTGAAGTTGTTTCACCCACTTCTTACAAAGGGGGATCTTTCTATTTAAGTTCCATTTGATGTAATTAGTATCAGTGACATTTTTAAGGAGTAGATTCATTTGTTTTATTCATTCTAGTTTAATACATTACTTTCAAGTAATGCACACTTAGACACAAGATATATGCGAGATTCTGTTATGAGACCAAATGACTGTATTACAATATAAATAGATTACATACGAAGTACAAGAATAAGACCTAAGGGCTTGGAGTCAAGTTTCCTGCTTTCTAGTTGAATGACTAGCTACTTCCTTAAATTACAATGGCATATTTATATTGTTAGATTGATAATTGCATTCTTTACTTTCAGTTGCATTGACTTATATCATCTTGTTGGCATCTTATGTCTTGGATTTGACTATCCTTGATCTAACACAAGATTCAACATGCTACAAATAAAATGCATTTTATATGTAGGGCTAATGGCAGTCGATAAATGTTTGCCAATGTTCCTTGCAGATTTGTGCACCATGCTATGTCTCACTGCTTATTATTGTTGTTGTTTTGAGGTCTGTCCTCACATTGTTCACTAAAATGAGAAAAATACACAATGAACATTACAGAACAAAATGTTTAGTATATTATGATCCTTGTGTTAGGTGTAGGTTTATGTACTATTTAGACGATTGCACTAATGTTATGGCAACAAAATGGCATGGCAATTATAAACAAAAAGTTGTAGTTTGATACAAATTCTATGCCTTATGGAGGAATGGGTGAACCAACCTTGGGAATCTAAGATTTGAAAATAGAGGAGTTGAAAAGAAATGCAACTGAAAAGATTGTATGAATATAAATAATCAAAATAATGACCATGAAGGTGAGAATATTGAGTCTGGTTAGCAGATAATTTGTTCAAGTCGGGTATGCAAGGGAAATTTTGATGAATAGATGACAATATACGAGAGGATAAATAAAAACAATGTCAAATGAAGGTAAAAATGTATAAAGGTAAAAACTGTTTTTAGGTCACTGACAAGTGAGATGGCAATTTGGAATTTGGCATATGAGACCACTTTTATAGAAGTCTACAAGGGGATTTCTTTCCATATACCTTGTGACAAATATCTAGAAGAAACCAGACCTTACCAATTGAGAAGCAGCATTGTGCATCATTTGTAATTGGAATTCATATAATTCAGCATTTACCTCTATGAAAGTTGTATGTGTTGAGCTTTAATTCTAACAACAAAGGGCGACAAGTCATATCCTTTATGTGTGTGATTTTTGAATGCCATTTTGCATAAAAGTAGATAAGTGAGCTTTGATAAATTTAGGTATATGTTGAACTAGTCCTACTAAAAGATTTGCATAAACCTACAGGGCTGTCTAGGGCGCTGACAACCTAAAGTTAAGACTTGAAAAGTTTGGGTCCTGACAATCATACAAGTTGAAGATTCCTAGAACCTAAGGACAAGGACAAACAAAGGTTTTGTCATTTAACCTCAGTATTTGCCATTATTCTGTTTGTTTGAAACCTTTGACTGGTTTGTCAGATTGACAAGAGTAAGAGCAATTGCAACTGTTTAAGGTTGATTTTCTGGTCGGTATGTAAGCTGTTTAGTTGAGTTTTTCTTATCAGGGAAGTTTCTTATTGTGTATTAAAAAATAAAATCTTATAATTCAACCAATATATCACATATTTGATCCACTTATCCCTAAATAAGGGACTAGAAGATAGACTTGAAATGTTGGAATTAAAAGGAATGCACAACAGTTTAATCCAGATATATTTTTACAATATATCGTACTGTTTAACACCCATCAAGATATACAAACAATATTTGAAAATAAGTAATGCGATGGCAAATTATATCATGTATTTGCATTTATTATCATATTTGAGTTAGAAAATGACAACATTGGTTCTATTAATGAAAATCATGATTCACATAAATAAGAAAGTCTTGGGTAAAGATAAAAACAAAATCAGATTTAAAATGTAAATTTGAGCTTTTAAAACAACTAGTTCAAGGCTAAAAAAAATCAGATTTTAAACAAAGTCCAAAACAACGTATGCCTGAAAAATTGAAATAACGGTTTCATTACTTAAATTTTGTTACAAATACAATGTATAATAATAAATGGATTGAACCAAGCAGGTTTGAAATCAAAGAAGACCAAATATTCGAATCCAGTTACATTTTGCTCTCTCTTTGAGCTTGTGCCTCACGGATGTCCTGACATGTCTACTAGTTGCTTGATGACTGCGGCCTAACCCCTTAGGAGGTGGGTGAGTAAGGTGGCTAGCCCTATACATTTTTCGTGACAGAGAGCTTCAATAGTTGACAAATGATGGATGATAGATGAAAGGATGATGAACCACTATTTTCTAAAATGTCTTTAACTAACCACCTAAAGTACCCAAGGGGAAGGGAGAAGATTGAGATAGGGAAAGAAAAAAAACTCCTTTAAAGATTGAGATAGAGGGAAAGAAAAAAATGCTTTTAAAAAAACTTTTTATTGCCTTTTTTCATGTGTATAGATTTTATCCATAACTGTCATCTTTTGAAATAAATAAATATACTGATTAAAGCGTTTGGCATTACTTTTTCCTGAAATATTCTGCTGCTAGGTTTTGAAACAGTGATGAATCAACAAGAGTAATTGTTTGTGTTTCAAAATGATAAGTCCTCTACAACCAAAGAGAACATAACGGGACAAATTCAATCATTTAACATGTTTATCAAATGAAATGGAAAAATGGTTAAAAATAAGCGGAAAGGGGACAATCTGCAAATGATTTTTGTAAACCCAATGAAGTTGGTTTTCAGGCTGCTACAAATTGAAAACTGATTGGTACTGTCAGTTGGCCAGAAAAAAAAGATTAAATGGCTTAATCTAATAAAAACGAAATAAATGAATAAACAAAGTCATGGTAGCATTACTCTCGAAAATCTCGCTGTTACTCACGACCTGCTGCATTTTTACACTTAAAAGGCAAAAACATATTTTCATATATATGTATATCTTTTTTGTCTTATTTTTTACACTAAAGACCAAAAAATGCAAATCACAGGAAGACTTTTTTTTAGTATAATATTAAGTTTAGGGCACTTTAATTTAAAAAAAAAAGTTTTGCTTCGAATAGATTTGTTTTAGAAGTTCAATTTTACCCCTAATGATTTAAAAAAATAAATTATACTCTAATGGGGATATTGAGGTTAAAACATATAGAGCTGCCCCTAAAATAGAAAACCACGCTCCATGATGGCATGGTCAACTATTTTAGGGCCAGTGCTTTGTTTTTTACATAAACTCTCTTAGATAAAAGGAATATAATTTTTTTTTACCCCACTCATTTTTTCTGATCGACAATTTTTAATGAATTATGCTATTTTTTAATCTCAACCCACTATATTTGACATGAATAACAAAAACAGGTTTTTCTTCTATTTTTATGCATATTGCATAGTTTTTCCTATTTTCAACCTGGGTAAGTGAATTCCTTTTCCACTTTTACCACATTGTCAATGTCATGTAAATGGAATCCTAGTATCAACAAAATAATGGTGGTGTGAGGGTACTAATCTTATGAAAGAACTTTAGAAATAAAATAAATCTTAGACCCAAATCTGTTTAATTAACGATGCTTTGTTGTTGGTTTCAGTGTGCCTTATGAATTTTCAATTCTGGTACACGATTTTGTTGTTTCATAGTGTTTCAATAGTGAACTGATATGCTTTCCGTTGTTGCCTGTAATGCCTTCAGCGGTGACTGCATACTCTCAGCAAAAATAATATCTATAACTTGCATGGCACTTGCTGTCTGCTAGCATATATAGACACACACATACATATACATATATTTTATAAACATACAGACAGACAGAGAGAGAGAGAGAGACAGAAAGACAGATAGATAGACAGACAAATAAAGAGATAGAGAGAGAGATAGGAAGATAGACAAACAAACAGATAGATAGACAGACAGACAGATGGTCAGAAAGACAGATAGTCACATACACTCCCTATCTTCCCTGGTACATATCGAATGAAAAACAAAATCCAATAGACCCCACAAAAAAATAATTTGTAGACAAAAACTCCATTTGTAGAAAAAAATTATTGATTTCAAAATCTCAACAATCTTTAGATAAATATGAACTAGACAGAAACTACAGCAAGTCTGCTCCAACAGATAAATGCAAGCACATGTTTTTCTCCTCTCTTTCAAGAAAAATAAGACCAGACATGACACATGAAAATCCACCAAACTCTATGTGAACAGTGAAACATTTTCTCTTTTCTTCATGATTGCAAGATAAGCAAGGAACTACAAATTTTTTTCACCACTGGTTACCTTTTCTTCAATGCTTTAAAAGAAATGTGTATATGCAATAACTGCTTCAGCTATAAAAAATGCAACAGAAACCAAATGCTTTTAACCTTTTTCACATCTCATTTAGCAAAGGCTGCAAATGAAAACTAACAAGCGTGCACCCCATGTTCTTTTTTGTTTTATATATATCGAATAAGATAACACCACATTTTGATAATCACACAATCCTGCATACGAGGAAGTTAACCAACCTCATAAACAATAAAGAAATGAGATACTGATATCAAATGCCTATTGGTAAAAAACCCTTTTGTGCTTTTCTCACAAAGTTTAGAAAACACAGGCAAGGTCTCTGTTTTTCATACAAAAGAAAGTAATCCTCATTTTGTTAGTTTGTCGGTAGAACACCAACAACAAAGAGTTGGCAATCATTGCATGAAATAGTTGCATTAAATGGAGCCATTTGATTATATGGTACAATTTGTTTTCAAAACCTTTAACATTCTAACCTTTAGAATGCCTCATAACTATAGCACTTTTCAATGCAACATTATATTTAATTGCATTGCATTGAACATTAAATGTCCACAAGACACTTAATTGCAACACTTTACTAACTAAACGTAAAAGGATGTATAATAAAAAAATAGGATCATTAACACTTTAATGCCCATCTCAACGTTCATATTAATGATGATAATTCTGAGCACATTCCTGAAATTTTTAATTTTTCCATGCAAAGGCCCTTGGTGAATATATTTTCCTATCCTGTAGTCTGTCCCGGTTGTAATGGTGATGAGCTCTGTGTGTTTGCTCTTTCAATGATAAAATGGATTTTTTGTCAACTTTATATGCACCTCGATTGCCATGGTGGTAAGGCCTAACCTTTATTTGTTGAAACTGCATGTCCCCAAGAAGTTTTCTTAACAAAATATCTTCTAGCTGAAAGAGCAGCCGCAGATTGTTTTTTACTTATCTGTGATGTTATTATCATTAATCAATTTCCTGTTGTCGGGAAATTCAATCTGAATATGTTTACTCTGTTAACCCAAAATCACTATCTTTAGAAAATTCAATGCGTTAATTGTTAATAAATAGATCATGTTACATCTCTCAGAATCTTTGGTTGCATTCCAATGAGTGACCATGGGTGTGGTCAAATCGTAAAAGCTGAAACTAAAGAAAAACATAAATTTGGCTTGGAATTAGTCATATGAATTAAACATTAAAATAATTGGCCAATAGTTTCAATCCTGTCTCACCTGAGGTAGATGAAGATTAGCATTCAGTCATTTATTATTTTTACAACAGTTACAGAGCACGGTTAGTTTGAAAATCAAAATAATCTTTTTTTTTTACAAAAACTTAATTTCTTTAATATATTGTAAGAAACCAAGATTTGTCATGCCTAGAGAGTGTAAACATAAAAGGGTTGAACCCTTTGAGATATCTTCCTTCACCTCCTCTATCCAACTATTTGTTCTGTCCTTAATAATCAAATAATCAACATAAACATACAAAATCAAAATCTCCTTATGTTCCAGTTTCAACATATAGATTGGTATATGGACTTTCTTGAATCTTTTTTCTGTATATTTGGGATGCCATGCTGGACTTTCTGCTTGAAAACGTTCGAGAGTATTTATATTTGCTACCTTTAACTGCAAAATCATTTTTTTGTATTCCATTTTTGGGATTCTTTTTAGAAAAGTGTTTTTTGGAAGAATGCATCATATACTTCTTTGTTTCGTATGCCCCTCTTATACCTTGATCTTTATGCTGCTAAACATTTCAACGTCGCCTTAAAAGTTTTATATACATCAAGCATTTCTGACTTTTCCTTGTAAAAATAAGCTAATATTTTTCCAGGAAACCATCAAGAAAGATGAAGGAAATATATCAAACCTTAAGTTGAGTCTGTTTTTATGGGACCCCACAGGTCAGTGTGTAGAGTTTTAATACTTGGTTTGCCCAGCAGTGCATTTTATCAAAGCCCTCCCTTGTTGCTTTCCTTCGCTGCATTCTGTACATATCCCATGTTCTTTAACCATGGGCACGCTGTGTGCCATTTTGAACTTTGTGCTATTTTTTAATGCTATAAATGGTTATGGGAATTACATCTCTGTTGCAATAACCCATTTTCCTCAAATCTTGTGTCAATACATTCTAGCTGCCTCTATTGTCTCGTGTAAGATGAAATGCAATTTTCTAATGCTGCTTTTCTATTTGGCTGATTGAGGGTAAACTTTAAATTAGACTCAGGATATGCAGGGTATTCTGAATTCTACATACATTTCTATTGGAATGTTTCCTTGACCTTGTATCCTGTATGTTTTGCCGTCAAGTACTTCAATGACCTCACTATTACTTTTGCTTCAATCAAAGCTAGTGAATTATTTCTTTGTCTACGTCAAGTGATTTGTTGCTCTTGATACCATGTACCAAAATCCTTTGAGAAGGTTAGGGATGGCTGCATACATCTATGGCAAATAATCTGGTTGGCTACCATTGGATTTCTGTGGAAATTCAGGTGTAAGGAGATCTTTCACGAGGACCTTCCCCTCTTAATCTAGGGTAGTTGTGACTTTTTAAGCAGGAGTTGGCATAGGCCAAAGTTAAATTCTTTTGTTTCCATAAATAGGTTGAGTCCTTTCATCAGAAGAGACGTTTCTCATATCCCTATTATTAGATTGATGTAATTCTTTGTTCCCTGAAGTAACTCATGCATTTCTCCAAAACAAAATCCACAACTTGACTTTAGCCACACATGGTTAGAAGCAAAGTCAATATTTTTTTTTAAATTTTTTGAAAGATGCATCTTATATTTACAAAAAATATTTACAGAGAACAAATCAAAGAATGGATAGGTATATACAATGAGAATCATATCCTCATCCTAAAAGCAACAAGGGTAGAGATAAAATCAGAATGCAATGTGGGGTTCAAAGCACATGCATCGTTGATTAATGGGGTGCCTCTTGCAAGATGCTGATGGCATACCTTATCTCTCCACATAGACCAAAAGGTAGCAGAGAGCCAACCTCATGAGCAAAGACATTCTTACACCTTAATTTCCAGAGAATAAATAAGGCTGAGATCTGCAGGCAGTGCCATATACCAGTAAATGCTGGATGAATACGAGAACGACAATCTCCAAACAAAGCAGAGTGTCAGTGAAGTCGGGTCTGAAACAACTTTGAACACTGAGTCTCAAGGTACCTCCAACATTGTCTAGCAAATTGACACTCCTAGAAGATTGCTTCACAGTCTCCGAGCGGTGGCAAATGGGATAGATGCCATTAAAAAGTCCACTTTTGGCCAAACTGGTTGTTCACAAAATTGCTATGATGCTTATTGGTTTTCTGATGGTATACATCCCATTTCATTCTTAAATGATCTAGCATATATATATATATATATATATATATATATATATATATTTAATTATCATGACATGACACATGCTAACGCTGACCATGAAAAAGTAAAATATTCAAAATCAAAGGTGTGGGAAATCAAGGCAAGGTAGAAAGACCCACAAAAATACAGAGGATATTTCGGGCACCGAATAGGCCTCTGCACTGTTGTCACCAAATATGTTCAGCTGCACTGAATGTATATGATGCTATGTTTTGAATTTTGAGTTTTCTTGTGCAAGTGCGCTGTTAAATTCCGTTCAATCTTGTGTCGTCACTCTTTCGAATTCACGGGCATAAAGTATGATTTGATGTCTTCTTCTCTTAACCTAGTTTGCTACAATGCGTGATGAAGAACAACAAAAAATGGTTATGGTTTGGGAAACTTAAAGGAAATTGCGGGTACATATCCCGCACGTTGGAATCAGGGCCAATATAATCTTGAGCAAGGATTTGACCTCCTTGCACCTACATGAACATTTGCCTCTCTCTCTTTTGGTATTAGTGAACGATGATGTCACAATAGCTTGCAGTGATGAATGGCTAATGTTGGGTCATTTTGTAGAATCCCTCCCAAGTGTAGCAAATGATTTTGATCATTGAAGGCTCTAACATAGAGAAGGCTGTCCATCCGATTCTCACTTGGTAAATGATTATGAATAATTTGTATGCATAGGGATTTGTAGGACATGACACGTTAACGCTGATCATGAAAAAGTGTAATATGTAAAATTGAAGGTGCGAGAAATCAGGACAAGGCGAAAGGACCCACAAAAATACAAAGGATAGTTTCGGCATTACACCTACGGCTTCCGAATTTGTCCTAGTGACAAATATCCAAAATGGGGGCAAGCAACTTAATAGACAAATAAATGAAGTTTGGAAGCTAAAAATGATGTATGTTGAAGATATTTAGAAGGCTCAAAATGTTCGAGAGAGTAGAGTGGTAGGAAATGTCCTAAAAATATCCAAATATACACGTGGACCAAGTTTGCAAAAACGAGTAAAAAACATTATAGAAAAGGGTTTTGTATCAAAAATTTTGTCTACATAATGCCCTTATTTTGATGTGTGTATGTGAGTGAATGCATGTGTGCATCAACGCATAAAAATAATAAATTGAAGCACATATTTTGACTTACCTAGGGATGGATGGATGAATCAAATGCTTCTTGAGATATTCTCCATCCACACAGATTTGTTGTTTCTTGGAAAGTTTGACATTGAAAACAATGGCCAAGTGTAACAAGTAGTCAATGCCATACCAATGTGAAATATAGTAACTTGCAAAACCATAATTTGAAGGATGAGCATGAGATTGACTACACACCTGGTGGTACTTGAACCATGTCGCCACAACTTAAAAACCAAACTCTATTCCGATTATTCCAATTATAACTTTTGAGGCAAGTCCTATGCATAGCTAGCACTTCTAATGGAGTTATGACAATCCAATTCACTTTTTGATCAAGGAAGTAGACAAATGGATCATTTTTGGTGCTCTCAATTCGCTCGAACTTTGAAATCTTTGCTTATTCTTGAAAAACTTTGCTCAATTTTGAAAAAAATTGTATTTTTTCACTTAATCTTGAAAATATTGAAATATTAGGATATATGCCTCCTTTGAGGCGAGAGATTGAAAAACCAGTGCTTGCAATCCTCATCCCAAAATAAAGAGTTAAACATATCATGTCATTACATTATATAGCCGAAACTTTTGAAAATCCTTGAAATGTTGTTAGAGGATGAGTTAGCGAGGGGCAAGTTATACGCCCCAATGTCGCAACCGTGCCCATAGTAGGTCTAGATAGCACAATGAGTGACACACAAAAGTAGCATGCCCCCATAGATGCATGGTAAAGACCATGGCAATGTAGGCACCAAATATAGTAATATTGCCAATAGTAATGTGTTGGTAAATACCATGGCACCAATCATTAGTATATGTATGATATATATCATAACAACAATCATAGAATATCGCATAAATTGCACACAGGTATGTAGTTACATATAAGAAATCATTACGCAAGGACATATGACTCATAAGACATGATGACGTGACAATGATATGAAAACTTGAAGATCCTCTATGGACAAGGACTAGATAAGACATCGACAAACAACACGTTTAAGCACGCACAAGCAGACACATGCAAACAATCAAACCACCATAGGCACACACGCAACGTAACAATGCAACAATTACAATGTAACCACGCAATGTAACAATCATAATGTAACGACACAACATCGATATCCATGTAACACACAATGTGTAGGTTCTAGCAAGATATGATGTAATTGATGTAAATAGCTCAATATGATAAATGAAAAGCAAGAAAGATATCATCGTGAAATCCGCTATATAGAGATGCTCCTGATGCAAGTCATACAAGCAAGAAAGATATCATTGTAAAATCCTCTATATAGAGATGCTCTTGACGTAAGGCATACCACGAATGTGATAATGCCCTTGGGGAATGGGCATGAAAGTAGCAGTGTAACATTGATAGTCCACGATCACACGAAACCTGTATATCCTATACACCCACTCAAAGAATACCCCAAAAAAACATGTGTAACATGTATATGAAAAACCTCTAGCATAGACATATAAGCATGATATGTATGCATCGATAAAACAATTTTGTAATTTTTGTATTTTCTAATGTTTTTGCATTTTGTTATTTTCTAGAAGTAGCTAGATGATGTAACTAGAAAGCCAAGGGGAGCACACAAGAAGAAGCAAATGAAGTTCAATCAAACAAAAAAGAAAGCCAAAGGGCACAATCAAGAAACAAACACAAATGACAAGCTAAAAGGCACAATTAAGAAGAATAAGATTCCAAACAACTTACAACTTCTTCCCTTAACACAATGCATGCTAGGATGGAAGGTCTCAATATATTTGCAGACATTATCGGGAAATATGCACAAGTGTTTAAAATGGGATTGACAATCAAGGGCAAGGGCTAATACAACATACCAAACAACAAAAACCAAGTGGCTAGAAGAATGTCGAGGTACAAAAGAAGGCAAGTGCCAAGGTGTCAAATCTAGAAAAAATAGAAGATATGCAATCAACTCAAGGGAGGAAGACACATGAAAGGTATGACATATAGAAGAAAGAAGCTATGTACGATAAGCAAATTCTAGTACAATAATGATGTATCAATAAAGCACGGGATATAGGCTAGCATAGCTATTGAATGATCTCATCTATAACATGATATCCTAGACTATCGAAGTCAGATGTGTTGCTCAGTATTGGAAAAGTAGTCACGAGATGTCTAGTAACCAAAACTATCATCTCAAAGAGAGATGTGTGGAGGGTGGGTTCGAGGGGTTGCACGACCTCTCGATAAGTATACATAGGAATATGTCGTGATAAAACAGGTGCTTGGATATGATTCATAGCAAGAAGTTGTGAATCAAGCTTAGAATGTGGATGATTACAAATCATAGGTCTTGAAGATGCAACTGTGGGATTTGGAGCTCTAGGAGCTCTTATGGTATATGGTGGTGTCATAGATACAAATGTAGTAGGAACCATAATTGATGGTAGTGAAATAGTAGTAGGGATCACATGAGGTTGAATGATTCACTCCTTATGAAGCGTGCTAGTTGATTGCACATGTGATCTCTGAGGTCGGATTTGTAACTCATAAGTTGTGCCCCAAATGGTATGTACTTTGTAATTATGCACAAACTTGAGACCATGGGCATCCAAGTAATAGATTATACGATCCTGTATCTAATAGTATGTAAAACCAAACTAGAAGGGTCTGATGACTGAGTGTAACTAGTAGTGTAATGCCACCAAGAGGTGTGCATGGAATGCCATTACAAATGTGAAGTATCATAGTTGTACTAAGTAAATCTTGCTCAGTGTAGCCTAAACTCGATAATCATGACATCATAATTAAATTTTTGCTAGAACCATTGTCAATAATAATGCCGTGCGTGCTTGAAGTATGATAGTCAACAAATCATGAATATATAAAGGATCATTGTTTGATTCATCGTTAGGTATCTTGTGGCCATAGAATGTAATAGAAATTGTTTGTTGTTGAGAACTTGAAACCATGCCAATGATGTTATCAATCTCATGCTCATGTGGAGTAGTCGAATAATGTATAGATGTCATATTCACATTGTCTTGCTTTGTAGTATCATGATTTGGCAATGGATTGTTAAAGATTTGCAAGCATTGATTAGGTGTTGTGACAAATTTGTTAAATGTAAAATTATGGCTTTCAATTTGAGTAGTGTTGTTAACGATGAGATCTTGAATCTTATGTCTTAACTTGAAGCATCAATTAATTGAATGTCCGGAGGCTCGATGGTAATCACAATATCGGCTTGTGTTATATCCTTTAGGCAATGTTCGAGTAGTATCTAATTGATATGGCTTAGGTAAGGTAATAACATTACATTCGAGCAAGCGTCTAAACACTTCGTGAGGTGTGTTTGGTAGCATTGTAAATTGTCGATTTTTCCTAGAAGTAGGAACGATAAGCCTATCATTGGCTTGTGAAACAATGTTTATGGTTTTGGGCACATTTTTATTTTGAAATTTAGACGTATCATTAGTCTTAGTTTTGAACGTTGTATTTCTTTGATATTTGGAGGTAGTGGATATAGAAGCAATAGATGTATACTTAAACATATTAGCATGCATAAGTTTAATCTCAATGTTGCATAGCGCATGGTGAATTTCATCAAAAGATTCTTAAGTGTTTAAACACAACTTTGTTCTCAAGTGGGGTGAGCATATACTCCAAAGCTCACAATTAGGTATTTGATATGACATTTTCGTAACCATGGTTTCAAATTTAAGCACATAGTTAGCAAGACGTTCATTAGATCCTTGTTTGATTTGAGCAATTTGAGAAAATGTGACATTTTGAATAATGTTTATAGAAAAATGTGATAAGAACATATTGATGAAATCATTGAATCGATGCATAAAACTCACATTTAGTGTGTAGAACCAATGTATTTGGTGAGACTTCAAGGGAATAGCTTGGTCATAAGTAAATCATTGTGGTGAAAACTGAAACAAGATGCAAAATAAGCTCTAGCATGATGTGAAGGATCCCCATTGCCACTATATAATGTAAATTTGGGCACTTGAACAAAGGAGGCAAGGGGTGAACAAGAACTTTTGTGGCCAATGGGTTGTGTAATATATCATAAGATGAAACTATATGGCTAGGTTTCTTTGATGCTTTAGATATCTGTGGAAATAGTAGCTATATACCATCAAGTTATATCGCTGATTCAATAAGTACATCACTAGGTGTATGATTAGCATTGGTATGTGTGTGTGTAGGAATCGATGCCTTTCTATGATTAACATTAGTTGCAATGGAGACATGATTGGTATTTTGACTATGTCCAAGACCAATAGATGCAATATAAGAATATGATTGTGGAGGCACATTGGTGGTTGGATTGATAGGAGGAATTGTAGAATCCTTAGGTTGTATAGGAATAGAAAGATTTACCTGAGGAGGGGGTGTAGCACTAGGTAGAGGCATAAAAGTATCAATGTAACATGAGGAGCTCTAACCTCACCACCTAATGTAGATGTAAAGTCTCAATCAGGTGGAATAGTATCATCTAATAGATCTATGGGAGTACGCTGAGGCAAAACTTCCTTATTTGTTTATTTTGCGCTTCAATAACTAGAAAAATCATAACATCGAGTTCTTTAGGAGCAGTTGCCATATAGGCGTCAAAATCAATTTCATTCATGTCCTCAAAATATGGTATATTAATGGAACTAGGAGGTGTATTATTACAAGCGTCATCTCTATCCTCATTAGCATGTTCTTTGTTAGAAGTAGCATTATAGAAAGGTATTTTGTCACCAAGATATTTGAATTGACCATTTTCATTTGTATCAACATCATTCATGGAAGGAGGAACATCACTGGAAGCAACCATTTTGGCTTTTCAAGTAACAAACAATGATAATTGGGTCAAATCTCAAGTAGTACCACTCAATCTATGTCTAGTTAATCATGAACAACATGAAGAAAGTTAAGTCAATGTAATAAGCACAAACAAGATGCAAATCTAAAAAAATAGATTTGAAAGTGGAGGGTCAAACCCTAGAAAACCTCAAAAGATATATGACTTTAAAGAACCAAGTTGTATGCACCAATTTCTAAAGCTTGATGTTACCCAAAAGTAGAATGGACACATAAAAACTATGGTTTGATCAAAACATAAGATAAGATGCATAACGGAAAAATCAGAGATCAATCATGAAACTCTAAAGGAAACCTCAAACGATATAGGCAATTGAAGAACATAGGGGTTCACCAATTTTTTTTATTAAATTGTGAGAGTAGGGTAAATAACTCTAAGCAACATATTAAAACGGTTGCACAAGGGAGATCTACTTATGACATTCCAAAACAGTGAATCGAGTCTATCATAGTGGCTAAAAATAGGAAACAAGTATAACAAAAACAATTGAAAAAACAATGACTTAAATAACTAAATTGATGAAATGAACCCACTTGGGCAGAATCTTGGAAATCAAAGATTGCAACAACGGTTTTGAAGTGATGATGAAGCTTTGTATAAAATTTGGAACCATGGCTGTCATTGAACAAATCGGGCACTTGTTAGCTTGCAGCAAATATGCCCTGGGCGTATTCGGCCGCCGAATATGTTTTGCTTTGCCAAATCTATATTGTGCCTTGTTCTAAACATTGAATTTTCTTGTGCAAGTGTGATGCCAAGATGCAGTATAATCTTGTCTTTGCTCTTCCAATTCACGGGCAGAAAGTTTGATTTGTTGTCTTCTTCTCTTGACCTAGTTCGCCAAAAACACACAATGAAGAACAACAAAAACAGGTTATGGTTCGGGAAGCCTCAAGGGAATTGTAGGTACATATCCTGCATGTTGGAATCAGAACCCATGTAAATGGAATCTTGAGCAAGGGTCTTGATCTCCTCTTTTCTAGATGTGTGATGCACCTACATGAACATTCGCCTAAACCCTCTTTTGGTACAAGTGGATGATGTCACAATAGCTTGAAGTGATGAATGATCAATGTTGACTCATTGTGCAAAGTCCCCTTCAAGTGTAGCAAATGATTTTGATCAATGAAGGCTCTAACTAAGGGAAGGCTCTCTGTCTGATAGTCACTTGGTAAATGACTAGGAATAATTTGTATATATAGGAATCTCTAGGACATGACACACGCTAACGCTGACCACGAAAAAGTGTAATATGCAAGATCAAAGGCGCGAGATATCAGGCAAGGCAGAAGGACCCTCAAAAATACAGAGTATAGATTTGACCACCGAATATGCCTTGGGTAGATTCAGCTGCAAAATATGCCTCTATATTGTTGCAGCCAAAAATGTGCTGCTGTGTTGAATCTATTTTGTGCTCTGTTTTGAGTTGAGTTTTCTTGTGCTGTTAGATTACACGCTATCTTGTGTCTTTGCTCTTTTGAACTCGCACGCCGAAAGTGTGATTTGATGTCTTCTTCTCTTAGACTAGTTCGCTACAATGAATATTGAAGAACAACAAAAAAATGGTTATGGTTCGAGAAAATTCAAGGGAATTGTAGGTACATATTGTGTATGATGGAATCTCAAGCAAGGGCTTTGACCTCCTCTCCTTCGATGTGTGATGCACCTACATGAACATTTGCCTAAGCTCTTTTTTGGTACAAGTGGATGATGTCACAATAGCTTGAAGTGATGAATGACCAATGTTGATTCATTCTTTAGACTCCCTTCCAAGTGTAGAAAATGATTTTGATCATTGAAGGCTCTAACTTAGGGAAGACCCTCCATCTGATTCTCACTTGGTAAATGATTAGGAATAATTTGTATGTATAGGGATCTGTAGGACATGACACATGTTAAGGCCGATCATGAAAAAATGTAATATGCTAAATCAAAGGCATAGGAAATCAAGGCAAGGTGAAAGGACCCACAAAAATACAAAGGACAGATTCAGTGGTACACCTATAGCTACCAAAGTTGTCCTTAGAGAGATAGATGTCCATAATGGGGCAAACAACTCAGAAGATAGATAACTAAGGCATAAAAGTTGAAATAAATGTATGCTGAAGACATCTAGAAGGCTAAAAAAACAGGAGAGTATTGTGGGGTAGCAAATGTCCCAAAAATAACCAAATATAAATAAGTGGACCAAGTGTGTAAAAATAGGTAAATGACACTATGGACAAGGGTATTGTACCAAAGCTTGGTGTCTACATATTCCATGAAAGCTCGCCTGAGAGGTGGTTTTTATTGTAACTGATTTTACCCAAAAAAGGTGTGGAGGTGCTAAAGATCTTTGCAGGAGGTGGGTACAGGTTGAAAATCATCTAAGACACTGATGAAATCTTTGAAATGCATTTAAACCCTGCAAAATGGCATCCCAGAACTTGCAGCATTTTTGCTGAATGGTGTGATTTTATAGCAAAGGTGTGTGGAGAGGAAGTAATTGCGTGCATATCCTGTCAAAGGGTTGCTGGTTTTCTGCTTGGCTCGTTCTGGACTTCTATTTTTGAAGTTTTCTGCAATGAATGATTTGATCTTTTGTTGTATTGAAAGAAAAATTAAAAAAAGGGTGTGATATCCTTTTTACAAAACAATCAAACATGCTGATGGAGGTGTGAGGATTTAAAGTTATTGGGCTTTTGCATATGCTGCAATGGCATAATGTGTGCCTTGAAAGCAAATTCTGTCAGAGGCTTCCTTCAAAGGCTTTTGAAGAATATGCAAAAAATGTATTTTTTTGATGAAAAATGAAGCGTGATTGAAGGCTGATTTCCTTAAAAGTGTATGATTGAAGGCTGATTAAAGCTTTTAAATTCACTTGATGTACGTACTCTTCTATTGGGTATGCCTTTTCCTTTTTTTATTTTGATAGTTTTCCAAAAATATGGGTTTATATGCAGCTGTATGGCTTCTAGTTTTAATTGAGTGTACAGAAGACTTGGTAAAAGCATAATGTGAAGGCATTGGAAGATTATAGGTCTCAGGTTCAGAACCCACTGTCTATCATTTGCTTTTATCGAGACAAGAAGTGGTTATGTAAAGTTTTTGCGTTACATCTGTCAAATAGCCACATAGTGAGTTAGCAAAAGCTGGTTTATGAATCATTTAGGACGAAAGGTTTCAGGTTCAAGTCTTGCTGAAAACAAGCTTTTATTGAAGTATTTGCACTTAGAAAAGGGATAAATAAATGTTTATTTATTAGCCTTGAAGAAGAGTTTCAAAATGTATTTCCTTAAGACAGTGTGTGTAAGAGGTCAAAACTCATTGTGGGCAAAGTTCAGTTTTAAAACCTTGTCATTTTAAGTGTACATTGCCTATGATTATGCAATTTTTAGTCATTTTGCTTTCTTGCATGAATATAGTTGTGTAACCACACATTTTAAAGGTTTTTGCACATTCCAAGTCTATTGGAAGAGCTAGTTATGTGGTTTGGAGTCTTTCTTTTATGGTTTTTAGAAAAATGTATTGAACAATTACTGTGAACGAAGAAATTAGGTGTTTTAAATGTATAACGAGTGCAATCTTGATGGTTCTTGACACTCTTATCTTATGTTGAACTTGACAATGGCAATTTCTATTTGAACACCATAGTTGTAAAACAAAACTCTCATACTGCATATACATCGAAGATCGAAACATAGCATCTTATGGTCTACAGGGCCATCAACATCAACTTGCCTAAGAGAGCTTGAAGACCCACCCATCTTGAGTGGGCTACTAGCTTTGAGATCGGGTTTTGATATAGTGACGTTTTTTCTTGGATGATAGGAGTTTGATGTTATTTCTGTTTATGCCAAATTTTAGTTTTTATTTATTGATATCATTGATAAAGAGTGGACTGGTTATCAAGTGGTTTTTATGTTGCATGGACTTCTCACCTTTTGATTGATGGGGGGAATGGTGCTTTGGTTTTGATCAGTGTTCGAGGGATTATACATACTGATAGGGGTTGTGAGAACAAGAGTGTTTGCCAAATGGTGGTGTTGCAAACACAAGATTGCTTACAAAGTGGTCAGAGTTGTTGGGCATCATGAAAGATGTGCCATACTTCAAGGGCAAACTTATCATCGAGACAAAGATCACTGTGGTTGGTCATTCACATGATGATGTTCATTTTGCACTAAAGGTGTAGGGATCAAAGGATGTTGAATGAGGCACATTCATCATTTTTGTGTCAGAAACTGTTGATAGGCAGATGGCACAAAAGGTCAGGCAATGGTTGCTGTAGATGTCTCAACATAGATTGATTAGTGCCGGAGGTACAAGTTGTCAATTGGCAAGATGTGGCAGTTTTTGCTAGGTAGCTCCAAAGTGTTATTGCTCCAAATCATCTTTTGCACCCTTTGGATTAAGGAACGGGTGGGGGCAAGGGTTGTTGGGTTTAGTGATCCAAATAGTTTGTTAATAGTTTTTACGGGGCATTGTTTTTCTTGTGAGGTACCCCCTTAGTCAATACTTTATTAATGTTTTAATTTAGATGTTAGTCAGGTTAATAAAAGGTGAGTAAGTTGGTAGTTGGGTCCCATACATGAGGAAATATTATTATATAAGCTTTAGAGAATTAAAAGAATGTATCCGAGCACTTTATAATGAATGGTTTTCTTGATATTAAATAAAATAACATGGCATTTTGCCATTTCTGGGTTTTGAATATTTCTTGATTGTGTGCTATCAACATATTTGTATGGTAGCTTAGGTAGTTTTTAGTTATTTATTGTTATTTGGTGATGCTTTGATCACTCCTCTTGGCTACTCTAAACGTGTTGTACTTGTCCCATCCCATTGATCTACTTTGGCTATTTTTGGACATTAATAGTATTTATTTATTTCCTCATGTTTGTATTGCTTGTTTGTCTGCTCTTATTAAAATTTTAGACCATCCAAATCTTTAAAGGGAAGGGTAGTTTTCTTAGCTATAAATTCAATGCGTAATCACAATTTTTTTAAAGACCTTGGTAGGCTATTCATTAAAATTGATTTAGGGAGATATTTAACAAGAAACAACTATTTTGTACAATAAGCAATGAGACGTATATGCAAAACATACCCAGGAAAGACCATTCAGAGCAATAGAATGTATTCATGATTGTGAGAGAATTTATGGGGATGGGAATATCTTCATTATGCACATTAATAATGTACATGGTTTCTGCTAAATGTAAGCAAGATGATCTGTGGATACGCTAGAGAGAGCTGCCTCAGGGATCAACACAAGCTGTACATAAAGAGTAGGGTGTGATGGGTATATACATTCATATTGAGTACACATTGGTAAAACCCACAAAAATTAATGATATAACTATTAACTAAAAATATAACTAAGCCGATATACATTACGTTGCACTTGTTTATTCCCATGAAACATTATAGCTTTATTTGCTTTTAACAAAACGTCTAAGAAAATGTCTATATATCTGCCTACATCTACCCCCTTATAAGAGTGGTTGGCCTTCTGGCTGACAATACCTGGTAACTGCTATGCGGATCATAAGTTGTGAAAGGCATTGGCAATAATGAAGATGATAGCTGCACAACAGGCCTTTGCTCTGGAATAAATTGATACAGAAGCTAAGGGATAATCAAATAGGGATACTGATCCAGTAACAATGGTCTTCTTTAATCTATTGTTCTACCACTCAAGTCTCTTTTAAGCTTTGGTGACCTTAGCACTTGCTTGAATTGTTCTTAACAAATAAGCCTTGAATTGGTCTCTCATGTTTTAATTGCTTTTAACTAAGAAAATTGATTGTGGCTTTCTGTACTAAAGAAGTCTGTCTAGAGAGATTTTGTTTAGCCTGAGTGGCTAGACTACCATTCTGCAATCATCTTTTCATAGCCTGATCTTTAATGGGCCGACTCCTTGGTAGAACCAACAACATTTTTTACCATCTCATCCTTCAAATTTTCAAATTTAATCTTTAATTTTCCTTCCATATTTCTCATTTATCCAAAGTATCTTGAGGCCATCCTGCTAGTACCTGTGAGACATTGCCTGATGGTAGTCCACATTAACTTGCTAACTCTGAAACTCATCCCTGCACTTGTCGGTGGTGTTCTTGTATTGTAGTTGTGTTAGCTCTGCATCAACGCATAATCAGATCAGGTCATCTGGAGCTGGTTGGATGTCTTGGTCATGGACATCCATTGTCAAAAACTTTCTGGCACACAACTTGGGAACAATTTCCTTGTTTTAATTTTTTTTCTTATACTTTTGATGGTGTTTCTCTCTCTTGTTCCCTGATAAGCTTATAAAAATCTATGATTTCCTACATCAATTTTGTAGTGCCCTTGTAACTGCAGTTGAGGATGTTATATATCCTGGACGAGAGGTACTTCCTAATTGTACAGAACTTCCCTAGGCAACACCTTCGAATAAAGAATATCTTCAGCTTTGGACTCTCTTACTAGGGCATAGGATTAAATCCTCTAAGCACATCAACTCTGGGATACACAAAAGTGGGAAATGTAAATTTTTTAGTACCTCCTTGAAACTAACTTTTTGAAGCAATGATATCTGAATGTGTGTCAAACCGAGGAAATGAGTTGTAAATGGCATGTTGATGTCAATAACATGTTGCTTTGATGTCAAGGTGGCGCTTGAGATCATTGGTGATATCTTGGTGGTGGTGATTGACATCATAGCAATTTGTTCCTCTTTTTTTTGTGCGTGAGACTCAGGTTTTTGAAACATTTAAACAGTAAAAATTTGAAAACTCATCCTTCGGCTGCATGTATGGTACCTTAGATAGGCCTATGATGGTTGTAGGCGTCAGGCTGATTCCATAGATACGGTCAAATGCTGATATTTTTTAGATAGTTGACCATATACATGTCTTGGATTTTGTTCCTTAAATTCAACAATTTCCAATATTTTCTTCAAAATTTCTTTCCCAGTTAACATATAGTTGGTGATGTCATGTGCGAGACATTTGTTGTCAGAGAAAGGTGCAAATCAGTGCTAATATCAGAGCTTTGATGCCACTGAAATATCCCTTTTCAAAATAAATCTGAATTCTGTATTTTTTATTTAACAATTTTAAAATTCTATTCAAATCATGAAGATCATACAAGACAGCTGAATCACAATGCAAAATAATATAGGAACTCACTTAAAATAACCCTTATTGATACCTGACAGTTCAAATTGCAAGAATAGGTCTAAATACCAATTATGTTTCTGAATTTCCACAAATCTTGCCCTAGTGCAGATCTGTACTTTATTTCTGGGCTGGTAAGGCAGTTTAATGGTGGCTGCAAGTGCCCTTGTGCTGGAACAGCATGCATGCAGCAGGCTGATATGTGTGACACCTGTAGCTGGAGCTGTCAATCGGCAGCAATAAGTGCTCTTTTAAGGTCCACACAGTTGCCCAAATGCTGCGATCTACTCCTCGATGGCCACAATCTGTTCTGAGGTGCTATACTCTGCCCTAGGTACTTTTGAGACATTTAAACAATGAAAATTTGAAAAATCATCCTTCGGTTGCATGTATGGTCCCTTAAATAGGTCTATGATGGTTGTAGGTGTCAGGTTGATTCCATAGATATGGTCAAATGCTGATATTTTTTAGATAGTTGGCCATATAGATATCTTGGATTTTGTGTCCTAAACTCAACAAATTCCCAATTTTTCTTCAAAATTTCTTTCCCAGATAACATATAGTTGGTGATGTCATGTGCGAGACATTTGCTGCTAGAGAAAGGTGCAAATCAGCGCTGGTATCAGTGCAATGTCCCTTTCTAGAATAAATTCTGAATTTTGTTTTTTATAATAAATTCTGAAAACTCAGTCAAATGCCATAGTAATATATGCAATAAAAGATGCTGGAAACTCGCACGTGCAATCTTTATTTCAGTCAACTGGCTGTATAGACAATATGCTGAAAACAATTATAGAAGTTACAAATTGCATGATAAAACCTAAGTACCACTTTTTTGTTTGAAAATCCACAAAACCCTGCTTGGTTCAGATCTACAATTTCCTTTTAGGCCGGTATGGTGGCTGGTCTGGTACGATAGTCCTCCCAAAACCCTAATCACAACAGCACTACAGTCCAGCAGGTGTACGTGAAGTTTAGATGTTGAAAACCCAATTTTGAAGTGTACGGCCAGCATGTGGGGTGACACCAGCCAATAAGAAGGGGTACAACTGCAATAAATGACTGATCTAGGCATACGACAGGCTGTAAATGGTCGTTATGGGCAGAATGGCAGCAACAATGGATGCCAAAAGTGTGGTGTAAGCCCTCCTAATTATGATGTCAGCCCTTGGATGGATGCCTTAGCAGTTCTAGATAAAAATCTGATATTTCCTTGACTGATTTTGATGACTATTTGAATTTCTAGATGATGCCTTAATTATTCTATCGCTTTGAAAGCTGATGTTGATGTAGATTTGAAGCCCAAATGTAATCTATGGATGAGATTACCACAAGTGATCTTGAGGGTTTCCGTCCTCAGATCAGTAACTGGAAGATGGAGGTTTTCGTCCCCACAAATCAAATTGCAATGGAGGGTTTTTGTCCTCAAACGTAGAGGTTGGAAGCAAATACCCAAACTCAAAATAAATGTAATAATCAAAGATGATCCCAAATGACCTCCAAGGCCCTCTTTTATAACTTTTCTGTCCCTTTTTCCCAAGTTGGCCTCTTACTTTACTTATATTTTTATATTTCCTTTTTCTTTTATTTCCAATAATAACAAGTAATCTTAAGTTGTCACTTTTTAATAAGATAAAAAGTAAGTCACTTAGACAACTTAAAATATTAATTTTATTATTTTTTTGCTTTACGGGAAAAGGGAACATGACATTGCCAACATGGAAGATTTTGATGGTAGGGAATCGCGGTGGGAACTTGTGAAATTTTGGTTGTGCTTTCTCGTTCCTTAGAATTTGTGAAAAGGGGTTAGAAACCTTCAAATTCATTCTTGCATATCAATTGCTTGGCGTTCTCAGTCTCAATGTAAATTTTTTCTCCCTCCATAGTCTCCTTGCTTTGTAGGATTTGGGTGCCTCGATACATTAAAGTTGTAAATGGATGAAAGGTGAGAGGCATGCCACTTTTATATGCCTTCTCCAAAATCTAATACATTTTAATTTTTATGTCGATTTCAACACATTTTTAAATTTATTTTGATCTTAACCCAATGTATTATTCCTTCTTTTTCAACATTTACCTAGGAACACAAGCCCATATCGCTTTTCTGTCTTTGTTGGACCTTGTTTCTTTTATATATGAAGTGAGAACATTTATGTAATGGACTTGATTAGGCAGACTTCTCACTAGATATGGTTTTAATTTTGACCCATTTATGAAGTCCTCGTAAGGCATCTTGGGTTGAAATTTTCTAGTGTAACTTTACAATCTCTAGTATTTAATGAACTTAAAAAAGTCTGACGTACAATATTTTAAACTTTTTGGGTTGGATTTTGTGGTTATCATTAGATTGTAGTATTGTTGCACCTCTGATTTAAGTTTTAGCAGTTGGTCGAAAATAACATGACCATTCCTTGGGCAAACTACAATTTTAAATGCAAATGTTTGCAATAGAAGCGACCAAAGTATTTAGTTTGGGCCTACCTTTTAGAGTAGTGCATTGATCAACTCAAATGTCGTGGACTTATTTATAATTGTCCTCCATTTTGCTTATTGTATGTACTTTGAAAAACTCGTTATCTAGAGGAAATTCCCTGTGTGTTCATAAGAAGATGGCAACACTACAGCGTGGAACAATTGTGCATCTGAGAAGTTATCATCCACCCCTATGGGTGGCTCCATTCATTTGAGTCTTGGCAGTTCTTCGGCAATAACATGTCTCTTCCTGGGAAAAACTGCAATCTTCAAGAGTTGAATTCCTCCAGCAGAAGTGACCAAAGTATTTGGTTTGGGCCTAACTTGTAGATTAGTTTATTGATCAATTGAAATGTTGTGGGCTTATTTATAATTTTACTCCATTCTGCTTGCTGTATGTCCTTTGAAAAACTTGTCCTGGAGAGGAAATTCCTTTTTTGAATATCAAGATGGCAACACTGCAATGTGGAACAATTGTGTATTTGAAAAATTGTCTTCCACCCCTATGGACGGCTCCCCTTACTTGAGTCTTGGCAGTTGGCTGGCAATAACATGGCTCTTCCTTGGACAAACCACAATCTTAAATGGAATTATTACAATAGAAGCAACCAGAGTATTTGGTTTGGGCCTAACTTGTAGAGTAGTCCTTTGATCAATTGAAATGTCGTGGACTCATTTATAATTTTTCTCCATTCTGCTTGCTGCATGTCCTTTGAATAATGTTATTTTAGAGAGGAAATTCCCTAAGTGCTTGTATCAAGATGGCGACACTGCAATGTGGAACCATTGTGCATCTGAAAAATTATCACTCATCCCTATGGACGGCTCCCCTGACTTGAGTCTTGACTGTTGGTTGGCAATACCATGGCTCTTCCTTGCAAAAACCACATTATTAAATGTGAATTCCTGCAATAGAAGTAACTAGATCATTTGGTTTGGACCTAACTTTTAGGGTAGTCTGTTGATCAATTGAAATGCTGCGGAATTATTCATTTGTTGCACATCCTTTGAAAAACCTGTTCTCGAGAGGAAATTCCCTACGAGATCATAATTGTGTGTCCAAAAATCTATAATCTATCCCTATGGGCAGCTCCCCTAACTTCCTTGGACAAGCTACAATATTAAATGTGAATTCCTGCAAAAGAAGCAACCATATACTGGCACGACCATGAATCACTTGCTTATTGAGAACTCATTGCAAACCGTGACTGTCAACAGAAAAAATGAATGCGTTGGACAAGTAATGTTAGAATTCCTGTACGTACTAAACCATCCCCAAAGCCTCATATTATATCTTTCCATGGTTCACTTTTGACATAGAAAGGAATCTATAGGGAAAAGAATTTTGAAGGATTCAAATTATGATTTTCCCTGTTCAACAATTGTGCATCCAATGACAGAATTTGAAGCATCCTTGTATATGTGAGACTTCTTGTTCCAATTAGGAGATACTAAGATTGGTGCACTGATCAATTGGACCTTGAGTTTGTCAAAATCCTTTTGATGTTGCTCACTCCATATGAAGGAAACACTTTTTAGGTTAGTTTATCTAATGAATAGAAGGGCCAAAAGTCTTGATGAATTGCTTGTCATAACCAACAGAACGTAAAAAGGATCCGACTGCTCTGACATCTCGTGACACTTCCATCTGTACACGATCTGAAACTTATTAGGGAAACTCCTCAACCTTGATCTGCATATAATGTGGCCCTTATAGAGCCTTATAGATGTAGTTCTTTTGGCCCTTAAATTTACCCATCATACAGGAAAATCTTGAAGTTGGTAGTGGTTATTATGTTAAAAATGTGTTGAATGATCCTCTAAAAGGTGGTCTTCAATTTGTCGTCCTTAAAAATACTAATATCATTGTAGTCATAAAAGTTGCCTGACAAGGAAGTATATTTTGTGCCCTGCTATTGCCTCCAACATGGGATCGGTAAAGGGGATTAGAAACAGGTCAGTGATTGTTACAATATTGAGACTCTTGAAAGTTACACAGATGGATTGTGCACCCACTCACTTATACTCTGAAAATAACTCTGGTCCCTAACATCTTATCAGTCTTTGTTTGGACTATTTATGTATACTTGGGGTTCAACCTGTATGGACTTCGTTGATTGGCTATGCCCCAGGTGTTTGTTTGTAATCTGATGCACACACAACTCTTGTGGCATACCCATCAGGTCTCTATGTCTATGCAAAAACAACTTTGAACTCCAAATAACTACTACTAAATATAACATCTTCAAAATAAGGTCCCAGTCAGTACACACATTAATTAGCTGGTTATCCTCCAACATATTTCACAATGACTCGGCCCATGTGCTTCATGTAATTTAGGCTAGGAAATTCAGGTGCTAGCATGCTTAAACCGGGGTTTAGTAAAAACAATGAACAAGCTGCAATGATTATGCCTCTTGAATATGTGGGCATTGAATGTTCTTGCTTAATTACGCCGACCTTAAAATTTGACATCCATTTGACCGTCATAGGGTAGCTTTTCTTCTTGCTTGGAGAATATGATTGAAAAATTACGATATATTGGGCAAACGGTGGAATTTGGAGCCCTTTTTTTCCAGGAAAGATATTTTCGAGGCCAACATTGATGCAGTTAGATTGAGGGCATCGTCACGAGCCAGCTGGAAATCTGCGGAGAAGGTGGTGGGGTTGTTAATTAGTGTGGAACCCTTCAATGGGTGAACTATGTGACAAATCCAAGATAGGTGCCTAGAGATTGATATATCTCAGCTTTTTTCAGGTAGATATATTTAAGATATCTGTACTAGTGTCTAAGGTAGACGATTCAGGTTGTTGACATCTACCTTGCTGTTTGTTGTTGATTTGCGTGAAAGTGAGTTTTTGCAAGTGCAGAAGAGCACTCTAATTGTTGAATGCCTTCTTTTGTGGGGTTGATTGCCCCACTATCAGAGGCTTCTTCCTTCAGGGTAGAATACACATTCTCTTCACCAACCTGTGTTCTATGGTCAAGTTGTATATCCCATAGGCAGTCCATAGCCACTGATGCCCTAACAAGACTTCACAATCTGGCCTTAGGAAGAAGCAATCACATAATTTGTTAAAAATTCTTTGTTTTCCAATATTCACCTTTTGTGGCATTAAGATTCCCAAATGCACAATTCCATATTGAGTTGCTTCCCGTAGTTTAAAGTTTTTGAGGCACTTTGTGGGCATACAATACTATTTTTGTGCATCTCTAGGGAATATATTGGCACTGGATCCTCCAACTACAATCACATTGGCTAAGGTTTTTCATAGATTATCCATTTGAACAACAAAATATCAGTTCCCATTCGTCATCAAGGCTGCAAGGCTGACCACCTAATTGTTTTCCATGTGTCTTGGTTTAGGTGGAAAAGAAACTTCACCCAACACCTTATGCAGGATACTTTGTAGGAGATTTGACACTTTGAATGGGTAATAGTGTTTGTAGTACTTTCTTAGTGTTAGCAGATTTGAGTGGGCATTGTATACAGCCACTGGGATCTTTGCTTATCGCTGCAACACTTCTGTTTGGTTTCCTCTCTCATCATGGCCCTTTGAATTCTTTGAAGCCAATATGTTTTGTTTCTCTGTCTGGGCTAGGACCGTCATGCACAAAATGTCTCCATTGTCTGCATTTACTAGCATTGTAAATGGGTCTGTTGATCGCATTTTATTAAATGCTGCTTCCATTGCCTTGTTAGTTTTGATCTCTATTGTTACCTTGCCTAGGATTCTTATTGTCGTCGAATGGTAATAGTGTTTGTAGTACTTGCATGGTGTTACCAGATTTGAGTGGCAACTGTATAAAGCCACTGGGGTCTTTGCATATTGCTGTGACACTCTGTTTGGTTTCCTCTCTCATCATGGCCCTTTGAATCTTGTGAAGCCAATATGTTTTGTTTCTCGGTCTGAGCTGGGACAGTCACGCACAAAATGTCCCCATTGGTTGCATTTACTAGCATTGTTTAATGGTCCTTTTGATCGCCTTTTTTAAATTCTGCTTCCATTGCCTTGTTAGTTTTGATATCTATTGCTACCTTGCCTAGGATTCATATTATTGTCGCTTGTAGACGCCTTGGATGTTTCGCCTTCTGTCAACAAGACTTGGGCATCTTTTTTGTCTTCGGGTTGATTGGGCAAAGTTTAAAAGCTGACAAATCTCGCAAAAAGCATTCTTCGGAAAATGAGCACTTGTACGGTTCTTCTTTCAAAATTTGGTACACCAAACCTTTGAACATCCACATCATCATGTCTTTTCTGAATGCTTCAATGAATGCAAGTTTTTTTTGTTCTCTTTGTTTGATTCACCAAGAACCTAAGACCTTGATACTCATTTGCCCCCATTTTCAAGATTCATTAAAGCCTTCTCATATGAAGTCGGTACCAACATCCTTTTGGTCTTATACTTTGGAAGCAAGCCCTTTGTATATCATTTTTTCTTGAGTCCATTTATTAGTGATTTCCCCAGATTGCTTACTGATTCTTTCGATCTTCAATTATACGTGCAGAATTTATCCAATTTTCCTTTTTTGGTATTTGAGATCTTGTTCAAATGCATCTTTTAATTCCTTCCAAGTTTTGAAATATTATTATTAAGATTCCATGTACCAATCTATTATTATTCCTCTAGGGTTTGTTAGAAATAATTGTAACGAATGCATCTTGTCTCTCTCATCATTCGTTGTCACATAATGCCTTGCAGGATCTTGGTTTCCATCCTTGTTAAGTTTGGGCAACTTTTGTCCATCCAAAGGTGGTGGACTTGCCATTTTTAATATTTTGTCAAACTACATGTATGCTGCCAGTTCAAGTACTCATCTCTCAACTTTTTATGACCTTCGTACTGTAAGAATATCCTTTGATTAAAGAACGTGGGACACACCGTCTCTCACTCCTATTAGACCTTGAGCAATTATTGTAGCATTTCTGCCCATCTCATCCTGCCTTGGATGTATATCTTCCTCATCCCTGTTTCTTCGAAGGGTGTTGATTCTCACCTTGAATTTTCTTCTGATTCTGTTTCTCACGACCAAATTTTGTGGACTTAATTACTGGCATTACTTATCTCCCGTAGAATAGGTATTCAAAATCACTCCTCACTAAAGGACTCTCTTCATCTTGAAGGGGCTCTCTTAACCTTCAACCTCGTGCAAACTTTGTTTCTTCTCCTTTTGCTTCACTTCTTGTGTGGACCTTGTCTTAGTCTCTACTCTTCTCGTATTAGATAAGAGTTGTTCTATTTGTGTGCAGGAGACAAAAGTTGCGAATGTCTTTCGTGTTTCTCGTTCCTCATTCGTTTTTTAAACCCTGACCTTCTACTTCTTGTTCATGCTCTTCTTGGATGTTCTCCAAATCAGGGAATCTTTGGCCCAGAAATCTTGGAACGTAATCTTTTCTCTCTCAAGGTGTTTATTTTAAATCGGGTTATTGATTACCTCCAGTGGAGTAACCTAGTGTCATCTGGCTCTTGTCAAATGGCTATGTGCTAGAAGTAACTAACACTTAAGTTAATTCATCCTTTATTCTCTTATTGGATAACAATTGATCAAGGTCTCATCACATTGATTGGTTTTCAGTTTTCAGCATTTTTGAAGCTTTTGGTTTTCAGGCTTCTATGAATTTGTGGTACCAACTGCTAAGATACGACTTCATGGCTCTGACTGCACATGGAGACTTGAACTTGAGGTGACAACAGTGCAAAAAATTTAGTCTTACATCAGCAAGAAAATTATTGTGTACAATAAGAAATATGCAATAAAACCATATACAAAACATATATAAGAAATACCATTCAGATCAACAAAATATTGTAGTAAATGGGATAGTCTCTGGGAATGAGAATATCTTCAGTATGCACATTGCTCCGCAATAAATATATTCAAGAAAATCCTTTCAGAGATCAGAGAGCGATCTCTCGATGATCAAAACAAGGTGTTCATGAAGAGGTTACATGTGTATGTTGATTGAAGACAAGCACCCGTATGCATCCAAGAATAACAACTCAAAATTTAATTATGTGCAGATCACTTTGCACTAATTGTTTCCTATGAAATACGTCTTATTTAACTATTAGTTACGAGTGTAACAAAGTATTTAAATAAATGCCTGCAGTTGACACCAGTTTTTTTTTCCATCTATTTTTCTCCAGCTTCTTTGAGTTGGTCCCTGATCAGTGCTTTTAACAGGTTATCTATTACCGACCCACACTCATCCATATTTGAACTGTGTAACACATTTTGGATGTACAAGACTCCGATGGCATTGGAAGTCTTGTACAAAGACTTTAACCTATTCCATCCTATATAAAATTCTCCGAATCTTTGTATTTTTGTAATTAGGTCATATGTTATGGCCATTTTGTTTATCACTAGGGGCTCTCTATGCTTATCATCATAGATGTCCTGTTATTTTACATTTTTTACATGATTTCAGTTTCTTCAACCAAATCCCAAAGCTTCTAAAATTAAGAGCAGCCTTGATCTTGTGTTTCTATGCGGCATTATTCCTGCCATTTAATTCATGTTTGATAGTATGATGCATAGTATACATACTGAGAGATTACCTAGGTGAATATTTGCCATAAAAACTTGTAGGACTTTTTTTTTTAAATTGGCGAGTATATAAACGGTACTCGCCGAGTACTGACTGAGTACTGTGTAATACTTGCCCAAAAGGTTTACACACACAGTACACTCCAAAAATGCGAAAAAAACATTGCCAAGTAATTTTTATTTTTTGCTGGGCGAGTACTCTCCGAGTACGAGTATGCGACCATTGGTATACACCTTTGAATTTAGCTCCTGGTTTAAGAACCCCTCCTATCTCCAAATTTGGTTCTAAACTCCTGCAAGAAAGAAATTTTAAGCTGTTTTGATTCCAATTTACATTTTTAAATTACACACTGCAAACAAATGACCCATTAATCTATCAGGAATTTTGAAATGGTTCTGTAAGACCTTCAAATTCCATGGGATGACTTTTTAAACCTGAAATCCTTCTTTGACTGAAAAAATTGACAAACTTGAAATGACATCTGTCCTTGAACAACATGAAGAGTTTCTAGTACTCTTACAAAATTGTAGTGACATTACATCAATCTTAGCCCCTTTAAAGAATTCGTTTATAACCCCTAAAATCAATCTAGCAACTTTTAAAATCAATCTAGCAACTTTTAAAAACACCTTTTCACCTATAGGAGCGAGGGGGCAAAATTCAAAATAAATTAAATCTATATTGATTTATTCAAACTATAGTGACTTTCTTCTGTTACAAACACATTCTTCACATAATCCTATTCTCCTGTCTTCCAATATCATTGTCACAAAATTAAGGTGTCTGTCATCAATATATGGGATCTTGGCTTTTTTGATATGCAAAATTGTTCAACTTTCTTTCCTCAGTTTGGGTTCTGGTATGTAGAGATTTTCAAGCTTCTTCAAAATTCAGCATGTACCTGTTGTTTCTTGGTTTCACCTGCCTTCTTGTTCCTTCTCTCATACCATGTTAGGTTGTAGGAAGAAAATTAACTATACAGATTTAACAAACTTTATGTAATTCACATTGCATTAAATAAACTGAGTTGATATCTATTTAGAAAAATGTGCTTTATAAGCCTTTGAAAACTTATTTGGCTTCCCAATGACAATGGTTTTGCCTGCCTTCTCGTTCCTTCTCTCATACCATGTTAGGTTGTAGGAAGAAAATAAACTATACAGATTTAACAAACTTATGTAAATCACATTGCATTAAATAAACTGAGTTGATATCTATTTAGAAAAATGTGCTTTATAAGCCTTTGAAAACTTATTTAGCTTCCCAACGACAATGGTATTAAATAACATGGCATAACTAACATTAATGTCCCATGGTCTAATGTATAATTTGTACTACTAGTACTGACTTAATGCACAAATATGTACATACACAATCTGCTCCAATATGCTTAATATGTTTCATTCTCGTCACACTAAAAAAATTGCTGGATAAAATCCTAGAAATAGGAAGAGCGGAAAACAATAACATGAGAGGAGTTGGCTTCCTTTCAAAAATTGGAAAGAGAACTACAGACTCATTTTATTTTTGCAAAACAGCCTCCCAAATTAATCCACAGAAGGCTGAACCAGAGCTCCCCAAACTCAGTTAGCGTTTACCTAATCTTTGGCAGTGATGATAGTTGATCTCTATTTTAAACCATTGTGACTGTCTCGCCTCTATAATCAGTTTGAACAACTAGAACATAGGGGTTTCAGAATGATTTTAATTGGCTATCTTCCTTTTAAAACCTATGGAATCAATCAGATGTGAACCATTAATCTTGTGCTCAACTGGATAGTGAAGAAATGCACAAATGTTTTTACAAGTTCTGCATACCATAATGCTTTAGAATCATAAACCTATAATTTTATTTATTTTCTCCAAAACGATTTAAATAGTTTATTATATATTGCAAAATTAAAAACCAGAGACCAAACGCATGGTAAATGTCACAGCTCCCTTAAACCAGCTGGCAAAACCATACAGTTAGCTGTCAGAATAAAATAATATTGTCATCCAATATACGTCAGATACAAAGCACAATTCAAACTTCCATTCATAATGATAGATCATCATAATTTCATACAACACAATAAAGGTGCAGCCACTATGCCATCAAATACATAAAGAATATCTGTCTCCACGAAAAAGAAAGTCATCTGGTAAACTTTAATATGAGCAATGCGTTATAAATGTGACAATATAATCTGCTTCGTTGGGGACATCACGAAAACACCTGCTTCAAACCTTACAAATCACCAGTATAATAACATGCCAAGCTGCCACTGTCAGCATCAACATACGTCACCACTGACATCTTCATAAATTTAGTTTCAATGAAATGGCCACAATCAAATGTTACACCATAAAATGATACCAAATGGCTTCCATAAATGGACATTTGCTTTTAATCATGTGAAAACCAAATTTGGCCTCAATACGAACATTGAATGGCAATTAAATTTGTGGAGCCTTCAAACTCAGAATATATATTACTTATTAACATCAAATAAATCAAACAAGCTCCACCATGTAGCTAAAGAACACAAGATGCTCCAATATATTGAGGTACCAAGCTACCTTGCTACAGAGAACATACTGAATTCAAAAGTAGATGATAAATGAGGCATACATCCCAATATATATAAATATAAAATAGACATTTTACCAACTCACCATTTATATTTATAGGTCAGTATATATATAAATAAAATAGACATTTTACCAACTCACCATTTATATTTATAGGTCAGCCTCATGTCATTTATATCAATGGTATCATAATCCCAGCCGTATTACTAGGTAGGCCCATATTAATGGTACACAACATATGCCAGAACAGATACCAAGGATTCCACAACAGGATAAACCATTGGGTCCTAAAGCATTTATCGCAAGGATTACTGCAAAGTGCTATCTCAAGGGGGCCCAGTCAGTCGGGGATTACACCAATTTACAAGTCACCATAGAGAATGCATGAGCATGTAGTCTTGTTGGTTGAAGAAGTAAACTGTCAAGATGTTATTCGAGCCACACTGTTTCAATTGTAGAACTACTGGGGTAATTCATTTAGATGGTTGGACTGACAACCAATAGCCCATTTATTAATCTGATGGACTGAATAAGTATTAAGAATATCCAATAGATTATAATACAAATATGCAAGAAATGAGACTGTAAACCTTTCAAATTTCATGCAGTTCATTATTTACAATGCACAATCATGCAAATCCATTGGCGTGATGAAAAGCAGGTATGGCCATATCATTGGGGAACTTTGTTCCATTTCTAGTGCTACTGGGGTGTTTCATTTTTTTAGATGGTTGGACAGATACGACCAATAGGCTATGGTTTAATCTGGTCGTTAACTGTCCACAAATTTTGTGAAAACAACTGATGCTATATTCCAAAAGAAAAAAATTGGAGTAATCAAATGCAGGCATGGCCATATCTTTTGGGCCCTGTTATCATTGGAGTTTCTCGCTTGAAAATCCTCAATTAATAAATTGATCAGCAGTCTGAGGGAAAAAGCTGTTCCACTTAATAAGAAGCAATGGCTCTCTTCATCAAAGGATACAGAATATGGTACAATGTGGACGCTTTTTAGAAAGAAGTGAAAGCTTGTTTTTTGGTTTGTTTAAATATATGGCTGAAAGTATTAAGATACTCGTACTCAAAGGAGACCATCATTCTGAAGGTAAAATAAATAGTTTCTCTTCATTCAATGATACAATAACATAGGAAATGATGTCTAAATGTATGCATATCGATCCGGAGTCCAAGTTCCACTATAGAAACTTAGTGGCTCAACGTTAACCAACATCAGTTAATAGACAAAGTTGTGAACTACAGGACTGACATCCTCCAGAATGGGGCCAGATCCAACATGATCAAGGAAACATGGCATGGAAAAGCCCAAGGGAAAACAAAAAGACAGAAGATGGTGTGTGGGAAATGTTTACGAGGGTACACAAAGTATGCTAGGAAGTTTCAATAAGTTGTGGAAGACAAAGACCTCGTTTGTAAAGAATTTGTAAGGATATGTTTATAAGATGGGACAAACACCAACTTGCTTCTATGCTTTATAAGTTTATCCTATGATTTGAACCTCAACAACCATTATGAGGCTTATTGGAGTCAATTTGGAAGTAAGGTGTTACCTCCTCACATAGATAAGGAGGCGCTTCTTGGATATCAAGTAACATTTTCTAAAAATTGTCATGACCAGAATGAGGCATTGTCATATTGTAATCAATTTGTCATTTTGGATGTTAATGAGGCATTTGGAAATTTCCAAGCACTTTATGATGGGGACTTGATGGGGTCAATCTCATGGTGGATGGATTATTGACTGTGATGCTCCTAAGTTGTAGTACTTAGAGTTGGTTCCAAGGTTAGCTCCTCTTCATCTGCATTAATACATTGGAGCACTTAATTGACTTTAATTATGCTGATAGGTGTTCTACAATGGCATGAAAGGGGTGGGATGTAATGGTGTGAGCATGTTCAAAATTATGTTCGACTTTAAACTTGATGTCCATTTGTATCACTTAGAAATTTTTTCTTTTTGCTTGGATAAGTCAATTGAAAAATCATAATATCTTGGCCATACAGTGAAGTTTAGAATCAGTGAGTTTTTCTGGAATTTTTTTTTTGACCTTGACACATTGGTGTAGCTAGATTGATGCCATTTGTCACTAGTTAGTAGGAAATTTATGGAGAAGGTAATGGAATATTAATCAATGTGGTATGTGAAAAATCCAAGATAAAAACTTGGAGGTTGATCTCTCTTGGCGTATATCTGATAGATGTATTTAAGATATTTGTACTAGTAATACTTGCACACATACCACACAATGTTAGCGATCAAAACCCAATGTGTCTAGGACAAATAAAGACTATCACCAAGCCACATCTGAATTTGATGCCCCTTGATGTTCATTGCTATGAAGTCATCACTATCCAAAAAAAACCATATACTAAATAATAACCACACACATTGCAAAACTATAAAATAGTTTTTTTTGATCCGAGTTTTCTGCAGTAATACATATTTCTATTCTCATATTTTCCTTTAGAGTCTGCTTATAGATACAAACTTCATGACTTCTATGCATATTCCCAACGAAAAACACTCATGTGACTACCTACAAACACCAGCTACCATGAGAACAGCTTATGTGTTTCAACTAAGTGAATCACAAATATTATGACATGATGGCTGGTATCAACAATGATGGGGCTCGATAGCAGGTATTTCTCAAGCAACTCATATAACTATCCCCGCGAGATGATTTATCGGCGGCAACCACCTCAGGGACAGCTTGCAAGGGTCCACAATGGGATCAAAATCCCAGTACCATACTATTTATGCCAGCAAAATTAAACATTTTATGACAGTTAACTATCACTATTCCAATCAACACCACAACAGCAGTCAACATAGCAGGCAAAGGAGCATTTAATCCTAGGTTAAAGCAAGTGCAATAGTAAGGTAGCATTAAATTCCTAGTCAAAGCAAGAGCAATAAGCAAAATAGTGGTTAATGATTAACTTACGTCATGTCTGAAATCAAACTTTTATCTTGCAATAGCCAATGGTTATCAAATTTAAAACAACAATCAATTTATGGGCAAACAACAATCAATTTATAGTCAAACAACAATCAGTTTCTTGTCAAACAACAGTTGAAGAGTAGATCAAAAGGTTCAAGTCAACGCTAGTCAACAAATTGATGGCATAGGTACTTGTGAAAGCATCAACAATACGGAACCATCCTTGTCTCAGCTCTCCCCCTTCGTCCACTTTGGCTCACAATTTGCACTAATTGCACTCATGATGGCTCACATGATGGGATTTAACATCAAGGCCTGTTTGGACCTTCTCTTCTTTATGTAGTTTGCTTGGCCCCTTACCTTGTTATGCTAGAAAAATATTGGCAAGGAAACCCTTCTTTGATGGGGAGATCTTTCAAATAAGGAGCTCCAACAATGGCACACATGGAGAGAATTAAACCAAGCTCAAAAGATAATTGGTACAAGCGAAACCTGGCTTCCAAGAGTTTCGTAAAATGATTGTCGAAAGCTGGCTTTTCAAGCTTCAAATAAAAAATTCAAGACATTACTAGACAGATTAGCAGTGGAGCAATGGGGCAGTCCTTTTACAATTATGATACAACACATTCTTCATTGTGCTTCACGTGGAAAGAAGACGGGGAGTTCATGAACTTCAAGAAAGATGGAAATCAAGAAGTTCTTATTAACTCAAAGTTTTGGGGTGATCATTGCTTCACCCCAGTCTAAGGATGTCATATCTAACTATTTATGTGTTTGATCTAGGAGAGAAGGATCAACAGAGTATGTATGCTATAAGTGTTCATCTACAAGACCTTTTGGGCCTAGTTGAAGGAAGAATTCAACTACTTATATATTGTTGTGCTCTATTGGTAGGTCCCATTTTAAGGAATATCTGTATGATTAGAAATGTGTGCAAAGAAACATCACATGGTAAGATTGCGCTAAGGGTTTTTATACCCCTTGGTAGAAACTAAGGACGTGTGCATATATTTTGTCTAAATTGATATAATTTAAAGTGTCGTCTTATGTAATGTAATAGTTAGGAGTAATAGGAAATGTTAGGAAAATAGAGTAGTTGTAGGGAATGAGCTAGCATGTAACGGCTTAGAAGATGAAATAATTGTATGTTGTCAATCGTTTTTGAAGGGGAATGGATGGGAAAAACCATAGTTACCAAATCCGGCTGGATCTGGACAAATTCCGGTTAGATACGAATTTTTTGGCTGGCTCGAATAAGTTCGTCTGGGTTGACACTGTTACTTTTTCAAAATTTTATTTATTTTTTAAGGTTTTCTGCACAAAAAATGCCCATAAACCATAAATATAATACAATATTAACATTTTTATATTATTTTATTAATGTTTGTCATTGTATTTGTCAGTTTTGCATATTTATAAAACTATGCTCATATATTTGTATATATTCTGGATCGGATTTTTCTGAACTTTTTTAAGGATTCCGGATTTCCTGTATTTTTGCCCTCCCAAGCGGATCTGGATTTCCGAACTTGGTAACTATGGGAAAAACATATTTGATGTAATAGCTAGGGTAGATAAAGAGTTGTTGAGAAAGGGATGTTTGGTTTGTACATTGAGTTTAAAGGAATGCATATTATATGTTGTAACTTCTTTGAAGCCATGAATGAGAAATCCAGTTTCTGTTCCACTTTCATGCCTATGTGCCGAAATCAACAATTCTCTTTGTTTCACTTACTTTTACCATTTTATTCTTGAGTAGTTACTCTGCATAGAAAGTTGTAGACTAGATCTTTTATGTCTCTTGGAAACTCTTTGAATGTCTTGTAAATCTGAGATGTCTCTGCATTGCGAAGAAACCCTTGTTTTAGCCTAGATTGCAATCTTTAGGATCTTGGTCATAGCAGCCAAGGAATCACTAACATATTTTATCCTATCAGTTTCCTTCGGAAAACAAGATTCAAGGTAACATTCAACAAGACTAGCTCGTTATTAGAGTTGAATATAATTAAAAGAGGCCTGGTTATGCATGTTAAACCTAAATCAATTTTTTCTAGAGTGATGTAGGTTCTCTGCCTCTCCGGGCAAAGGCTCAGAATTTACCCATTCCTTCCTTCTTTAATGAGGCTTTCCATGTAACTATGATGATCAACCGATGCAACTTTCATGCGTTTTTTTCGAATTTTAATATAAGATGCATTTATTAAGAAAAGAGAATCATTTTCTTTATTATTTACAGCATCAAATATCTGTGTAACGTGGATCATTTACAGTAACATTGAATAATAATGATCAAATATGGCCTAATAAAAAGTACAAAATCATGAACGGTATCTTTCTTTTTCCTGCAACGTTTATGAGGACATGAAACACTCTTCTTTTCCATTTTGGAAGGATGGTCATTTGTATCATTTATATTTAGTGCAGTAATGGATGGTTCACCTAGGAGTTGATATATAAACAAAGAGATTTCTTCATGTTGGGCTATCATACATTTTCTAGGCAGTTTTTCAGTTATGAAATTACCTTCTTACTCATTTGATAACGCACATGTTCTCTATCTGTAGCTAGGTCACCCTTTGGACAGTGGTTACCAATCACAACCAGCTTTCAATTTATATATACCGTGTCATCTAGTCCTAATTTTAATTCTGTTTTATCAATAGGACACTGCAATTTATTTTACCATCAAATTGATATGACATAGCTTTTGGGATTTATTGCTATTGGTTCAGTAAACCAATGTCGTTCTTGAATGGCACAACCACTTTCTTTAGTTTTGATAAAATGAAATGACTTATAAATTTATAAGATTAAGCGATGAAGCAGCTGCTTTTCTTCCAACCTCATCATCATTTAATCTTAATAGAAAGGCAACTGATACACTCTGTGTATTCTCCTAAGACACTTAACTCACTAACTTGCTCATTTTTTCTCTCATCTCAAAACAGACCTATTATGACAGTCATGCACTCTTGAATCTTTGTGCATTTAAGAAAACATGAAACTGAACCAAAACAAGATTAGAAGGTTTGAGAAAAGTCTTAAGACATCACCAATGCTCTCCTTCTATGACAAATCAAATCTGAGTATTGGTTTTACAAGACAGTTAAATAAACAGTCCAATGCCCTGTTTTAGGCCTAGAGACCTAATTGGTACTCAAAGAGGTCAAAACTCATTTCTCAAAACAACTGACTCTTCTATGAGGTCTGCACAAACGTATCAAAGGTGATTCAACCTTTATTTCAACTTTCTAGCCCCAAAATTGAGGATTTTAGACAATTTTCACTTTATAAACTCTCTTGGCTAGCTTTTCACAAAGTTTGAAGAATTTTCAAGGGTTAAAACTAAAGTTATGACCCTTTTTCTAGACTCAACCCTAAAACTATGGTTTTCCTGCAACTACAAAACCCGGGAGCTATTTATTGATAGTTCATAGCAACAAATAGCTATTTATTGATGCAAACACCTGAAAAAGCTTCTTAACTACCCTCTCCAACCTTTCCAACACTTAGTTTGAAACCATGCATAAGATTAGTCGTCAAACAGATGACTATAAACAGGGTTTTTGAAGCAAAACAGGGCCTATGTGAAAGGAAAGAGGTCTGTATGACCTTAAACTCTCTTTATTTCTTCCAATAAGCTCTATTACAAACTGAGAAGAGCCTCACACATCAGATACATACTCTAGACTCAGAAAATACTCCTTTCTTCATTACAAAATATACCAAGACACATCAGAAACGTAAGACCAGTTTTTGTTCTCCATTAGTGTAACCTGTACATGGTCAATTTCCAGTCTTCTTAAGCTCCAATTTTTCTTGAAATCCTCCTAGCAGGACTGAATCAAGCTTCTCTCTCTTTGGTTTGTTATTCCATACTTGTCAACTTCGAATTTTGTTCCTTGATATGCTCTTTGACCTGTTTAAGATTATAAAACATATAACAAACATACCTATTCAAGAACTTTATTAGCTTATTCAGTTGTTTTTGATAATAAGGACTCTTCTAAGCTTAAGATCAACTCCTCATACGTAACATGACCTTCTGAAACTAGGAACATCTATGCAGACTTCTAGAAACATGACAATTTTCTTTGATTTAACAATATAAGCATTTAAAAAATTCAAATTTAAGACTTGGTGGGAAACCACCAAATGAACTTCTACACCAAACACTCAAATGGACTAGACAAGATCAAAATAACTCTCCTAAGACCCTAAGATACTCACTAAGACATTTATACAAGTTTGAGCAAATGATGCTCCTGCATCAACAACCCCAGATATGAAAATCTATGCACATTATCCGAAATGGACTGAAACAAAACAATCATTTAGTCATGGTCAAATTGAGAAACAAAGAAAATTTTCCATGGGTTATTCAAATATGTCATAACATAAGGCATTTTTCATTGACAAGAATATAATTAAAAACAATACCTTTTATGCAAAGGCAATTGTGAATACCAGGGATAAACAACATGATGAGGCCTGTTTTCACAGAAAAAACAACTCAGGGAGCCAGCTACCTCTTTTATGCAAATCATTGATTTTCCTAGAGTCTACTGTAATTATGAAGATATAATTTGATTTGCGTGCCAAAATCAAAAGCAGTTTGCTCCTGGTAGAAGTTATAGCGAGCTGGTTTTCTTGATGGACAACAGTCCATAGTTTGGAGCAGAATTGAACACGTTATGGGCAGTGAAAATTGACATACAGAATCAGCTCAAAAATCTTTGTTAGCCAATGAAAAATTCATGAGATAGAATTTTTCATGGAATATAGTGAAAATATGAATGCTAACGAGGGTATTTATATCCCTTGTTAATGCATCGTCACTTCTTGTCTCTGCATTGGTTTTTATATTTGGACTCCTCTCAGCGACATGCGGTTTACATATATGCATTGGTTGACTTAGTCCTCACATGGGACACCGATATTGGTTGAAAACAATGACTTTTGAAAGTAAGGGCCGGCTTCATTTATCAAAGATGACTGCATATACCTCCATATCAATGTCCTCTTAAGTATCCACTTATTTTTTCTCTCTTATTTATTAGGCTGTAACATGCCTTTTTTGGGCCATGGGAGGCTTTTCTTTTGCTGGTATTCAGAACTAGAACAATTTTTTTTTACATCAAGCTATTTGGGGTAGGATTTATTTAGAAATTTCCGTTTGAGGCTACCTATCAAGCCAAAATCATGACTTAGCTGTTTGCATATCTTCCATGTTCTTTTTTTTGGACTCAATGTTCTGTAGGTATATATGCACAAGGGAAAACAATAACATTAATGAAAAGAGGTATAAGACCTGAGAAGTAGATTTGAAAGAATGAAAACCTTCATCATTTCTGATGATTCATATGCTAGTAGACAATTTTTCTAACTTATAACAGGTTTATTATTTTGCAGGTTTTGTCAGGTGATCAGGCACAAGCAGGAGGTTCATGGTAAAAAATGAAGGTCAGTACAAATGCTTATACATGGAATTCCAAGTTTATTGGTTCTTACTATGGAATGTGTGTTTTCTTCTTTTCTTTGAGACTATATACAATCATTTTTTGGCAGTCGATTATAAATATTTGCATTTGAGATCTTAAGATAATATGGACTTTTTGTGGTGTTTTTGAAGTTCTATCATTACTTTTTGGATCTGTTTCTGGTTTTACAATTTCATACATCACAGTATTTGCAGTTCAAGAATATTGAAAATTTCTTATTCAGTGGTTATTGTACGTGTCAATACACTGACCTGTTTTATTTTAACAGTTACCGTAATTTCTTGGTTCTGTTTCTGGTTTTTTAACTCTATGCCCTATAATATCTGCTTTATTTAGTGGTTAGCTTATGTGAAGCCAGTACTATCATTGAGTGGTGAAGGGTTTTGTCTTGTGGATCACAAAGCAGTATGTGGTGTTTGGATTTGTGGGTGCGATTTCTCTTATAGTGGAGCTGTAGATTGAGGCTTTTCTTTCTTTGGAAGTACATTTTTCTGGTAGGGATTGGCATTGATCCTTTTGTAAGATTGAAACAGAGAAAATCCTTAGGAAAGATTTAAACAGAATGTCAAGAAATATTATACCTATGTTGCGCCTGCTTCCCACTGGCTGTTATCTTAAGGTCAATGGATAACAAATGTCATTAATTTTGATCCCTGCATATTGGCATTTTGATCAATCTGCATTGTTTTGCATTCAGGTTGTCAGATAAGAATTTATTTTCTTAAGAGTTTCATGCTATCATTTAGGTTAAAAATTACTAATATAAGATATAAGGCTCCATTTTAGAACACACATGCAATTTTGTCCTGAAGAATTGAATCAGTCACTGCACTCAAGATCAAGTTTTCTAATGATACAGACTAGAGTTGTCAAGTGAAACTGTCCCTTAGGTGAAGCAAGTGTAACTGTTTTTTTTAATTATTATGGTTGAAGGAGGGTTTTTGAAAGGGCCCAAACCCTTTTACAATCTCAAGAAGCAAGATAAGACATTAAAACCACAACGGCTGGAACAACAGAAAAACAAGGCAAAATTCAAGCCCCGATGAGAAAATGTTGTTGACTGACAACAATCATGCACACAACAACAAACTTACAGGAAATATAAAACAAAGCTTACAAAACTAGGGAAAACTAAAATGTCTGAGAGTCTTGGCAGCCTCCCATTCTTCCAGTAGGAACTTAATGTGATCCTCTACCATTTCTAGGTCTGAGTCCTTATTTTCCTTTGTCTTCTCTTTATCTTGCAGTCTATTGCTCTTGCTAGTTTTGGTATTTGAGTGAACTACTTTTCTCTTATTCAGACCTTCTTGAAGCATTGTACTGCTAGCCGCGCAGTTTTGTATTGTGGGGATTTCAGATTTTATAAGGAGTACCATTGGGGTCAAGCAGGGCTGACCCTTGCCCCCAACCTTATTTGACATATACATTGATGAGTTAGAGACCTTTCTTCGTGAGCATATTTAGGGTAGTGATGGATGTCTTCTTCACTAGGTTTTGATTTCTATTCTTTTGTTCATGGATGATGTGGTCCTTCTGGCTTCATCTCTTGAGGGTTTCCAGCGGTAGTTGAATGCCTTGGCTCTTTTTTGTGATCTCCGGTAGTTGACAGTTAACCTAGGGAAAACCAAGGTTATGGTTTTTAACGGGTTGAAGACTTCACACCTCCATTTATTTTTCAGGGGAAAGGAGGTTGAGATCACTTCCTATACTTATTTGGGGGTGCAATTTTCTAGACCACGTTTTAGCTTGAGGTAGGCCCTCTAGCCTAGGATCAACAAGGATATTATTCTTTAGCCTTTCTTGAGAGACAGTGTTTTCAACATCACTTTTAGGACATCTCCAAGATGCCCCTCATGGGTACACTTATCAGACCTCCTGTTATTTATGGGTCTGTGATTTGGGGACCTTTGCTTGAGGTAGATTGGGCTGCTACTGAGAGGGTCTAGACACTTCTCCTTTGCCACATTATAAGGTGTAAGCAAATGGTTCCCCAACACATTATCCTTGTAGAATTTGGGGCCCGACCCTTCTGCGTGGAGACTATGTTTGATCTGATTTCTTTCTTGCATCACATTCAGAGTTTTGATGATTCAGCGAGTGGGCGTGACAGATATCGAAACTTAGTGTACTGTTCTTCAGAGACTATGGCCCTCTTTGCTCCTCCGACCTGTGTTCGCTATTAGTATACAGGGGTTTCTAGCCTTTTAGGGTCCATGGGGATTAGGATGGATCAACCCCCATTTAGGTACTCCTTGGATGCACCGGCTCATCTTCTACCCACTAGACAAGAGTTGAACCGTGTTATTCGGGAGGATATTTATAGGCAGTTTATCCATACTACTTGGGCAAACCCTCATGGGGGCTATGCCCAAAGATGGCATTTTACGTAGAGCACTTTTTGGAGATGAAAGATGGGCTTATTGTCCGCCTGCAGTATACACTCCACCACTGGATGCACACTCTTTGCATCCCATTAGGACAATTTAGAGTGGGCTCTCACAAGCTTAGGATTGAGACAGATCACCAGATAGATCAGGTAGACAGGGTTTGTCAGTTATGTAGCATTCAGGAGGTTGAGATTGAGGAACACTTCATCTTCTGTTGTTCCATATACTACAAGATCAGGGGGAGGTTTCATTGCCTTTTCAAGAGGACCCAAACTCTTTTTGATTTCTTCAAATATGAGGACTAGAAATGTTTAACTTTGTATAAAAAGGAAGCCCTTAGGCTTCGTGATCATTCTATTCAGGGACCTACTAGACCAGACTCTACCTAGCGGTTCACTTCCTTTTTCACGGTGCTACCTTCAAGGAGAGGTACTAAGCGACAGATTGACACTAGTATGGCCTCACATTCCAGATTAGTGCGGTCCAGAGAGGCTGTCCATAGCTCCTCAAGATTTCACCAACATAACCATTTCAGGTCGGCACCATGAGACAAACTAGATCCATTAGATCTTTGCAGAGGACTTTTTCCTCTAGGTAGCAGCACAGAGGGCAGACCAAACATCTCACCTCTTCCTCAGGTCATCTTTCTATCAGGAGCTTCTTCTCATCAGCCTTGGATGGTAGGAGAGTTGGGTCCAACTCTTGATGGAACCCCTCCTGGTTCTTCCTTCTCATTGTTCATCCCCACTTCCCCGTTGCTTAGGGGTTTTCATGGGTTGCTCACTTTTGTTTCTCTTTGGCTCTGAGCATTCTTGCTCTTTGTCCTACTTTGTATTGTTTACTTCCCGCTTCGTTCCTTTCGTTTTTGGAAACCTTTGGGGTTTCCTGCTTGTTCTTGACACTTTTGTAACCTATTGTCCCTTTGACCTACTTTTGTGGTCATTTGTTGGACATTAATATATTTATCTTTATCTTATCTCTATCTACTTAATTGGAGCACATTCTCCAAGGCTTCATTTACCGATTTTTTATTAGCCTCAATTTGGTTCACTTTCTTTTTACGTTGTTCAACCTCATTCTCCATCACATTAACATGACCAATCATAGACCACATGTCCTTGTTGAATGGAATCTTTTCCTAAGTCTGAGATTGTTCTCCATTAACCTGAAGTTGAAGATGCTTAATTCTTTTCTTCAATCTCTCATTCTCTATCATGAACCATTGCATGATACAATGATGAAGATGAGACTCCTCTAGAGAGAGAATTCTTTCCTACAAATTCCCTTGAGGTGGTTCTCCGTTGTCCTTCCCCTGTTTTGATCCCACCGTCTCTTCTTCCCTCGACTGAAAATGGTTGGGAGAATGCTTCTCTTTCAGATCCCCCTGGCTTGAGTACACCTGGAAGAGGATGAGATAGTGGGATCCCTACCGGGTACCTTCCTTTGATCCTCAAAATCAGATAGGTCAAAAACAGGGCCATCGACCTTAGATTTCTTGAGCTTATTGGACTCCTCTACAACAATAGCCTTTCCGGATGTCGCTTTCATTTTGCGGAGGATTCAAATAGCAACAACTTTGGGAGACTTGAATTCCTCCCTAACTACAGAGGGAGGTGGGTTAGATGGTTGTAAAGGGGGGTCAATTTCCAAAACAATTACTTAGGAGCGGGGGCAGGGATAATAGTTTGGGATCTGGCCCTTTGGAAAAAAAAGAAAATGAGGACTTGATGGATAGGGACATCGGATTTCCCTAATTGCACATCCATTATAGCATTTTCTAAAGACATAAGGAAAAAAGAGTATTGACTGGCTTCTTATGTCGATAATGATTAAGCAAAGTGATAAGAGAAGGCACACTTGTATCTCCCTTGTAGGGTAACATACCTCATAATCTGATTTAAAACCTCATTCTAGGGAGTAGGTAAAGAATCTCCCAAGTAACCATCTTGGAACTTGGTTAGTTTCTCTTTACCCCTTACGAAGATTTTAACATCATCTTTAGCCCTCTAACTTGTAGAACCTAGATCCTTCCACAGCCAATCGAGTAGCTTCGGCTATGCTTTCCTTTGAAACATTGAAGGAGATTCCTCCCACCATGATGGGCCTAACCTTCCAAGATTTTGCAAACTCGGCGGAAAGAACCGGGTCAAAGCCCATTATTCTTTCCATGAAATTGGATGAACCACCCTGTTTTAGGATATGCCAATTCGTGGGATTTATTTGTACCGTCTCACAAGAATCTAGTTTAACTCTGACTCTCACCACCCATTGGGATGCTACTAGTTCCTCTTTTCAAGAAGATTTTGTTGTTTCCTCTTTTGCACACTTCAGTTTTGCTCCCCAGCTGATGCTCCTTTGATTTAATAATTAAAACCCATTTCCTATCATCATTTAAGCCTAGAAACTCTTGAGCGTCATTGCAATCTTTCAGGGTGGATGGAATCCTGACTTTACATTTGAAAGGATGCCCTTCAACATTGACACATCTTCTCACCAATTTCTGAATGAATTAAGCCAATAAAAATCCACATGGTGGTAGAGCAATTATGATGTTGCCATGATACCCTTAATCCTAATAGCTCCTTTAGCTTTGGCCTTAAGAGGCGAGAAGATAATACTATCTTTTCATACAGCTGGGAATGAGTAGGAATGGCTTCTTACGCCAATCCTAACTCCAAAGTTACATACCAATAGGGCATTAGCCAACTTCCTATCATCATGACAAAGAAAATTATCTCTTTGCTTCTTCATTAAGAATTTGAATGTGGTATTAGGAAGAGATTGATGATTATCCCATTTCTCAAAGCCCAAAATAGAGACCCCTTGATTAGCAAATCAGTCAGCCCCTCTATTACCTTCCCTGTAAACATGGCAAATGGAGACTTCCTCAAAAGTTTGCAATATCCTAAGAGCATCTGCCACAATATTTGAAAATAATATTTTCACTTACATTTTTACAATCACTAAGCTTCTTAACTATAAATAAAACAATTTGATGGCTATACAATAGGATTTGATAGTCATTAACCACCCTTGTTAAGGGGATCACTGGTTAGCCAATTGTTCCATAAACATTCGAGGGAGTAAAACCATTATATTAAAATGCATGTTTACTTGACATTTGAATAGTTGAAAATGAAAGAGAAAGAATATCTCATCACTTTTGGAGACTTATATCCCTATGACAAAAATAAGGAAAAGGTGTATACTTCCCTTTTGTGAAAATTGACTTGGAAGCTTTATTGAGGTTAAGAAAAGAGAGGAGATCACACATAGGTGAAGATTTTTTTTTTTGGAATGATAGCGAACAAGAATGGAAATAATTAATCATTATTAAATTAAATTAAATAGGGTCCTCCTCTAAGGTCCAATTAAATTGTTATTTAATTAAAGAGGGTCCTCCTCCAAGTACCAATTAAATTGTCATTTAACTAATGAGGGTCCTTTAAGGCCCAATTAAATCATCTTTCTTAGGATGGTGTAGGGATTTCATTGCCATGTCCTCTAACATGGTTCCCTGCCTCAATGGGTATGTGGCATTGCCACGACATCCTATTGCCATCTCTCCATATGGGCGAGAAGGTGCTAGAAAAGGTCAACAAATAATTGTCTTTATATATTGTTCTATATCAAAACACGTCAAATAAAAAGATGATCACAGCTATGACGCTACTCAGAGCCTATATGCTCTTGTACCCTAGGATGCTTGCCAAACTGAGAGCATCAACTCAATCTGGCTATGAACTTGGTAATCATGGACCTCAATGGATTTCGTGGATGCTTGTCATTTGCATGTTAGGGCATGACAATAACCAAGGATCACGCACCGGAGTGGCATAAATAAATAAATAATCAAATGCTTATGACCATAGTCCATTGCATTGGAATAATGATCGTATCTCAAATAATTATAACTTCCCAACAAGAGATAGACAGCTGTCAAAGACAAAGGATTCCCCCACTGTGGATCTGTGCATCAGATCCTCCTTAGTCTGCTAATGGCCCATCTGACCATCTAATCAATGAGAGCTAAACCAATCAAATGCTTTTAATTAAAGAAAGCACAAGATCATCAAATTATGGTATCACCATCAAATGGAAACATAACATCAACATAACCTTGTTGCTAAATCACATATGATGTCATTTCAATCATCAAAATTAATAATCAATGTAGCTATTGAGTTGCCTTGTTTAGTGCACTGGTGGGTATTAACTAGCCAATATAGTCAAAAAGACATGGTCCTATCATCCTATGGTTGAATATTAGTTTCTCATATGTTTAAGGGAACTATACCTAGCCTCTAGGTACGACCATGTAGGATATACAAAATCTTTCTGTCTCAGTAGCTTGGGAATAAAGGGTTTAAGAACTTTCTGTTTCATTCTGTTTTTCCACCATCAAACACTGTGTTTCATGCTACAGGCTGCTCTCATCTTTTATAGCAAGGAATGAGCTCCTCTAGTACAATGCAAAGTGAAGCGCCATAAGATGTCAACCATTGTGTTCAGACCAAAGTTGTGGTTTACCTCTAAAACGTAGTAGCCATGATTGTTTAAAATCAAAATACAAGAGGGTTAAAAACTGTGAAATACATCACAGCAAAGATTTTGGGGGAAAAACATATAGAATTCTTTTCAAGCAAATATCCCAGAGCATGTAGAACTTCATATAGATTTTTTGATTCCGGGTCAATTAAAGTAAAAGAGAGAGCAGTTCAACATTGGCCCACTCCAAAAATATGAGCATTTAATATGTGTGCCCAGGAAAAAGCAAAACAAAGCAAAGTTTTTTCAATTTAGAGGTTTTTTTCCTACTTTATGCTCCCAAATATCTAGAATGTGGGAACAGGACCTAGCTCCTCTACAGTCCAACCATTAAACCCTGTTTTCATGGATGAAGATTTTGGATTTTTGAATTTCTGGTAAGAGCAAAGAAAATACTTTCAGGAGCAGTCATTATTGGACAATGGTTCAAACCATAGTTTACAACTTGGTGAGTACTCGGCGAGTATGTGAGGACTCACCATTTTTTTCCGCTGGCGAGTAATTTTCACTTATACTCGCGAGTATTAGATTGAGGATTCCAAACTCAGAAAAAATGCGGAACTAGACAATATATCTATAAAATAAACATTTAAGTATAAGTTTATACTTTAAGTTATATTATATATATATGCTTTCAGGATGTTTTAGAGTGGTTTTGAACCTCTAGGAGCTATAATGCAAATTCTAGGTTTTGGAAGATCCTAGCATATTTCAGACTTAGTCAGATTTCAGGGTTTTAGGATTTCAGACTTAGCCATATTTCATGGTTTCAAAATTTCAGGGAGACATCATAGGAGATATGAAGGCTGCATGAAGGGATGTAGGTATGATGGAATAGTATGAGGACATCTCTCCTAAAGTGCCATGAGCCGATCCCCCCCATTCTTAGTGCACCCTTTAAGGCGTGCTCTTAGGGAGATTTGATGTGTTGGCAAGCCCCTGCAAGAGAGAGCATCGGTATATGATAAGTATGAAAAATATCGGTGTATACATATATCTCATCCAAAGCTCATCACATATCACAATAGTGTAATGCGGGATGATGCTTTGGGAAAGATACATATCAACAGGATAGCACAAAGGAAACGCTGAAAGGAATGATGATGGGATTTTGTACTTTATTTGTATTCAAATCTAATAGAAAACATTTCCCCAATGTTTAACAGAGTCATTTGATACATTTTGTAACTGTAATTTGTATAAAATTTATATTTTTTAAGAAATTTAAGTATTTTTAAAGTTGTTAAGTATTGCCGAGTATTTGCAGAATCAATTGTTATTTGGTCTGCCGAGTATGAGTAGAGTCCGAGTATGCAAACTATGTTTCAGACTACTACAGCTGATATGCTTTGGTAATATATGTTTACAGTCAGTTAGCATGAAGTGCGGTAACATAGTTAAAGCTATATTTCATGTATTCTCAAGTATGTGTAGGTCAATCTAGTATGGTTGAGCAGCTCAGTAGATGCGCATAGTCTTTTAGCATAAAAGTTTAAAATGTATAAATATAAGGTTAAAGAAAAGCATTTTGAATAGAAGTTAAACTGGTATGTTCTGGGGCACAGGGATCATAGTTTTTTCATAGTTCCAAAATTTTTTGCAATTTTTTATTTTACCTACATATTAAAAGAATTTCTGTCTTCCTTTTACTTATACAAAAATTACCATTTAAGCAACTCTTTGGATGGTTCATCCCAGTTGAGTTTATATCTTATTAATCATTTTTTTGAGTTTGGCTTTTTCTGTTTGCCATTAAAGCATTTATGCAAGCCCATGCTGATCTTTTTGCACATTTAAGCTCATTGCATGGTAATCCGTTTGTGGTAAATGGTAGCAGCGCTTTTGCTTTGCTGCTTAGATGGAGATTGAGCCCATTTATTCAACACATTTAAGAGTGTGAATCTAGTTTGTATGTTCTAATTGTATACAGTTTTTCTTTGAAACATGTATGTGGTAATGACATACTCGGTGTGTTCAGAAGTTTATGGCAACATCCTGTATATAGAAGCTTTATAAACAGGGTTGTGGTTTGAGCTTTCCTGTTTTGATTGAAAGGTCTGATTAAATCGTTCTTCCGTTGTTGAGACACAATGTTGAGTTGAAACTTCATATAATCTTATTCCTTGTACTAGTAAGCTTTTTCAAAAAGCTCTTGTAGCATTTGGCAATGTTTTTTAGTTTTATTTAGTTGACAATGTGACTACCAAAATCCATTTTTCTCTATTTTGTTACATGTTATAACTAATTACACCATCTTAGTTTTCATCTCATCCTTGCTTCTTGTTGGCTCTTGCAATCCAGCCAACCTTGTTCCTTCAAATCATGCATTTTGGATTTGCTGTCTTTACACCTCACAACATGACCCCAACCAGCTTTGTTGCCTGTTTGCCATTTCTCTTCCTTTGCGAAGCTCATGTTTTCTACCTCTTTCTCTGAATCCTTAGTCTATGGTGCTCTTTCTTCTTTTGTTATACTCTACTGTTCCAATGATTAATAATCAGAAATCGATTTCGTATGGTAATGGTTTTTGATGTATTCTTCCCATATCCCTATTATAGAATCTGATTCTGAGATTGCTTTTCCTGTCAGTTGAGATCTATATAATAAGGCATTGCCCAAATGACCCCTGATAGTGTTTATGTGGTAATCTTGCAGGCTCATGATCTTTTTGGAGGCAGGGAATATACTAGACACAAGTTGAATTTGGGAAAACCTCTCAAACGTGAGTTGGAGGAACCTGAGAATAAATTGGAACAAGGTTCAGAAATGTCTTTTGATCCTCATGCTCCATACTCCTCTTCAATGGATGATGTCCCACTGAAGCTATTGTTCCCCAAACTAAAGATGCGACGACGAGGATCAAAGAAGACCAAAGAGATGGAGTCACCTCCTAAAAATGTAGGTGATTCGTCTGATAGTGCTGAAAGCAAAGTGAAAGAGATGCTTGCATTTTCTTTGGAGATTGCCATTGTTGAGAAAAATAAGAAAGATGAATACACTAAAATTCAACTCAACTCCAAAGTTACTGAAGAGCGTTCAGATATGAATTCTCAAACTCTGGAAAAAAACGATATTAAGTTAGAAGTTGGAACACATCCAGATTATAATGAAGAGGGATCATCTAATTCTTTGAAGCGAAGGCAAGAGTCTATGCAGAAGATTGATTCGATAATAAATCCAATATCTCCACTTAAAGAAGTTTTAGGTCAGAAGATACAAAAGGAACTGGAAGATACTCAGATGGGTTGCTGCTCAAATACACAGCATGGTCACATTCCAGAAGAATATCCTCACAAAAGGATAAAAATCGAGAAAGAAAAGTGTGATTTAAAGCTGAAGGAACAGCCAATTCATACTTCTGGTCAAGCAAAATCCATGGTAGGTAAAGTTGAAGCTGAACTCTATAAACCATATGGCAGTAGAAATAAGAAATACAGAGAAAGAGCTACGCCCCTTGCTTCCAATATGAAAGATCATACTGATCTTGAGTTAAGGACCTCTGCACTTTCTGGCAAAATCACTCCTGATAATTTATGTAGCATAACTCAAGAACAAATAGCATCTTGTGCAGTGTCAGGTTCAAGGGTTAACAAAGATGATGAGGTCGTGCATAGGTATGTTGCACCCAGTTCAGATGTCAATCTTGAAAGGATTGATGAAAATGCCCACAGAGATGAATTTAAGGAAGATAGTGAAAAGGTTAATGCACCTTCAGAAGTTATTGATAGTGCCTCTGGATCTAAAGTTAAAGAGGAGCCAAGTGAAGTTAATAAAGTTGCTAGTTTAAGCTTGGATGAATATTCAGCATATATTATGGATAACTGTGAAATTGCTGCAGGATGTTCTGAGCATACATGTTCAAACAGTTCTTCGGAACAAATATTGGGTGCGACAGAATGTAAGGCAGGCACAACTGAAGCGACAAAGTTGGTCTCAATGGATGATGATAAAAAGATACTTCCAGCAATTGTTTCTCTTAATGAATACATCAAGTCTAAAAAGGATCAACCGAATGGAAGTGCAAAAGCAGATGCTGGCGAATATATCAAGTCTAGGGAAGGTCAATCAAATGAAAGTGCAAAAACAAATGCGGTTCATATGGATTGTTTGGTTCAAGAAGAGAAAACTAACCATAAAAACCTGCACTCAAAAGTGGGGGATGATATCATGCACAAACCCACAATGGTGGATGCTAGTCCTGATGGTGGTAGAAAGATAAACACTGGTTGTAGAATTGCCAAAAATTACGATAAATTAGTGGGTTCAGATGGAGGAAAGGAATTAAGAACAGGAAAACCATATGGCAGTATAAATAAGAAATACAGAAAAAGAGCCACGCCCCTTGTTTCCAATTTCAAAGATCATGCAAATCCTGAGTTAAGGACCTCTGCACTTTCTTGCAAAATCACTCCCGAGAATTTATGTAGCATGGCTAAAGAACAATTAGCATCTTGTGCAGTGTCAGGTTCAAGTGTTAACAAAGATGATGAGCTCATGCATAGGTTTGTTGCACACAGTTCATGTGTCAATCTTGAAAGGATTGTTGAAAAGGCTCACAGAGATGAATTTAAGGATGACAGTGAAAAGGTTAATGCACCTTCAGAAGTTATTGTTAGTGCCTTTAGATCTGAAGTTAAAGAGGGGCCAAGTGAAATAAATAAAGTTGCTAGTTTAAGTGTGGGTGAATATTCAACAGGTATCATGGATAACTGTGAAATTGCTGCAGGATGTTCTGAGCATACATGTTCAAACAGTTCTTTGGAACAAATATTGGGTGTGACAGAATGTAAGGCAGGCACAGCTGAAGCGACAAAGTTGGTCTCAATAGATGATGATAAAAGGATACTTCCAGCAATTATTTCTCTTAATGAATACATTAAGTCTAAAAAGGATCAACCGAATGGAAGTGCAAAAGCAGATGCTGGCCACCATAACAAGTCTAGTGAAGGTCAATCAAATGAAAGTGCAAAAAATAATGCGGTTCATATGGAATGTTTGGTTCAAGAAGAGAAAACTGACCACAAAAATCTACACTTAAAAGTGGGGGATGATATCACACACAAACCCTCAATGGTGGATGCTTGTCCTGATGGTGGTATAAAAATCAACACTGGTTGTAGAATTGCCGAAAACTACAATAACTTAGTGGGTTCAGATGGAGGGAAGGAATTAAGAATAGGAAAACCAATCAAAATATCACCAGATGAAAAGCTTTGGGAAGGCTGTCTGCAGCTGAATGCCTATATTACTGTGATGGCACTTGCCTTCTTCAAAAGGTTCAGGTTTTCTTTTGCTAGGCTGAATTTATGCACAGTGATATTTTATTTCTCACCATGTTAAAATAGTTTCTTCTGTTTTATCTTTATGTTTTGAGGAATAACTTAGTCATTCAAAGCTTTCATTTCTCAACCAAAACTTGCCCTGAACTGTGTACATGAAACCTTTTCAAGCATCTACGTTTCTATGCCAGATAAATTTACAGTCTATCATATTCCATTGACCATAGGTCCTTTCAACTGAAGATTTGAATTGTGTAAATCTTGGTCAACATAAAACTGCATTAGGCTTACCCTATGTATATTCTATAAATTCATGTTCTTTATTACCGTGTAACACTTAATAATTCCTGGCTAGTATTTGATTATTCATTGTAATAGAAATAGCTTGGTAGGTTGCTGAGCGCATTCGGGAAAGTTTGCTTCTCTACGGTGCTTATGTTTTCCATATATTCTAGGATTGATTGTATTTCACCAACATGTCAATTTTGAACTTTTACTATTTTGAAGCCATTGTTCGCACGAGTCTTGCATTACATTTACTTTTTTGGAATGATGTAAGATAGACATGATTTAATGTGCACTAACTAATTATGTGTTTGCAGTGGTGCGAAATTCCAGGCAAACAATTGGTCTAAGTTTGTGGAGGTTAAGGGAAGAGTAAGGTTAGATGCCTTTGAAAAGTTCCTACAAGAGTTACCCTTATCTCGGAACCGGGCCCTGATGGTACTTTTGATCTTTGCTTGTCATTACTTATCTGTTACTCTTTTTATTTGGTTTTAAGTAACGATGATGGCGTCTTATAAAGTGATTTTTTATATGCTTATACCTATGGGAAACCAGCTATTTAGGGGATTCCAATTCAAATTAGCATGGAAGTCAATGTACATTTTTCATTTCTACGTGCCATGAATTTGGGCTTTATTTTACTTTATTAAACAATATGGCAACAGATAGAATATATTCAGAGCTGTTAAATTTGGATCTAAGAAAAAACTATATAGGAATACACTTTTTATGTTGTGACATGGTAGGCCACTAAGAATGTCAAATTATATCATTTTAGAAAATCTTGTACAGCTTTACATACAAGGGATGGAAGCACCAAAGCACAAGGAAAACTTGTGGAAGGCCCTTAGAAAGTCTTTTTAGATATGTTGATGATAATCGCAGACTAAAATCATTAAATGTTGTTTCTGTTAAAGTTTATGATATATTCTAAAACTAAAATTTAAACCATGGATTTCGGATGAATACATTTAATGAATAAATGAAATCATTATTTAGGTAATCTTGGAAAATGAGTTCAGTAAATCAAAATTACATGTCAACTCCAATAAATGAAAATTCTTAAATTTCTTAAGAGCTTTCGCAATGCAAAAGGATTTGTTCCTGCCAAATGCTAGTGAATAGCTGTTAAATTTTTTATCTCTTTAGTGAGCTCAAATTGTGCTAGCAACATTGGACGAGAGATTGAGAAAAGAGTGCAATGTTTTGTTCTCTTCTGTTGGCCTTCACATTTCCGATGCTAGAGGTGGTTCATCAAATTCAAGGCACCTTTGTAAAACATTCTCACATATAATTTGGTAATTTGCATGGACTGTTTTTAAAACAGAAATTCCCTTGTTTTGCACCTTTCTTTAATTTATGCTTAAATTTTTCTTAAGTGGTGGTGTTTCCTTTCATCATTTTATGACAAAAGCTAACAGGACTGCAATTTTTCTCCTAGTTCCTATTAGATTAACCACTCCTAAGTTTATTATTTACTGCAAGAGTCTATTCTTTGACCTTTTAGGTCAGTGTGCTTCTTGAATTTATGTGAAGCCTATGTTTGGGACTATGAGAGAGTAAAACAGAGGATAAACTAGAGTTTTGCAACTTGGCTATTTCTCCTAGGAAAATGCTTTCAAAAATACTGTTTGGAGGACATGTTTTATTGAGTGATATTTCTCAATTGACCTCTCTGTCTGGAAGTTTATTTCAGATGTGTGAGCATTGGCCTTGTAAATGCCATAAATGTATTGAAGAAATAATAACCATCTAACTATATTGAGTTATTGGAACTTTCATGCTGAAAAATATCCCATCGAAAGATGGAAATAAGAACTAGTATACATCAAAAGTTAAACATACCATGTCTTATCTTTGAAGAGTTAATTGGCAGAGTCAAATAAACGCAACAGAAACTTGATGGTTGGATAATCTAAATAAAATGTGCCTATTGCTTGGCCTTAAGTTATATTAATTTTATAAGTAGAGCAGATTGGATCGAGTCTTGTGACTTGTGAATGCAGCATTTTTCCTTGAGATTGTAATGTTATCAAATTGAGCATTTGCAATTTATTAGAAGAAAATAACTTAATTCTTATAAAGTGTTCCGATTAGTTTGGATCAGGAATCAGCTGTATTTCTTGATAGCGAGACACTTAACAAATATCTTTGTATTCAATTTGCAGTCTACAGACCTTCAACTTGTATACTACATATTCTGTTGTGATCTTAGATTAGTTGCGTAGTTGCAAGCAAACTGAATAGAGGCCATCGATTATTGCCTGGATTATTTTCAAGGGTTCCTATTTAGACTTGGGTCAGTTGGGCACATTGACTGTTAATATATTTTGGTCTTCTATTTAAAAAAAAACCAATTTGATTACGCCAGCTTTTTTTTGTGGAGGCAATTCATTATTTTGAACATAACTATGTTAGTTTAAAGGCTGGAGGGCAACCGGTAGTAGAGCAGAAGTTTATATTTGTGATATTACGGGACATCAATATATCAGAAAATTGAAAATGAAAACATCAAAGAATCAAAGTTGCTAGACGAATAGCTAAAAAGTGGTATCCACCTCAAAAAATGGCCAATCTGTAAACTCAAGTTTTTCAACAAGTTATGAAAAAATTATAGTAAATGATACGAGGATCGAGTGCATGAATAGAGGAAACACCACTCCTTTCCCTCTAATTAGCGTACCTCCCTTCACACCATATGACATATCTGTAAGTTCACATACTATGTGTGCCTCCCTTTTTAAACTACCATATCCACCTCACAAGTACATATCTGTACAGGCTATGAAAATAACGAGATCTTCATATTTTCCTTCTTGATTGTTTTTACATATCAATTAAAATAGTAAGACCTTTCTTTTGAGCTATGTCAGTTGATGTTGCCATGTTGTTGCCCATTCTTCTTATGTTACTTCATTAATGTTTTCTTTTCTTCTCTCCTTCCATCATGAGAAACATAATGCTACAAGATGGGCAAGTGTTTAATCAAAGAGGGAGGTTTTTAGTGGTTCATCTACTTCTGATGAAAAGCAGGATGCACCTGCAGTCCAACATCGTGCTAAGGGTGGTCGACCTTCCTCAAAAAGGACATGTTGCTGAGGGTACAGAGAAAGAAATTGAGGGGTTATTCCATTACAGTTGTTGCTAGGAAGTGAGGGATGATTCAAACTTCTTTCCATTTCTTGCTGAGTAGTCTAGGCATTACCAAATTTGAAATTCTGCAATTTTTGCCATTAGTAAGTGGAGAACATAGTGTAATATAATGTTTGAAAGTTCAAAATTTGGGCTATCGTGTCCATTTAAATCATTTTAAGGCCACTGCTAGTGTCACTCGCAAAACCAGACTCCATAAAAAAGGTGATTTTAATTTATAGGAGAGTCTTGGTTGTCATGTCACTAGATTTTGTTTTCGGGTTATGAATGTTACAGAGGAAGTATTAATTTTCGGTATTAGTACAAATTCACTGCTGTCTGTAAATGTTTATGTCTTAATTGTTTTAAACCATGAGGAGGAGCAGCAGATGTGACATTCATCCCCTCACAACATCATCATCCCTAATTTTTACCGGAAATTTATGTAGAGTATATGCTCTTAAAGTGCTGTGTGTATCCATTATCCTTATGATGGTTAAATACTTTGATTTTAGATCGATCTAGATGCTCATACAGACCAGTCTCTATCAATGTTGGCCTGTAAGGAACATCTTGCCTGAAACACCTGTTTCAGATACCTACAAGAAATAAAAGACTAGATTACTTTCTTTTGAGTTTGTTGTACCATTCATCAAGTGAATTTTACAAAAGCATCTACATTCATTTTTTTAAGAAGCGGGGCATTATATTGATAAAAGAGGGGTTACGTAAACAGCTTGCTGTGGGTTGTGAACAAGAACACGTGCAGGAACTGGAAACAGGAAGGCAAAATATGAATCTAAGATTCTAAACTGAGAGATACAATCTAGAATGCTCTTTGTAGACTTTGAGTAACATCACCAATAAAATCTTAACTATCAGAAATGAAAATGTAAAAGCAACCAGTCCAGCTATTCTTATTGTGTGGCATATCAAAGGTTGTGCCTAGAAAATTTTGAACCATGAATCCTCAGATATCCATTTCTATTCAGTTCAACTGGCCAGAGGAAGGAATTTTCTAGGAAACTTCACCATTTGTTCTCTCCTGGAAACGTGCTTGTCATTCTTGACCATTTCTGGATGCTCTATCCAATAAGTTGTTGCTTTGCATGCATCCAGGTTACCTGTGGTCGAAGAAGCATCTGGAGCAGTGACTGGCCATCCTGATTTCTTGAAGGTTAATTCGGAGGGGATGACCTACACCATATGTACAGAAAACGTGGAAAAGAGTAATACTTTATCACCTCTGAGAGGGTAGGCATTGTTCTGTAACTTTAAAATATGGCCTTCTGAACCATTTTCCTAATCTCAATCTCTGATTCTTTTGACTTGCAAACGACTAAACTGAACAAAGTTTCCACGTCAGGATTTGCATCACAGACAGCGGCATGATCTCTGCCACCATGCGGGCATTATCGGGGAAATTTTACTCTACATCTTTGATGGGGACAGAAAATATTTTTTTGCCTGCTATAATGTTTTAGAATGATGACAAACATTTTCAGAAAGGAATTAAAATATGAACATCAAAGTCATTAGACATGCTGTTCGATCTTGAGTGTATTACCTGCACACAAAATTTGATGAAGATTGTTGTGATCTATATTACATTGAATCTAAAGTTGAAATATTAGAATGCTATAAGTTGCAGATCACCTCCATGAAACAGCAATGACAGGCATTAATATTTATTTAATGCCATTCTTTGTCACTAGGTAGAAGACCTACCCGAAATCCTGGAGTGCTTTGTGTTATTGGAAACATTATTCCTTTTCCTGCTTGAATCCTGAGTTCCACTGTGGCCCTGAAAATTGATGGCCAGAATGTGAACATTAGAACATATTATTGATTTTTAAACAAAGCAAGTAATGTCCATTGGGCATTTAGAAGAGCTCATGAATATGGAAAGTTAAAGGATTAGAAAGGGTGAACTCTTCTAACAGAATAACAAAACCTACAAATTCATCACTGATTTCCATTCTGTTGCAAAACATTTATTTCCCTGAATTTACAGTATTCAGACCCATGATTTTGTCACCATCAGTGGGGACTGGTGTGTGTGATTTATATTCTTCGCACGACCTATTGGTGGAACCTAAATGGACCATGAAGAGGACTTCCACGGTCATTCTGTGTTGTGGTGAATTGATTGGGAATTCGTGTATGGTCAACCATAACAACGTATGGGCAGAATATGTAATAGTTGAATCCAGTTGGAAATTTGCACTTTGTTCTCCACACTGCCTGAAATTGTGATGCACCGGTGCTTCCTCCCCTCCCTTGTCCACTGGAGTTTTTGCTGAATATAAGCCATATGGTGCCTTCATCAAGGGCATTGGTCATGTGGCGCATAAGTTGTATTTCTTGTTTAATGCCATTCTTTATCACTAGGTAGAAGACCTACCCAAAATCCTGGAGTGCTTTGTGTTATTGGAAACATTATTCCTTTTCCTGCTTGTATCCTGAGTTCCACTGTGGCCCTGAAAATTCATGGCCAGAATGCGAACATTAGAAATATATTATTGATTTTTAAACAAAGCAAGTAATGTCCAGAGGGCAGTTAGAAGAGCTCACGAATTTGGAAAGTTCCAAGATTTAGAAAGGGTGAACTCTTCTCAACAGAATAACAGAACCAACCTACCCAAAATCCTGGAGTGCTTTGTGTCATTGGAAACATTATTCCTTTTCCTGCTTGTATCCTGAGTTCCACTGTGGCCCTGAAAATTGATGGCCAGAATGCGAACATTAGAAACATATTATTGATTTTTAAACAAAGCAAGTAATGTCCATTGGGCAGTTAGAAGAGCTCACGAATATGGAAAGTTCAAGGATTAGAAAGGGTGAACTCTTCTCAACAGAATAACAGAACCTAAAAATTCATCACTGATTTCCATTATGTTGCAAAACATTTATTTCCCTGAATTTACAGTATTCAGACCCATGATTTTGTCACCATCAGTATTCAGTGGACCGGTGTGTGTGATTTATATTCTTCTCACCACCTATTGGTAGAACCTAAATGGACCATGAAGAGGACTTGCACGCTCATTCTGTGTTGTGGTGAATTGATTGGGAATTCGTGTATGGTCAACCATAACAAAGTATGGGCAGAATATGTAATGGTTGAATTCAGTTGGAAATTTGCACTTTGTTTTCCACACTGCCTGAAATTGTGATACACCAGTGCTTCCTCCCCTCCCTTGTCCACTGGAGTTTTTGCTGAATATAAGCCACATGGTGCCTTCATCAAGGGCATTGGTCTTGTGGCGCATAAGTTGTATTTCTTGTTTTTTTTAATTTTATGTCTATATGCAGATTATGATTGTTCAATGACTAGAATATTTAGTGACTCCTCTACTCTTGTTCTTTAATGGTTGGGTTGTAGCTGTATGAATATGTAAACCAATATGGCACAGTCTCTGTTTCGAATTGGGACTCAACAGTGTGTTTTTGTAAAAAACAGAAATATCCAGTCTCCTGTTTTTATCTAAATCAGGGACTGTGTAAGATGCAACTACACTTCTTTTTTATTAATATAAATCGTTGGTTTTTATGACAAAAAAAAGACTAGAATATTTTCTAGAGTTTGGCACCACAGCAAGCATAATTGCCTGAAAAGAAAATTGAGTCAACAAGTCTGGACTTGCGTGTTTGTGTCTGAACAGGCACGTATAGATTGTAATTAGGTATTTGGAAAAACATTCGCTTTATGCAACAATATAATCTATAACATCGCCTGATGCAATTATTTTGAAATTTTCAAAAAATTGTGGACTTCATCGTTTTGCTGTCAATGAAGGGAATCATTATTTAATGCAAGTTGTATTCTTGGAAATTCTCATCAATTTTATTTATTTAGTTGGCAACTTCTCCGGTGATTTAAAATTTTTTACTGGCTATGCCTTTTGCTTTCGTTTGTGTTCATTCTTCGAATCTTCCGTGTGCATATTGGATGTCCAGCTAGCTAGTCAGGCACATCCTGCATTATATTAAACATCAGAGGTTATTGATAGTACTACGACTTGGGAACAACTTATAGAAATGTTCTCAGTATCAATTGCTATTATTCAGCTCAGGAAGTTGCGTAATACTTACAGTGATGGTTACAGTACTTCTGCTGGAAATTCCCCACGGAAGGGGTAAATGTTCGTGGAAAAATGATGCAAAGGACATATATGTTTGGTCAAATAAAAACTTTTGTTTCTCGCATCAAACATTGATGCTTTAGTAGAATGTTATAATAAGATTGACAATAGCTTAGATACTTTAGTTGAGCCTTTTAGGAATGTCCTAATATTTTTGAAATTTCAAACAATAATACTGGCAGCAAGAAAAGAAGAAATGGGATTTTTAATGCACATGTTCTGTACCCTATAAAAGTAAAGCTTGTTTCTTTTGTCGCGTGGTTTAATTTTGTTGTACAGAAAATTTCATCATAACTCTTGAAGTAGCCATTTTTCCATTTGAGACTCCAACACTGAAGCTTGATTTTTGCATTTCCTAAATGAAACTCTGAAATCTATCCTTCCAGAATGTTTCAGGGATTCATTTGTTTCCTTCTTCATGACGGTTTTAAACTCTTTTGGATTGCGTTGCCTCAAATAATTATGAACTGCAGATTATTGTAATGCTAGAATCGGATGATACAACCAACATTGAAAATATTCTCTGAAAATGTATGTAGCAGAAAACAATAAATAATATCAATAGGTGTATGCTTGTCACATAATAATGTTATCTCGGTGACGTTCATAGTTTCAGTATGAATAGCCCACAATGCTAATGATTTCCTCTGATTGGAGCATCTAGAATTCTTGGAAGGAAAAATGATGAAGTGACCTGATACAACCTAAGATTTCCTGAGAGACATCTTGAAGAAAATCAGGATATGAACTTGGCTGCTCTAACAAGTTAGGTTCTTCGTAAAAATGCTAGGACCATTACAATGTTCAGAGCCTCTGGACTTCTAGAAAACATGTAAAAAAAAATTCCGGACTTAGTATGGAAGTTTAACAAGTTTGGCAAGTCGCTTCTTGTTGGAGCTACTCAATATTTATCAGAAGGATCAAACATATATTGGTTTGTGGACAGATTTGAGGATTTTCACCAAGGTCTAAGATGTCACTTCTCTCTTGAAGTAGTGTTTGAATATAGACAATTGTAGGCTTGTTTAGACTTCCTATTCCATCGTTATACATTTTTTTTTATGTTTGATAAAGTGATGCAAATAATTTCTGTTCAGATAGCATCCTCAAGTTGTAAATGTTAACTTATAGACTATAGTAAGGTAAATGTGTTTTATCTGTTTTTCAATGCTGAATGAATTGTCAAAAACAATACCTATTTTGTGATAACTTTACGGTACTTGATCATCCACTGTTGCCATGATCTCTGAGAACAGCTCGTATTCATGCAAAACCCTGGCCAGAAACTAACCTTATATGTAGAATCTCCAGGCTTATGGGACAGAGAGAAAATAGAAATTTTAGAATACTAAAAAGTTAAAGTTGATTCAATACATTTCTATCCTGTTATTCTGGTTTTCGCTGCAGTGATTGGTTTTCATCAAGGTATGAATTTGAACTGAATCTTCAAGGTGTGATTCCTACTTAAGAATATGGATTCCCCATGACCACAAAATCTGGTCTTCCTTATAGAGCATTTAAATATTCCAATGTAATAATCTAGTAACTCCAAAAATCCAGAAAATTTAGAAATCAATAAGAGACTACTTTGGTTGCTAAGGACACAGACAGATACATTCTGATAGACAAGTCACAGAAAACATTCATTCGAGCAAGCATTATCTGTTTTTTGATGCTTGAATATGGGAAAGTTCTGGTTCCTTCCCTTTCTTAATCCATTCTTGAGATCATTGGAAAGCCAAAAGCTGAAGAGAAAGATGAGGGCAAAAAAAAGATAAGTGTAAATCTGTGGCCCGTGGAATTTAAAACCTACTTTTGCAACCCTCTCATGCTAAGCCAAAAGCTGAAGAAAAAGATCAGGGCAAAAAAATTGAACAGTGTAAATCTATGGCCCGTGGAATTTAAAACCTACTTTTGCAACCTCCTCATGCTCCAGGTAATCAAGACTGCTGTTTTTAACACTTTTGGTTCATGTGGACCTCCTAAAACACACACAGAAATGATTTAATAAGCACAGAATTACTTTTGAGTCCCAAGTCTTACCAGCTCAAAATCAGAGTTTGTATATATGCTGTAATTAAAAATCTTCAATAAATTAAAAAAAATCCTGAGTAAAAACTGTAATTACTCCTTCCCAAATGTCTCCCAAAAGTTGTCCACACTGATTTTCCCAGGTCGATGTGTTAGTATCCTCTTTGCAGGTTACTAAAATCGCTTGTAGGTGTTTGCGTGCTTTGTGATTATTACCAACGTGCATAAGAGAAAGGTCATATACAAAAATGACTACTCATGGGATATAGGTCATTGAATGAGACTCAAGTTTTAAATACCCAACACAGGTGGAGAAAATCACAAAAAGAAAATATCGAAAAAATAGTTTCTTTTGTCTCTCTTCTAGACATCACAGGGAAGAGTTCTCCTATCGTATGGCCACTATTACTGGAAATAAATTAGTTTGAGGCTGCTTTTGTGCTTATCATTTACCATCTTGGAACAGACTGAATCTTAATCTTTTGTAACACCTTCGAGTTGGGACAGAATAATTATTTATCTGTTTTAGGTTTCCTTAATATGTGATGTGACAGTGAAGATAAGTAATAGAACAGGAAGGAAGAGGACCTAAATGAGATACTTGTTTTGTTGGCTCTGTCTACTTTAAAGACTAATAATTTTGAATTATATATTAGAGAGATTCATATTATTCTTCTAATCACAGGTGATTTCAATTCGTTGGAAAGTTGGTTCTTCTGATGCCGGATTCTCAGGCATGCAGGAGGTGAGTACAATGCAAGCTATTACGATTTTTTTTTCATATTTCTTTTTGATGGATGATGCATGCTGTTTTCCTTACACCTTATAGGCTAATACAGATTGCCAATTCTTACAAGCAAGGAGAAAGGGTGGGATTTGCGGAGCTTGCTGCAGGTGTTGATCTTTATGTATGCCCGCCTGATGCAACTATGATCCACATGCTCGCTAAATATGGTTTCATCAAGAATATTGAGAATGTAAATAAAAAGCCAGATGATCTGATTGGATGTGTTGTATGGCGTAGGAATTATACAACTTCAAACGTTCCACTTAAGACACCTGAACAATATATAAATGCAAAGAAACTTGCACTCGCTGGGCTATTGCTGGCTTCCCCTAGCCACCCTGGAGTCTCGCAGTGGGCATCATATGGAAATGATGTCCATAAAATCCGAGAGCCTGCATGCTTAGAAGTGATTTCAACTTCTGGTAATGTGAATACTGAAAGAAGTGACAAGGATGAAAGTAGAATACAGACAACACAGTCAGTGAATCAAATTGATGCATTTGTAGTAAATGCAAAAGCAGAAACTGAACACAATACAGAAAAAGATGCAATTTCTAGACTTAGTAATGTTCATGGATGGATTTCTCATAACTCTGACACTGGCGATCTTTCTCCTGGATTTAGTCCTCAGCTGACCAGTTCAGTTCCACACAATTCCCTACTAAGCACACCCACAGCTTCTGTTCAAACTACTTTGCCAATGGCAGTTACGAATTCTAATCTGACTGAGAAGGGTCCAGGACAGTTTGGGTCTGATGCATCAACTATTACTGTTAAAGATGTCCAAAATCGTGTGACAGATGAGGCTGAGGATGACGATGACCTTCCAGAGTTTGACTTTAGAGTAGTGTCTGGAGCATCTCAAATGCAAGTAACTCATCTTCTCCCACCTTGTAGTAATGTACAGTCTTTGCCACTCCATCAGTTTCCAGCTCAACCTTCTATAACAGCTTTTAGTCAATGTCCTTTGCCACCCCCTGTCTCCCTGACATCATCTGCATGCCAGTTTAATGGTCATAAGAACACACCGCAGGTTTCCTGGCCTCCAACTAATCCTCATCCTTCTGTGCAAATAATTGACTCGATACAGAAGTTTGGCCATACTGAGGCAATGGCACATCTCCCTCCTGTAGAAAATTGCACTCTTAAAGTCCCTGTTCCTAAAATTTCTGTTGCTTTAGGTCCACAATCTGCTGTATCCAATTTGCCCCATATTTCTCCAAATTCCCAATCTCCATATCGTCCAAGCAATGAAGTCAGGAAAAGTTTATGGGATGATGACGATGATGATATGCCTGAATGGTGTCCTCCATATTTAGAGCAACAGGATTGCCCTAGACCTTCAGTCACACCTGTGGCACAATCTCCGTCAACAATGCCTAAGCAACCTTGTCTTCAACCTCAATTAGGAATGCAAAATTTTGGAGGAAATATGCACAAAGTACATCCACCACCCCTGCAAGGTCCCCCAAGCTCCCAATTACCTGCACCCCTAAGAGGTCCCCCACCTCAAGCACCTAATCTGCCACAGGGTCCTCATCCACCTTTACCCCAAGGTCCCCGACCATTACGTGACATTGTATTGCCAATTCCAAGACCAGTGATGAACACAGATACAAGTAATTCTTTTCATCCACAATCGATTATTAGGCCTCCTTATTGTAAGCCAGATTTCACACCTCTCAGACCTGTGGATGGGAGTGGTAGAAGGTTTTGAGCGAATCAAGAAAAACCTGAGCTAATAGCCTTCTTCATGGCTTGTCTGAAGCCTTTTTCTTGTACAAATAATATATACATATTATTGCAGTCAGATGATGCAGGCGCTTAAGTGTATTTTTGCTGCTTGGAAGCGAGCTTATTCTATTCACATTAACACTTTTAGTTTAATACACACTCGGTGGCTAGCCAAGCTTGTAGTAATTAAACTTATGAATGGCAAATACCTTTGCAGGTTAAACAAAGGCAAACATGAACATATAGTTGCAAAGGCAATGCTTAAAAATGAAGATATAGTCATTATTAACCGGATTGAGTAAAACCCACATATCATAGTAACGAATAGAAAAGGATATACAATCTGTAAATCATGTTTTTGTTATGCCCAAACAAATTGAAGATTCAAGATTGAACTTGAATTTACTTACCCGTGTTCGTATAATAACGAGGCATGACTTAATACTTGAACAGACATGCAAGAAACTGAAGAACTACTCAGCTGTATGTATTTAGGTTGAGGTTTTTTTAATTTTCCTCTGTTTTTCAAGTGTATTGTTACTGTTTTTATTTGATTAAAATTATGGTATTCCTTAATTATGATTAGAATTCTAGAGCAACTATATGTTTGAAAGGACTCCTCATAATGAGACAATTTCTAGTCTCGTTGTTCCCTTGATTTCTCTGTCATTATCATTAGAAACATATCAGCTTTGGGTGGTAGAGAAACACTGTCAGAGGTGAATACATTTAGTCTTTTTGGATAAAGGTAAGGTAAATTAATTTTTGAGGTAGCAGCCTAGCCAGCATATCTAATGGGCATATGATAACACAAATCAGTAGGAGAAGGAACAGCCTTCATTAAAAAATAACTCACTGGCAATCTCAACATGTTTGAGAGGTTGAGGCCACTTTAACAATTTGTGGTTGTCTAGACCATTGGGATTTGTGGACATAATTAGAACTAATTCATTTCATTCTCTTAAATTTGTACCTCTTTGCCAAAGCTCGTGGCAAAATCAAGCCTTGCCAATACCTGCCCAAAGCAAACATTTATTTTTCTTGGTTGATACTAGTTCAGTCAGATTATCAAGCTAGCTCTCTCTCTTATTTGTCTGTTTTTCTGATGGAGGCCATCCGAGTCATTTTACTTTAGATGAGGATGGATCCCATTGTCTACGGTTACATCATATGAGAACCCATTGTTTGATCTTTTCTGTAAAAGGAAATGATTTGTGTGACTGACATGCAAAACAGTTTGTTAGCAATGAATAATGAATATAAATTATACAACCCAAGTTTTGGTTGATTTCAGTTTTTATAATTTCTTTGTTTGAATTAAAAAAGACGGGTCATAGAGGTTGTTCAACCTATCATATGCCTGTTAAAAAACACTATTTTGCACATCAAAAACTGATCGCATAGTAAAAATATAGGAAAGATACTGGTTAAGTTGCAGTATAACACCACAAAATCTATTGAAAAGGAAGGGAACCATTTAACTTGCAAAGTGGCCAATTGTGCCAGGGGATGCAAAGAACAGCAAGAGCAACAGACTGGGTCCAGAACATCAATTGTATGTTTGAAATTATTTACAGCGATGGTTCAGTTGTAATAATTTTTAATAATGAAAATACACAAAATAATACCAAGATTCAGGGTGTAGAAATAAGATCAATTTTAAAGTTTTCAAAATATATTATAAGTGTATTATGATAGCAAAAAAAACAATTCAAGCATTTTTTAATGTTTGAAGTAATTTAGTATTGTTTAACATTGTAAGTTAATTGATACAATCTAAAACTTAAAGAACCAAGTTATAAGTTTATTATGATAGAAAAAGGAAATATTGACGTGTGTTTTGTATGCTTAATCTAGAGCTCTTTTGTATATATTTTTTATGTTTTAAGTAATCAAGTATTCAGTTTTAAATACTAGTTGTTTAACATAGTTTGCTGCTCTTCTAATTTTAAATATAAATAACTTTTGATAATGTTAAAATGTATCAAATAATTATTTTATTGTGTACACATTTCAACATTTCCATGATGGCCATCCCATCACATTTGAAAGGTAAAAATTGAATGATGGGGAACGATGGATATCGAAGTATAGTAAGGAGATGTTAATTGTCTTGCACAAAGTGGTTGAATGGCAGCAATTTCTCTTAGGAGGCAATTTTTTAAAATTAGGAATGATCATCATAACCTTAAGCACTTGTTGACTCATAAAACCTTAATAGAGGAACAACAAAAGTGGATCGATTGCTGACAAGTCTATGAATTTGAGATCTTCTATAAGAAAGGGAGAATGTGGAGGTAGATGTACTGTTGCACTTGGAGGAATACCGTCTTTCATGAAATCTCCATTGTCAACTTGCTTGGATACAATATCTACTACAAGACTACTCTATGTTGCAAGATTACTCAATGTTGAGCTTGTTTAATTTTAGAGCTCTTACTAGCTTTGAGAAAAAAACTCTTTAAAAGGAGGGCATATATGCTGTGTACCTAAGAACAACATATGTTATAGGACGTCGTTATATTTAGTTTTATAATTATTATCAAATTATGTTATATTTTAGATGGTTAGAGTTAGTGAAGGGTTAGGTAACGAGTTAAGTTGGGTTTTGTGTAGGTATCATATAAAGGGAAAAAACCTATTAAAAAATTTATCTTTTTACAATTAAAAAGTTTAATGCAAACAACTTTTTTTCCATTGTGTGAAAACTCGTGTTATATATGGATTTGCACGTGCAATCCACTTTTGGGTGAGCAGGTGTCCCCATTTTCTTTTTTTAATCGTCTAATATATTTTAGATTTGAAGTTATGTTTTTTTAGTTATTTGGAACACGCTTTCTTTCCTTTTTCATAATTTATATTAATAAGAAAAATATATTAATAGAAAAAATGAATATGTTGTCCAATATGAAAATAGCTAAGCTTCATTCCATTTTTAAGAGATTTTTATAGTATGGACTATTTTATTTTAGAAGAGCATAACAATATGAATAATACATAATATATTTATTATACATAAATAGACATTAAACTTCTTGAAAATGGATCTTACATAGTTAAATAAATGCTTACCAAAGTTCAACTCACTGCATGTAAAAAGAAGGTAATGGACTTCATGTACACTTATATATATATATATATATATATATATATATATATATATATATATATATATATATATTAAAGTGTACATGAAGTCTTTATATATATATATATGTTTGTTAAAGATCGATGCTTAGAACATATAACAATCCCTATATATATATATTATATAGTTAAAAATCGATGCTTAGAACATATAACAATCCCTCTATATATACTTCTTTAGGGATTGTTATGTTAAAGATCGATGCTTAGAACATATAACAATCCCTCTATATATATATATATATATATATATATATATATAGAGAGAGAGAGAGAGAGAGAGAGAGAAAGCGCTTGCTATATGTTCTAAGCATCGATCTTTAACTCTCTCTCTCTCTCTATATATATATATATATAGAGAGAGAGAGAGAGAGATTGCTATATGTTCTAAGCATCAATCTTTATATATATATATATATATATATATATATATATAAAGATTGATGCTTAGAACATATAGCAATCTCTCTCTCTCTCTCTCTATATATATATATATATATATATATAGAGGGATTGTTATATGTTCTAAGCATCGATCTTTAAGTTAATATATATAGTTAAAGATCGATGCTTAGAACATATAACAATCCATATATATATATATATATATATATAGGGATTGTTATATGTTCTAAGCATCGATCTTTAACTTAATATATATAGTTAAAGATCGATGCTTAGAACATATAACAATCCCTATATATATATAGGGATTGTTATATGTTCTAAGCATCGATCTTTAACAAACATATGTACATACTACATCACCAATAACCATCCTCTGATTAATAAACTTCAACACCTCAATGATGGGATGTCTTGCTTTAGACTCATAACATATTATGCTCTAAATTTCTCTATGAAAAACCTCATGAGGTAATCCGTGAGGAGAAACTACCTAGCATTGGACAATCATTGCATGTTAGGCACATCTATATTTAACAAGCCATCCCGAGTGGAATGTATACACCAACTCTCTAAAATGAGCTAACTTGATTAGAATATAAATAGCACACATCTATATTTAACAAGCCATCTCGAGTGGAATGTATACACCAACTCTCTAAAATGAGCTAACTTGATTAGAATATAAATAGCACACATATTGTGCCACATTAACCTCTAAAACATATTGCCCATAACTATTACAACAATAGGGTCAACAATGCCTTCAAAATTTGAGGTGAAAATCCCTACATTTTTCTCAACAAAACAACTCTTATTTTCATGAGGTTGGGTCCCCTTTTTGGAGAACTTGCCATGCAATTAGCTCTTACGAGGGGCATCCTGATAATGAATATCTATATCTTCTACACTCATCCCTAAATGTAACTCAAAGTATATGCTTTTAACAAAATATAGCATCAAAACATCCTTCAACATCACCTATGATGTGTAGCTAGAAAAGAAGGATAAATCAATGGTGCCATCAATGGGTCCTCGCATTTAGTAACATACTAAGTTATAACTCTTTTTTGTTTAGTGTAGTATGGAAAATTAGGATCTAAAGTTGATCTTTGAACTGCATTGTCAATTGTTGCATAGGGTGTTGTGCCTCTAACACTATATCCTAATGTGATATATAGTAAATTTAGGTTTGAAACATCAAATGGGTTGTATGTGGATATATACTAAAATATATGGTTCAACTCATCTGTAAACACATGTAAACTCTTTTCGTGAGGGGTTGAGGTTGTTGAATTGATTGTTTCATTGAGTTTATTTAGGGCTTGTGTAAGAGTGTTTAAAAATAATTTATATGTTTACTTCTTGTATATTTTTAATTAAAAAATAAATTTTTATTAATTATCTAAGTTAGTATATTTTTGATAAAATAATTTGAACAATTCAGTTCTTAAATTGTATTGCAATTAATATTTTTTTTATTAAAATTCTATATTAAAAAATATATTTTAAAAGACAAAAAAAGTACAATCCTAAAATGAGTACATCATAATGAAATATTGGTTTAACATGTTTCACGTATGATGGATTTATCATAATTCAATATTTTTTCAACACATTCATATTACAATAATTACAAGATGTTTGCCCTCTTGATAATGTAATAAATTATTTAAGACTGCAAACCATGTAACTGATTTAAACACTAGCATTTAAGAAACTATTTTATACTAGTAGAGAGGAAATCATATTACAAATTGTTTGCAACTACAATAATAAATGGCCAATGTTTTCTTTAGTGTGAGTTAATAATATTAACTTTCATATGTCAACCTTGAAAACGAAACACACAAATCGTAGAAAAATGCCTTTTACAATGAAAAGATATGAGACACAATTTAAAAAACTCAACATTTAATACAATACTTGTATTCACATATTGGAAGCAATTTAGATGTACAAGTTGATTTCAAAAAACTTTCATATTAAGAAGTTCTATAATGCTAATATATAATAAAGATATGGAGTTTCTAGTTCTTGCGGGATAACATGTTTGTTTTGAGAAATATATACATATATATTTAAAGTGAAATAATGAATAATGACATAAGATAAGGATTCTATATAAAATGTAATTATGTACAACTTTGCATGTAGTAATCCATGTTAATCCAAAATACAATGAAAACACCAAAGTGATCTTGTATAGTCTATGCACTCCATACACTATACGACCTTGTGACCTATGAGAGGCTATTGTTTGCCACTCTACAATTGGACACATAAAAGGTCACAAGCAAATAAGAACTAAAACTTCGTAAAAGCAAAGAAATAAGAAGATGCAACATGATATTCAAAGTCAAAGGCAAAAATTTATTTATGTGGCCACTACAAAGATAAGAGAGACGAGGGTCGTGATGAAGATTGGAATTAATAAATCCAACACATCCACAGTTTGTAAGAAATATGTGCCACATAGTGGCTAGTTCTTACCATATTTGCTAAAAATAATTTAGAAGTGCGTGAAGTGGTGTGACAATTACTTTCAAGGACATTTAAAATATTGAAATTTGTACACTTGTTTCTTTAAGATTTTAAGTTAGGAATAATTTGATATGCTTTGACAATTCTCAATAAATGCGACAAGCAAGTATTCTTCAAGGATCACATGCATATATGTTATGAATATTACAATGTGATCATTTTGTTAAATATTTTTATAATATGTCGTGGTCCTAGAGATTTATATCTAGTAACAACATTAATCTGGAAACACTTGAATGCATCTATTCAAATTATAAATATTAAATAAGCGTGGAATATAAAATAAAATAGAGAAATAGAATGGCTACTACTGTAACAACCCCACTGCGTTAGACATAAAAATACGTGATTTAAAAAAAAAATTAAATACACATAACAAAAATAGATTACTCCATGAGAATCTACAGAGACCATAAGAATTACTTAAAGGGTGATAATAACAAGCATAATACATCACATACCACTGATTTCTAATATCATGAAAGTTCATCAAAATACAATTATAGAAAGTAACTATATTAACTCAGTGACTGCTAATACAAGTCTACAACCACCGCTATCAATGTATAATAACAAGTAATCATAACTCTCATGTTAACATTCAATAATAAGTACAATACAATACAATGTACATATAATATACATGGCTCTCCCAGAACATAGTTCTCAACTCAAGTATATGTGGCAATCTCAAGTGTCATCTCGATAAGTAGTACTGTTGTGAGGAGGGAGAACATCATCCGAGCACTTTTTTCACATCAATCACAAACCGACGATTTTTCGCACTAATCTCATCAGAGAATGACTCTCCTGTCAATAATCTCTTGCACTAATCTCGATAAATAGTACCTATGTGGTGTATGATTTTTAAACTAAACATACAATGTATCATAGAAAACCGTTCTATTGTAAGATATCACACAAACATGTAAATCATACTCATAAAATGATAATGTATCACTAAATATACTTTGGCCCAAAGTTTTACAAATAATAAATAATAACGATTTAGATCAATCGAATTCATTCACACCACTTGATTGGACTACTTTTATCTGACATTCTGATGCTAGTAAGCCAGTCAAATCCATCTCTCCTTACTCCGTATCAATAATGCGGATTGGTCAAATACAATTTAACCACAAGATTCATTTAATTTACATCCTACTAGCAAATACAACATATAACATGTTAACATAGGAGTAATCAAACCATACATTTATTTCGTCAAACGTATGAATGAATCTTACATTAATTTCTATTCCATACTAGAAATAATGACTATAGTTTATATCATTCAGATAAATACACATTCAACTACAAATTTTAACTATCATAATTAATTTCTAAGTGTACTTCACCCTATGATAACCCATATTACCATAGTCTAATATTCTAAGACATAACTATTAGTTTTTTACAATCAATCATAATAAAATATGCATAATCACACGGAAATACAAACTTATATTCAAGCAACTGGATATAATGAAACAAATCACAGTTTTCACAGAACATAATAATATATTATCATAACATTCATTAAACTCTCCAGACTGTATGCATACATACATAAAGTCCTACTAACTATCACAAAACATACTATTCATAGTAATAACCAACACATATATTTAATTAGTCAAATGTAGATGTGAGTCTAAACATAACAATTACAGTGTATACCATTTGGGCATAACATATATTTATACTATAATATTCTATGATATCCCATACTATCATAGTTCACAACTACATAAAAGAAACACATAGCAACTTACGATTTCTAAAAATAAATGATCACATATACAATAGCAATCGAGCAAGTATGAGATTATACCACCCAGATATATCGAGATTATACCATCCAAATATACCGTAAGTTTAAATTGTATATAAGCATTCAAATCAACATAACTTATATGCATGCATCTTGATGAACAATTATATGCTAAATATAATCAATCATTTTTACATATTAACACACTCATAACATGCATTGCATACATGTATTCAATATTGAATGTATATACTAACAACGAATCAATCATTTGTAGAGAAAATAGAGAACTCATAAACCCATTATAACATTCATTTAAACATCTCATTTTGTTTTCTACAAGATTGTTTTAATATGGTTATAGTTACTAATTTTTGAGAACTTAATGACTTACTCAAACCATCTTTTAAACTATAAGTACAATCCCTATGTATGAGCACTGGTATATTATGCACTACAAGTAGTTATTCCAATGCTATGTAAATACCGAACCGCTATTCATTTATATATCTCTAAATAAGAATTCTTTATGGTTATATAAATCTTTAAGAACTTTCTTATTCACGAAAAATATTGACGATATCTTAAAGAGAAGGGATTCTAAACTGTAATTCTCCTTTATGTTTAATTAAGGAAGTTGGGTAAACATATAGTCGATGTCTACTTGTTTGGAGTCCACGACTTAGTTGTGATAACTAAATCATTATATGCCAGTACATACTATATGTACATTTACATTTATATAAGTTAGTCTACTCACAACAGGGATTGTGCATGTGTTCATATGATAATAAATCTTTGCATAAAGACTACTACAATCATTTATAACTCTGATTGAGGATCCCAAATCACATAGCTTATCCCAAGATAATGAAGACATATGCAAGGCTATGAATATGCTAGGTCAAGATCCTCAAATTTCATTAACTCACTTTCTCAACTCTAAGGTTTCCGTGATTAATTCATATATATTGTACTCTCCCAACACTCATAGATTCTTCAGAAAGTAATGTTTCCCAAAAATATAAATATGTTCAACAATATACAAACAATTATGGTTCAAAAGCATCAATTATCACAAAGTCTCAATTATACGTTGAATAATATGACTCTTATTAACAATTCGTGTCAAATGACAAGAGAAAGATCCTCTACATTACTGTTTTAACAAAGCACCCCACAAAAGACTTGTAATTAAATAATTAATTTTATTACATTATGGCTTAATTGGTCTCATTATGGATATCTATGCTATTGTTGATAACTCATTTTTATTTCTAACCACACTTTATCCGTCATAGTCCCACCTATTAGATTGATATAGAGATATTCAAGGATAATTACCGATAATCTCTTTTGAATAAACTAATGTAATCTATATCTAAGGGGTGGGGGGAGTGCTAATTAAATACCAATGAATCCATTCCAGTATTTCATTTTACTAATAAAATATACCCTAAACCCATTTATCATAATCTATACATTTTCTTTAATTTTTTTAACCTATTCACACATTCCAACAACACATAAGAATAAGATTCAAAGATCACCAGAATATTAATTACCATAAAATTATTATTATCATGCATTTAATTACTGTTTAAAGAATCAAAATAAAACTATTATTTATATAGAATAAAGTTATTATTTATCTACAACGATTATATTAATACACAGAAATTATTTATACAAAATAAAGCTATTATTTATACACGACGAATATATAATTACTCCCACTTGCAATACCTAAATCGTTGCATACATAATAGAATCGCTGTATATATTACAGAATCGTTGGGTACATTATAGAATCGTTGAATATTATCATAATAAAATCATTGGACTTATATAATAATGAAATCGTTAGACTTTTAAATCGCTCAAGTTTCCAAACCACCGGTGGAAAGACATAGCGAATTCCATGTAAATATGTGGCGATGTTGTATTTCTGTAAATCATTATGCTCAGATACAAAATTGGGCCATAAATTTGATGCTTGTCTAATATATGGATCATCTGAACTGTTGTATTATTTTTACAAGATCGCTATATATAATGCGAAATAAATCATTGCATGTTATATTGAAGCGCTGTATGGAAATACAAGTCACTGCATGCTTGTAAGTTATTGTATTTTGTCATAGATTCGTTGTAGGTTTTATATTTTAATTTGCCAAGGTAAAATGGTGAATCGCCATACACAAAATTATATACCATTTTGCCCTCATTAAAATACTATGGCCGTGCCATATTCTATGTTTAATATATATATATATATATATTGATTGAACTGGTTAACATAATGTATTCATCCGGAATATTCTCGAGGGGTTCGCTATAATCTTCTACGACTATCACCTTACATACAACTACTTATAAATCGACACTCTTACCATTTAGATTGTATAACAATGGTTTACATATTTTGTTACAGTTCAGATTTTAAATATGTTTACTATTCAACAGTTGAAAAAAAATATATACAGGTATATAAAAAATGTTTTTATAACGCACAGAACATAAATACGACCCCTACTTCATTATAGGTGATTGGACGAATTTGGCTAACTTGTCACTTTTTTTTTCTCAGTTCCTTCTTCACCTTTCCTTCTAGAAGCTACTCCTCTTTATTCTTCTCCTCTAATATGCCCATATCTTATGATCCAATCTTTTTATATATAAGAAAAGGTATGGGGTTGATTTTTTTTAAAACTCTTTTTTTAAGCTCTATTCTTTTTTCTTTATTTTTAAAATGTTACTTTAATGTATTTCTTTTTATGAATTCTTTTCTTTTTAGTTTTTCCTAAATTTAGACTTCCTTTTCTTTTTTCCTTTGCTTTAACTTTTTTTTTTCCAAATGGCAATTTTTCTAAATATTTTTATCATTATTTAAAAAAAAAAGTAATTTTTTAATGCCATAATAATTTAATAATGATTTCATAAATTACTACTTATCCATATTTTAAAATTTAATTTTGCTAATAATATTTTTATTAAAACATACTAATGCATTAAGCTATTAAATTATGTTGGCAAACCACAAAAATTAACTTTTTCAAAGTAAGTAGGAATAAACACACCATGTGCAAGTCATTTCTAATGCATTCTAACATGTGTTAACCACTGTAGTGTGTGTAGGGTTATTGTTAGTTCTATGATGTTTTTCGATGTCGTGATCTACATCACCTTCTCTGATGATGCTCTCCCTTTGACACGCTCTAAGGAATGAGTTCTCCTACGTCGACCTCACAACAAGTAGGTAGTTAGATCAAATCATCATGAAAATCATTCTTTATAATATATAACTAAAATGACAACTCAATATGCTTGAAATGTAAACACATACACTATAGATATCTCATAGTAAATCAAACATATACCATCATGTATTTAAGCATTATTCTACTATCCCATAATAGCATATATCTCAATCTTAGTCAAAAATAGCCAAATCCAATTTGTCCACTATAAATATCTAGGAATAATTAGATAATTTACTTGGCGAGGAATCAAGATGTAACAACTACTTACATCTATGAAGTTTTGGTAGTATTTGTTATGAAAGATAATATTATGTTGATTGGCATGCAAGTTTCATTGTTAAAATTCATTTTAGAGTTCATATCTAAAAATTTGTGATCGCTTTAATTAAATTTAGGGTTCACATTAAAAAATTTACGTGACCACTTTAGTATAGTCCAAGTCTAGACTTAATCTTATAGTTGGTGGCCCCTTTCAAATATTGCATAAGTTTAAAGCATCACACATATTAATATATATCTAAGTTCACTGAGGTCCCTATATATATAATTTGAATCTAAATTTTGCACATTTCATTTATCACTTTTGATGGCCACACTATATAAAAGTTTATGAGTTTGTTACTCAAGCCTAGGCTTAAGCCACAAACCCACTCATTCATAAAAAAAAATGAATGAATGATTGGGTCCACTCAGATATCACTGTAAACCAAGAACCCCGTGACCCCATGGCTAATGAATGGCTACCACGTGTCCCATTTCATACTTACATGATCTTTGACCTTGTTTTAACATACTTCGAGAACATTATGTGATCCATAACCATTTGGAAAATGCCATGTGTCTTTCATTTTTTAATTATCCATTATTAATATTTTATATATGTGATCATGTGTTTTTTGTAGTTTACAAGGATTAAATAACTTTATGTGGATTCTATACGAACTTCATGAGTCGGATCCAACATAATAGGCCACGTGTCCCCTATTGATTATCCATGGGATCATAGTGAGCAAGTCACTATAGTGATCTCCATGACTTTGAAGCCATGTATTGATGACTATGTACACTATAGATCCTCCATAAACCCATGGTTAAATTTGATGGGCTTGCAAATGTCACCCTGTGACTCTGAGGCCTCGTAATGATGCCATGTGGATGATGAGGATGCTCTATGAATCCTAAGTTAAATTTTATGACTGTCACACTCACCATCATGTTGTAGATTTGTGGCATTTCACAAAATTATCCAATGTTGAAGGGATGAATAAATTGATCACATAGGGACCTTTCAAATTCGAATTGGATTCAATGTGAGGGATTACTAATGATGGATATATGCCACAAGAGATATCTTATTTTGATCAATTTCACATTGAAGTTGATATTCAATACCACATATTGTCAAAGAAAACACAATAAATGATAATGGTGAATAGAGCATGTAACAAGGAAAGAACAAATCAATAACCTCAGTTAAATCCATCACGATCTTTAATGTTTTTATAGTGATAGTAGGAGAAGTTGAGAATTGTATTGTCTAGCTTAAGAGTTGTTTTGCTCATATCTATGAGAAAACTCACTGGAAACTTGACTCCCTGAATTTGCTATGTGATATATACACAAAAGAGAGAGACACACACACACACACAAACAAACATTAAAGGGATTAGGAAGTTTGTCTATCTGCGAGTGAAAGTGAGTATAAGTGATGATGGTGGGAGAGAAGAGACTTCTTATCATCCTTTCTTGGGGTGTTTTAGTTATACAAATGCATTGGCTCAGACTTTGAAAGAGAGGGTAGGGGAAACATTGATGCTCCTCCACTTTCATTGCTATTCACTTTTGTAGTTTGTACATTCACCTATGATCAAAAGGTGGGTTTCAATTAGAATATATATTAATAAAGTAAAACATATAATTAAATCTAATAAAACTACATGGTTAAAATAGTGAAAGGTGTTAAAATAATAATATAGTTTTTAAGGTCCACGATGCCAATTAATGCCTTGGTTATAGTCTACAAGGCATGTCCAACATATGGGACAACCTCGTACTCCCATTGTGGGGAGGCACCTTACTGTGCTATGAATACAAGGCGTGAAATCCCTACCCCCTGCAGGATTTGAACCTATGACCTCCCTTCCAGGAGCACATGTTCTTTACCATTAGGCCAAATCAGGTGCACATGTCATCATCACGAGGTAGGATGAGTAAATGAACTCCATTTTGGTTATTCCCTGGAGTTTAGATATATAATTAAATTTTAAAGTGACCGTAGTTTTGCAAAATGTGAACCTTTCAAACTTAGAATAAATAAAAAATGGTTATGATTAAAGTGATCTAATTATAATAAAATAATGATTAGAATAATACACTTGACATGTACATAAGGGGTCATAGTTTTCAAAGTGAGACAAATATTGCTATCTAAACTTAGACTATTATAATCCACATAGTCATGGAGTATAGTTCATGGGATTCACTAAGTCTAAACAAATAAGAGGAGATTTATTTAAGGCTACAATCACGTTAAAATATGCGATTTAATTTATTTTAGTGATTACATTTGCAAAATAAGCCTAAAGTTATATAATATAGAGAGGTTGTGATTGACAAAATAAGTGTAAAGGGGCTACTAGTTTAGGTAGAAATATTAAAGATTTATTTGTGTGAACCTTGGCTTTAGGAAATAGTACAAAGTAGTGGCAATCATGAACATTAGGATTTAATATAAATCAAAGGTGGTTGCAATAGACTTAAGTGATTCGTAAACTAGGTGGATATTCTACATTGAGCTTCACCAACACAAATCCTTTACAATAAGTGTTATCCCTAAGTTTTATGCCATAAAAAAAACTAAAAAATGTTATTTTAAGATTTATTCTATCTCTTATGACTATCATCTACAACATAAAAAAAAATGCAACCCTTCACATGTAATCCCCATGTGCTACATACATTGCATACTATCCTTCACATACTAGACATGCCACTACTCCATACATGACTAAAAATTAATGTGCTCATATAAAAGTACAAAATAAATGTGAATCTATTTAACCATTGAGAATAAGTATTGTGATTGTGATAAATGAGACTTGAGATCTCTTGAGTTTTTGAGATAATAAACTAATTGTAGGAGTTAAAACACACAATCAAAAGAAACCAAACACAATATGAAAGAGAGATACACAAGACATACCTTAGAGAAACTCAATGTGAGAAAAATACAATAAGAGTGAAGCCATGCTTTGTCATCTCCACTATGTTTTTTAGTTTACAAGATTTTGACTTATTGGGCTTACAAGGACACCAACCTCAAAATCATCCTACTCTCGTAATGATCTCTACACTCTTTATTAGATGACTTTATTATTCAACAAAGGAGACCACTAAACTCAACTATCTCAGCTATATAGTCCTCAACTTAGAGATTATCTACACTTTATTACCTTCTCTACACTTCTTATATCTCCCATTAACTCATTATGCTTCCTCTACTATCAATTGCACATCTTTGATCAAATCTCTTGAATACATTCAACATTAATTGTACCCACTTAGACACTTAATGAATGCTTGATAATTAATTATTTTGAACCCCCATGGGCTCATAAATACAAAAAATACCTTATTTAATCTCGAACATGAATCCCAAGATTTAGAAATTGAAGCCTAAACACTTATTTATCTGTTAAAAATTTTATTCATTACTCATAGGAAAAACTGCCACTTTATGTAAAAAAAATTGATGTGGTGGTTGTGAAACTACCACTTAACATTACACAATTATTAGGGTAGTTAGGCAACTACCATATAACATTATAAAACCACAAGAGCAATAATGAAACTACCACTTAACCTTAAAAAACTACCGGTGTGGTTACAAAACTAGTAAGGTGGTTACAAAATAACCACATAATATTACAAAGTTGTTGGGGCAATTACAAAACTACCCTTTCCTTAAACCGATGGTTTGAAAACAATGAAATCCTCTAGCTTCCAAAGGCAATAAATTTTACATAAAAAATTAAAATCATATGACTTTTTTTTTGAACTTGCATAACTTTTTGAGAGGAACCCAAATATGTACACTAAAATTAATTTTGATGCCAACAATATGTTGTTTTATCCCTTACAATGAAAACTAACTCTTTTCTAGGACTTGGCATGTTGCAGATACTTATTAACCCTTGTTTGATAGTTAATAGTCTTATCGACTATATTGTATGATCTCCTTGATCTAAATATTTTTACCACATGACACAAAGTTGAAGGCTTTTTGTCCCACAAAAGTTATAGGTTGAAAAAATAAGGATTCACCTTCTATCTTCTTAAATGGTATACCAATTTTATCATACTCTTAGACTGTACCTTGTTCTTCTCTCTTGAAGAGTGACTGACCAACTGTGAAACCTGAAAACACAAGTTGATAAAGAGTCCATGTCTCCTTCCAATCTCTACCAATTGACCTTCTTGCACTCTTTGGTGTATCAATAATCTCTTAGCTCCTTTACTGTGATACACATGCTTGTAATCTAGGGTGAAACTCTCCATGGGGATATGCTTATATAACATGCTCCTTGATACTCATAATTCTTTCAAAAAGAGAATTAAAATTTTTGCATAATTAAGTGGTGTTACAAGAAGTCACCATTTATACAAATTTCCCTTATCTTGGTCTTATAATTGAACAATGCAACATATATGAATTCAAATATAAAATTCCATTTAAAATTTTTCCCATATATAGCAATTGAAATTTTGCATCAAAACTGATATAACATATATTAAATGAAACATATTCAATGAAGGAACATGGATGTCAAAACATACATCCATCATAACGAGTAGTCTTCATATGGAGTGTTACCCAACATGGTTGCACTTATCACCCTATACCAATGAATTGATGTCATGCCACTTATTATCCCTTCATGGAAAAACACTTGGGATCATGATCATGCAACAAGATGCCTACAAACATGTCATACCAACTGCTATTATACCAAAACCTATTTTTGAGAGCTTTATGAAACCTTATTCCATATGCATATAATAATTCAAAAAGATGATACAAACGCATTACAACTATTTAAGGTTATTGTATGCATACCAAAACCAATACATCTATGCTAAAAAACATTCAACTATAAAAATACTCTATCCATGAAATCAATAATAAAGGCTTACAATTAACCATTTGAAATGGTGATGAGGAATATTCTATGGGTTACTCCCTCTTGATGGTTTCTACCTTGGATATCTCTTCAATTAGATGCAAATAAAATCTAATTTTTGCAACTAACCTTCTAAGGATTGATCTGTTAGCATTCTTACCTATTGGAAACGGTGAGGGGTGTTCCTTTAGGGGTTGTTCCCTCTTGGGTAAGGGAATGGAATTGATGGGCCAAAATGGGGTCTTAAGTAGACATTTATTTTCCTAAAAAATGAGAAACCTCAACTTGTATTGATTATTTGAGATGGCTATACTCAAAATTTGAAGATGATATAAGAACATGAATTGTAGCATTTTGAGTCTAGTCTCTAAACTATAATTTTTTATTCTTTTGAAAATGGTTAATTATAAGTAGGTTAAACATCTAAAATTTAAAGAGAAATTCCTATTATTCAAAAACACATAGTAGATAGCCGGTTGTGCACCCCCTCATTTTTTGAGTGTCATTTAGTATTTTTTGAAACCTATTGGTGGAAAATTAGATAAGATCATATATTTTGCAACCTATATATTTGTAATTTTTTTAATGAATATTCAATTTTTAATTAATTTTACAAGTAAATAGACCTTGAAAAAAGATAAAAAAATGGATAGCTGACCATACACCCCCCTAACCAACTCATTTTTTAAATGTGTATAGAATTAGGCCTAGTTTGCAACCATTTTTATTTTTGTATTTAGATTAAAAAAAGATACATAAACATATATAAGCATGTATAGTTTTGGTATATAATGGCATAAAAAGACATACTTAGAAATCAATATAGATGGAAACCTTAAAATAGTAAAAAATAAATAAAAATAAATTATATATTTAGAAAGAGGGGAGTGTGCTTAATGTCATAGTAATAGTTTTAAGAAATTTTTCAATGAAATTCATAGTGTTTATCATGGAAAAATTTGGATTTTATTATTTTCAATCAAAAACATGGATTTTACTCTATGTGTGTGGGTTTAGGCCTTAGGCTCGAGAATCAAAACCATTTTGAGCCTCTACAGATATGTGTGAAATTATATAAAGCAAAAGTGTGTACACATTAGAATACACACATGATTTTAAAAGTGTGTACATGCTATAACATGTGCACGCTTTTAAAAGAGAATACACGTTACTGACATTATGCAATGTTCAAGGTTTATATGGCAAAGAAGTTAAATAATCGAAGGGCAGGGCGTCTATTTACTAAAAAATATGTTAAGATACTTTATATTTATTTTAGTAAATATAAGAAATTAAGATGACTCTGCATCTTCTCTAATTCATCTCATAACTCTATGAGTTACGATTTAGAAGATAATTTTTAAAAATATAATGTAGTTAGTACTTAGTCATTTTCAGGATTTTGATATTGAACTTAAGGATTTAAGGGCATAATTTTTTCAATTAATGTCCATTTTTAGGTTTCGGGGCCTTTCAAATTACTTATTGCCATTTATATAAGTTCTACATTTATCAAAATTAAATTTTACAAACCAACACACACCCACCCACCTCTTTATGTTGATTTTACTTATGATTAGGTCCCTTATAGGCCAAAAGTGACATAACAACATCATAATCATTTACAATCAAAATAAATGGGAAAAAATTTGGGCACATTTGTGAGTAATCACCCTAGTTATGTTGGAATTCATGCCAAAGTGGTGTGTATATAGAAATGTAGGTCATATTGGTGATACACGTACGACCCAACCACACCTTTATGCTGATTTTACTTATGATTAGGTCCCTTATACGCAAAAAGTGACACAAAAACACCATATCCATTTGTAAATGTAAATAATTTTAGGCACATTTGTTCATGATCACCCTATTTCTCTTTAAATTCATGTGAAAAAGGTGTGATTATGGAAATGTATGTCGCATTATGACCCTTGCACATCTGGCCACCAATTTATGCTGATTTTACTTGTGATTAGTTCCTTTATAGGTCAAAAGTGACACAACATCACTATATCTAGTTGTGACTAGGGAAATGTAAACAATTTCAAGTACATTTGTGCATGATCACCCCAATTCACTTCAAATTCAACCTAAAGTGGTGTGATTGGGGCAACATAAGTCACATTAGTGACCCACATACACCCAACCACCCATTTATTTTGATTTAACTTGTGATCAAGTCCCTCATATGCCAAAATCCACATAACAACACCATATCCAGTTGTGACTAGGATAAATGTAGATTATTTAGGGCACATATATGTGAAATCACCTAAATTCACTTTTAAATCAATCTAAAATGGTATGATTGGGGCAATGTGGGTCGCATTGGTGATTTACATATATCCAACCACTCTTTTATGCCATTTTTACTTGAGATTATGAGGATTATAGGCCAAAAGCAACACAACAACACTATATCTATTTGTAACCAAAAAAATTCATGTACAAGCATATTGATGAATTCTCCCTAGTCACATGAGCACATTAATCCATTTTTACTTGAGAGAGTGTATCAAAAACACTATTTGTATAACTTGCAAAAATATTGTGTCGATTGCTTATGAGGATATTGATGGTATGATTTGTTGGTATGGTTTGTGTGACATTCATGGATCTTAACTATTATGAACTCAATTATTCTACTTTGAACCCCCTCCTTTCAATATAAATAAATAAAACCCCTCTATTATTTATATAGATATGGGGAGAAGATCAAGTATGCTCTGTGCACTCCACATTGATCAAATGGTCTATGTGTTAATCCCTCATTCTTCCTGAAAATCATTAGTGTTATTCTCAACAATCATTTGTGTTCTTCTAGAATAGAATAAAGTGATTGATATACTTTATTGTATATGTAATATAATAAAATACAACCTATCAAATCCTTGACTCCTTGAGATGGATATGGGTGCCCATCAATTATTTCCCAATCGCACAGTCACCATTCTATTTTGAGTACCATTCCTCAATTTATGATATTAATTGAGTGTCATAACATCCCTCAATTCATCAATATATTATCTATGCCCTATATAAATAGAAGGGAAACTCTCCACAACACAAAATAGAATGTGGGGCTGTTGATTTCCCATATATATATATATATATATGGAAATCAATCCCCACTACATCTCTATATGGGCTCCTCATTATATAGATATATAGGATCAATCATAAATCAAGTGCCCCCATATATTATGGACCCTCTCTCTCATACTCAACTATAAATGGTGAGTATGTATATAGGAGTGCCCCATATCTATAGAGAGCAGATAGCCATCACACACCAATGTGCCCACTATATTATATATGTCCTATCCCTATCCTATATAGATAAAAGGGAAAAAATGAAACTATCCATGCATCACTAGCACATCAATAATTGATGAATAATGCTATATATTCAATGTAAATAAATATATAGGGGTGGGGCTCCATTAGATATATAGGTCAATCAAGCACTCAATTGGTAAACTAATTGAGGGCCACTATCTATATATGGGCACTTGGACACCCCTATCTATATTTGGGGAGGACAAAGCCCCTTATCTATAAATGGACATTTGATTAATTTATTATATTAATTGAGGACATATATCTATAGATGGGCACTCATCTACCCCTATCTATATCTAGGGAGGGCGAGGGGTGCATGACCCTTATCCATTTATGAGGCCCCTATCTATACATGGGGGACCTATCTATTCATGGGGGACCTATATATTTATATATTTAGTGGATTATATATATATATATATATATATATATATATATATATATATATATATATATATATATATATATATATATATATATATATATATAAACAAACAAACCTGAAGTCAATTGAGGAAGATTCATGAATCCAATGTGATGGATCAAATAGGTAGGGGTAGGGTTTGAACCTTTAGTATTTAGGTCATGGGGTTGACAGATTACTCTACCCCACTTTGTTAGATTTAGATATGGACACAATGAATCAATGCCATATCCATATCTAAAACCTATATAGGCAGGGCCTTGTCAAGCTAATGAATCAATATGAATCTTATCATATACGTAATATGATTGATTCATTCAATTATAACAAATAGGAATGAATGATATGAAAACACCACATTTTTCCAATGAACAATGACACGACTACGACCACTCCCATTATATAGATATAGAGTTTCATTGGCATTGAAATAATATATATTTTAATTAGCATAATATATATTGGCACCCCTACCCCACATATAGATATGTATATATATATATATATATTTAGAATGAGTAGAGATAGGAGCTAAGGTCTATTAATGCTATCTGCTATATCTAGTTCAATCTATCCATTGAACAAGTCCATCAATGATTAATGCTACTAATTACATATGTAATATGTATGGTATGATCAAAATGACCCAACATGCATGATGTTTAGAAAGACATGAATGATGTGGGTGATGTAGTCCATATCCATAACGTATAATAGATTTATCTCATCTTTATACATAACATGATGTTGATGTGTGTAGACACATAAAATTAATTATTAAGTGCTTTACAATGTTTAATCTTAAGATCCTTACCTCATTTGGTCTGTTCTTCATTTCACTATATCAAAATCTATAAAGATAGCCTTCATTTTCTTGAAAACAATGAAAATATCATATAGACATCCCTATTTCAACCTTATTCATCACTATTATCCCACAAATTCTTGTCAGACCTTTTTCAATAGCCTTTATCCTTCTATGATAGGTCTACACTAGGTTAGATAGAGTCACACTGCGACCTTGTCCCCCACACTCTAATGATCACTTTTTTAAATTGAGACATTTCACAAAGGCTCTACTACACCTTTTTAAAGGTCAATTAGTGAAAATATTCTAAATATTCCCCTATATAAGCACATCAAAGTTTCTTCAAATACATATAGTGATCACTTGTAAATTTTACTTCACATTGAGCAAAAGGGAACTATTTTTTATAATTTTAATTTTGATGCATTCTAACAATCATAAGCCAAGTCTAAATATATTTTATTTCATGTCATGGGCATCCATTGTCAAACATTTCAATCAATCTTCTAGATACATTAATATAGTTGAATAATCACATATCACAAAATCACCCTAGGAGAGAGAACTACATTAGCCTAAGGCCCATTTGGGCTATGTAGGCAATACTAAAATTACGTAGGTTTTTTTGAGGGTATCTTAGATATTCCTCTAACACTATTCCTCCATTTTGGCATTTGATCTCTAGTGTATTTTTTGTGTAGGGAAAAAGGTTTGTATTTTGTAGGGCTTCTATGCAATATATTAGCACATAAAATTAATCAATAAACCCTTGTAGGTAGTTACATAGGCCCAAATCCTAAAATCATCCATACAATCAACTAGGACATGACCATATTTAGTAGATAAGATTGAAATGCATCCCTATCCTCCTTTTGAAGACTTGTCTCAATGTAGTTTAAATCCCTATTTTCTAGTGTGACACTATTTGTAGGTCTTTCTAGCCAATTTTAAATCACATAGCCTATATAGTCAACATAATATCAGTTTTAGCAAGGTTTACATATCTATAGGCCTACTTACTATTTTTAGCTAATCTTTAATTCTATAAATTATGTATTTTACATTATATTCTTGTATTTTGATTTTAATATTTTAGATATATTAGTTTGATTCATTCAAGGGTAAGTTCAAGGAAATGATGGGATAAAAGGGGGTCTTAAGTGGACATTTTTTTAAATTTTTTTTGAGAAACCTCAATTTATATAGATTATTTAAAATAGTTACAAGTGGACATTTTTTTCAATTTTTTTTGAGAAACCTCAATTTATATAGATTATTTAAAATAGTTACAATCAAAATTTGAAGATGATATAAGAACATGAATTGTAGCATTTTTAGTCTATTTTCTATATATATATATTTTTTGAAAATGGTCAAGTATAAGTAGGTTAAACACCTAAAATTTGAAGAAGAAATCATGTTTTATCAGAAAAACATAATAGATGGCCAACTGTGCACCTTTTCATTTTTTAAGTGTCATTTAGTATTTTTTGAAACCATTTCATGGAAAGTTATATAAGATCATATAATTTTCAACACACAATTTTTTTAATGAATATTTATTTTTTTAATTAAATTTTACAAGTAAATAGACCCTGCAAAATGATAAAAATAGATAGCCAGTCATGTGCCCCCTAACTACACACACAGAGAGTTTTTGAAAAAATGTGTATATAATTAAGCATAGTTTTAAACCATTTTTTTTTTTGCATTTGGATGAATGAAAAAAAAACATAAAAAAATCTAGACATGCATAGATATGGCATAAAAAAGACATACTTAGAAATCAATATAGGTGGAAACTTTTAAAATAGTCAAAAAATTATAAAAAATATATATTTGGAAAGAGGAGAGTGAGTTCAATGTCATAGTAATAGTTTTAGGAAATGTATTGATGAATTTTATAGTGTTTCTGATGTCAGAAGTTAGATTTTGTTATTTTTAGTTAAAAACATGGATTTGGCCATGTGTGTAGGTCCAAGCCTTAGGATAAGTAATCCAAGCTATTTTCAAGCTTAGAGGCATGTGTTTGAAATTCTAGAAAGTAAAAGTGTATATGTACTATAATGTATACACATAAAAGCGTGTACACATAACAGTGCATATACTTAATACTTTGTATGCATTATAACATGTACACATAAAATCATGTACACATTACTAATACTGTGTAAAAAATGCATGTACACATTACTAAGGGTATGTAATGTTGCAGAGTTATAAAGCAAAGAAGTAGAATGAATGAAAGGCACGGTGTTGTTTACTAAAATAAATGTTTGTAAATATAAGAAATTAGGCTCAATTTTATCTTCTAGAATTGGTTTCACAACTCTATGAGTTGCGATTTGGAAGATAGTTTTTCAAAATCCAATTTGGTTAGTACTTAGTCATTTTTAAGAGTTCAGTATTGAACTTAAGGATTTTTGGGCATAAATTTTGTAAATGATGTCCATTTTGGGTAAACATATAGCCATTTTTAAAGTTTTGGGGCCTTTCGGATTACTTTATAAATTTATAGGATTTTTAGGCTTGTCAAAATTAAAGTTTACAAATAACGCACATCCAACCACTCCTTTATGCTAATTTTACTTATGATTAGGTACCTTATAAGCTAAAAGCAATAGAAAAACACCATAATAATTTAAAACTATATTAAATAGGGATAATTTGGTTCACATTTATGTGTGGTTACCTCAATTTAGTTTGAAGTCATGCCAAAGTGGTGTGCATGGGGAAACATAGGTCACATTGATGACCTATGCACACCCAACCACCCATTTATGCCAATTTTACTAACGATTAGGTCCCTTATAGGGTATAATTGACAAAATAACACCATATACATTTATTACCAAAGTAAATGCAAATAATTTTAGGCATGTTTGTGCATGATCACTTCATTTATTTTATTATTTAGGGAAAAATATTTAATTGTGGAAATGTAAGTCAAATTGTGACTTTTGCACATCCCATCATACATTTATCATAATTTTACTTGTGATTAAATCCATTATAGAAAAAAATTGACACAACAACACCATATGCACTTGTGACCATGAAAATGCAAATATTTCCAGGCACATGTATGCAAAATCATCCTAATTCATTTTGAATTTAATCCAAAGTGGCGTGATTGAGGTAACATAGGTCAAATTTATGACCCATGTTAACCAAACCACCAATTTATGCCATTTTCAATTGTAATTTAATGATTTATAGACAAAAAATAACACAAAAACAACATATCCATTTGTGATGAGGGAAAATTTAGATAATTTTGGACACATTCATGTATGAACAACCCAATTCACTTTGAATTGAGGCTCAATTGGTGCAATTTTGACAATGTAGGTCTCATTGGTAATCAACACATACCCAAATACTCATTTATGCTAATTTTACTTATGATTAAGTCCCCTATAAGCTAATAGTGACATAACAACAACATATCCATGTGGCTAGGGAAGATGTGGATAATTTTGGGCATATTTTTAACATGGTCACCCTAACTCACTTCAAATCTAGGCCATCATGGTTTAGTTAGAGAAACATATCTTAATTAGTGACTTGCACACACCCAACCACCCTTTTATGCCAATTTTAATTTTGATTAAGACCCTTATAAGCCAAAAGTGATAAATCAACATTATATCCACTTGAGACTAGGGAAAATGGGGATAATTTGTGACACATTTATGCATGATCACTTGAATTTATTCTAAATTGGGGTCAATGTGGTGTGAATGGGGTAATATATTTTTTAATTTTGTGTGCACGAGTAACCAATGTAGCCTACATTACCCAAATCACACTAATTTAGACTAACTCAAAGTGAATTGGAATGATTGTGCACAAATGTGCCAAAATTATTCTCATTTTTACCTAGCAAATGTAGATATGGTGTTCTTAACATGATTTTGGCATAAAAGGGACCAAATCAAGAGTGAAATTGGCATAAATGGGTGGTTGGGTGTGTTTAAGTCACTAATATGACTTATGTTTCCCCAATTACACAAATTTGTTATGATTCAAAGTGAATTAAGGTAATCATACATAAATGTGCCTAAAATTATCCACATATTCCCTAGTTATAAGTGGATACAGTGTTTATTTTTTTATTTTGGACTATAAGGGCATAATCACAAGAAAAATAAATAAAAAAGGTGGTTAGGGGTGTCATGGCCACCAATTTGAATTAAATTTTCCCTAAAGTGAATTTGGGTGATCGTACATAAATATTTCCAAAATTATCCACATTCTCCTTGGTCACAAATGGATATAGTGTTCTCATGTTAGTTTTAGCCTACAATCCCAAAAATCTCAAGTAAAAACAACATAAAGGGGTGATTGGATATGCACGAGTCACCAATGCAGCCCATGTTGCCCAATCATACCACTTTGACTTGATTTCAAAGTGAATCTGGGTGATCACACATATATGTTTCCCAAACATTTACATTTATCCTAATCACAAGGGGATATGGTGTTATGTGGATTTTATCATACAAAGGACTTAACTACAAATGAAATCAACATAAAAAGGTGGTTGAGTGTCTGCAAGTCACCAATGCAACTTAAATTACCCCAATCACACCACTTTGTCTTGATTCAAAGTGAATTGAGATATTCATACACAAATGTGCTAAAAATTATCTATATTTTCCCTAGTTGTAAGTGGATACAATGCTTGTTTGTTGGTTTTGGCCTATAAGGGACATGATCAAAAGTAAAATAAGAAAAAAGGGTGGTTGGGGGTGCCTTAGTCACCAATGTGAATTAATTTTATCCAATCACACTACTTTGCTATGAATTTCAAGTGAATTGGGGTGATAATTCATGAATATGCCCCAAATTCTTTGCATTCTCCTTGGTCAAAAATAGATATAGTGTTGTTATGTTTATTTTGGCATATAATCCCCATAATTTTAAGTAAAAATTACATAAAGGGGTGGTTGAATATTCATGGGTCACCTATGTGACCCATGTCACCCCAATCACACCAATGCAGTTTGATTCTAAAGTGAACTTAGGTGATCACAAATTTATGTTCCCCAAGTCATTTGCATTTGTCCTGGTCACAAGTGGATATGGTATTATTATGTGGATTTTGGCATATGAGGGACTTAATCATAATTGACATCAACATAAATGGGTGTTTGGGTGTGTGTGAGTCAATGCAACTTAAATCCCAAATCACACCACTTTATCTTCAATTTGAAGTGAATTAGGGTGATCATGCACAATTTTTTTCAAAATTATTTATATTTCCTTGGTTGTAAGTGGATATAGTTCATTATGTCAATTGGCCTATAAGGAACTAATCGCAAGTAAAATCAACATAAATTGGTGGTTGGATGGTACAATGGTCATAATGAAATTTAAATTGCCACAATCACACATTTTTTATTAAATTCAAAGAGAAATGGGGTGATCATGAACACATGTGCCTAAATGTTTTTGTATTTACCTTAGTCATAATTAGATATGGTGTTTTTGTATCACATTTGGTCTTTAAGAGACCTAATCACAAGTAAAATCAACATAAAGGAGTGGTTGAGTGTGTGTGGGTCACCAATTCAACCTACATTTCCACATGCACACTGCTTGGAATGAATTCAAATAGAATTGGGGTGGATATTCACAAATTTTCCCCAAATTTTTTCCATTTACACTAGTCATACATTATTATGGTGCTGATGTGTCACTTTTGGCCTATAAGGGACATAACCCATATGACCTCAAAACTTAAAAAATAGACATCAATTGTAAATTGTATGCTATAGAATCCTTAAGTTTAATATTGAAATCTTGAAAATGGCTAAGTATTGACCATATTGGATTTTAAAAAACTATCTTCCAAACTATAATGTGTGAAGCTATGATACCAATTCTAGAAGATGTATAGTGTCCCTAATTTATTATATTTAGTAAATTAACTTTAAATTATTTATAATTAACATTTATTTTAGTAAAAAACCCCATACCTTTCGATCATTCTACTTATTTGCTTTCGAACTCTTCAACCTTGCTTACTCTTAGTAACATGTACATGTTATAGTGCGTACAAACTTTTTTTTACATATTATTAGTAACACGTACACATTATGGAGGGTAGATGTCATAGGATTATTATTTACTAGGATTAAATGAAATAACACATACACATTATATTAATAATGTTGAAATATTTTTGGTTAACTTGCAAAAATGTCCATGTTTTGGCCCAACATCTTCCTACACTTACCCTCAATTTAAAATATACTAAACATTCTGGTGAACCCACTATTTTTAGAACATTGATTGATTTTTTTGTTAAGATTTCATTCAAATTTATTTAAATTCTTGACATTGAAATAAAATAGCCTTCAACCTTGGATATAAATCTAACACAACAATTTAGTCTTCTTCAACTTTGGCTTTAATCTAACATTGAAGAAATTGTCTTATCACCTTGGATAAATATCACATAGAATCTCTTTCTTTTGAGATTGAGTTGATTTTTTGATATGTATACACAAAAATCTTGAGCTATTATCTTTGATTTTTATTGATTATTTTTTGAAATTGTGTTCTAGCATTTTTAAAACTACTTAATGATTGTGGTGAAGGGATACATGATGATCTATTTATAAACACATATCCATTATACAACACTAGACACATAATTTAGTTTCCACGTACCTCAGGGTATATCATAAATGTTTAGGATCCCTTGTTTATACCATAGGAAGCCTCTTGTAGCCATTTGATTTTTGGTGCACCTGAGAGGAATGTATCACCTAGGGAAGTCACTCTAATCATAACCTTATAAACATGGTTAATGGTTTATAGTCATGGTTTTTACTTTGTATTTAGTTCTATAAAACATTGGGATGACATTAATCAATGAACAAGCAAGTATATTTTAGATCCCACACAATCATTCAAACCCTTACCTAGATTACCTTTATACCTTGTTTTTTTCTTGTATTATATTTATAGTAATTAACATTGCTTGATTCATATTTAATTGAATGCCTCTAAAGTGTGGTGTTAGATTAAGTGTTATTTATATTTCACATATGCAACTTCCTTTGGTTTCTTCTACAATGACAAATAATGTTGTTTTTTCTCAAACCAATAATGCTACTATTCAAATTCCTCAGTCTCCTACAAATTAATTTCACATTGAAATTGATAATGAAAGTAACAAAGAGGACTATGATATACATAATGAGTATGAAACTCATATTGATCCACATGAGATTAATGGAGTAGATCAAATCAATTACATAAATTATGTTAATTTCATCAAGGTCTTCAAGAGAACCCTATGAGATGAATAAGATCATTAGTATAATATAAAAATCAAAAGTTAAGAATCGAGATAAATTAGATATATATATATATATATATATATATATATATATAGAATAATATCATTAGTATAATATAAAAATCAAAAGTTAAGAATCGAGATAAATTAGATATATATATATATATATATATATATATATGCCATAATACTTGCCTTTTTGGGTTGTTAAATTCCCTACTTCCAATGTTGTCACTTCTACCATTACATCCATTCTTATTCCTACACCTTTGGATACTTCTATAACACCATCTCTTAGTTTGGAAACATCAATTGGTCTCTAAAATGTATCCATGCCTATGCCTATTCATGCTACTTATAATCCTCATATTATCTATACAAATTATTCTCTTGAACATATAATTCTTACTTTACAAGCTAAAATATATCACATTAAGCAAATTATCTCTCATGCTAGCCCCTATATGGACTCATGTTCTTTATTACATAACCCTTTGAAACCCAAAATTGCATATTATCCTTTATCAATTAGTTACTTATCTCCTAATATTCATCTATATGAAGGAAAAGGTGATATTTAACAACAATTTCATGCATTCCATACAACTTGTCTAGATTATATAAGTAATGAAAAATTATTGACAAAGTTATTTTCAAGAGGTCTCAAAGAATATGATATTATATGGTTCTATGATATTCCTCTTCAATCAGTAAAGGATTTTAACCCTTTGATAAATTATTTTTAAACAAAAATTTGTATCAACATTGGTGAGAAGTTATGCATGCTAAAATTACAAAGATCAAACAAGGGTATGATGAAACAATCAATGAATATATGCTAAGATACAAGAATATGCTTGAAAAAATGACAAATCAAATGGCTGATAATGAATTGAAAGATATCTTTGCTAATTTTTTTTAATATATACTTTAAGAGTCAATTATGTTTTATAAGTTTAAATATTTTGATGAACTATGCCATATAGTCAAAAACCATGAGGTTAAGTTGCTTACTTTTAACAAGCTTAATTATACTTAAAATTCTTCTTTTACTTCAAATGTCAAGTTTAAAACCAAGCCAAATTATAAGAGCTAACCAAATGAAAGAAATAATGAAACTAATATTACAGTTAATGCTATCTCAAAGTCAACACAAAATATTCAATTACAAGCTATACCAAGGAGGAAATTCTCAAGGTTACCATCACCTCCTCATGTATTATTGTAAAAAATACTTGAATGTAATCTCATCACTCTTACTCCACCAATGAAAGTGGACATGTCTAGACCACAATCTAATTTTTTTTGATGGTAATGCATATTGTGACTACCATAGATGTATTAGAAATTATACAAACAAATGTTTCAATCTTAAGTATAAGATTCAAGATATCATTGATGAAAACATTATTGATATTGGTACACCTATTGAAGAGGCTAAGCCACAAAAAATGACAATTCAAAGATCAAAATGTACAAAGATCATTTTACAAATCTTAAAGCAAATAACAAGGATAATTATAAAGTAAACTACATTTAATGTTCATCCTCTTCCTTATACATATGGACATCCACTTGATAGCATCATTTTTATAGTTACAACCAAAAAATAATCATGTCTTATGATTATATTTGATGATAGTGAAGTTGTTGATGATGATTCATATAGACATGCACTCTTTATTAGAACATATGTCAACAAAAAATCCATATAGTCTTATGATAGATAATGACTCAAGTGAAAATATATACACCATAACATTTATCTACTCTCTTGGTTATACAGATCAAGACTTACAAGGTACCTATAGAGATTTTAAAGCATTTGATGGCCATACATAAGATACTCTTGGGCATATAATGCCACATTTACAAGAGGGGCCTCTCATAGTGCCCACACCATTCTTAGTTATATCAAACAAAAATATAATTGATATGATATTAGGATGCTATTAGATACAAAATATTATAGTAATACCTTATACAATTCATAAATGTCTCAAATATATTCATGATAATCAAGTGATCAAAATTCTAAAAAATCCAATATGAATATCATTTAAAACCAATGATGTTTACCTCTCCTATAAAACAATTTCTTGTCACAGTCATTGAGCAACATGGTAATGAAATAGTCTACATAACTCTTCATGAGAATGATCTACATATTCAAAAGCATATTAAAAAATCAATTTCTCCATTAATTTATGAGCATGAGCACATTACATAATTAGTTTCTCCATTTATTTATGATCATGGACACATTACATAATTATATTCTCCATATACTTATAAACATGATACATTTATACATAAACATATTCAGTTAGTTCCAAGAGCATCGTACATTAACCTAAGTAGAAATTGGAATCTAAACATAGGTTTTCATCTTTAAAGCACAATAGGTTACTAAAAAAGGTTTACCACATGTACAAGAAGTTACATCTCCTATTTCACATGAGGATACATGTTTACATGAGAATATGAACAATGATTCAGAGGGTTATATTACAACATATAATACTTTTTCAGATTCAGAGGTATCTATAGTTGGTACTTATTATTCACATGAATCCATTCCTTCATATCATGTCATGGGTTATGCATACATTCCCATCACTAATATAATTAATTAACTACTAGCATTATAATTTGTACATAGCTTCTTTGATTTTACTTCTTTGATAATTTTTCTATCCCTTATGCAAGCATTATTCTAGCCCTTGGTTTTATTCTCACTTTGGGTACTTGCACTCTTGATTTTCAAACCAATTTAAATAATCCAAAACAACTACCTTACAAATTATTTATTGCTCAACATTGCATACTTATCATGCTATAGACTTTATTGAACTTACATGATCACATTATCTCTCATCCATTGAGGAACATGTAAAATATTATTTATCTTGATAATTTGAGCTACATTACTATGATTCATTTACACATACATTGGGGGCACATGGTTTTCCTTCCTTCTTATCATAGTATGCTTTAGCACCTTGTTGAGGATTGTTCGAATCTCTCCCACTTACTCTATTTTCAACCCTTGTTTCTTAGCACCCTTTCAAATATTTTCAAAAAATTCAAAAAAATCAAAATATTTCAAATATGTTTTCATAAATTACAAAACATACAAATATTTCAAAAAATAAAAAAAAATCAAAATATTTTCAAAAAAATCAAATTAAGGGCCTACAAGAATTTTTTAAATGTTTCTAACTTATTTAAATGTGTTATTATTATATGTCAGGTAGATAATATATATTAATTTTCAACACATAGTGTTTTTTATGAGGTACTTGAGCGTGATATAGGACATACTTTTAAGTGGTTTCAATATCAAACTTCCATTGTTACCCAACAACCTTGTTAAGTTGGGAGCATCTCTTCATTCTCCATAAAAACTCAACAAGTTGTATCTATCCACAACATTTATACCATGTTGAACTATATATCATACAATTTTTTTTGTTAATCACTCATACTTTACATGTGTTACATGAATATGCTATTTGCTAACAATGACAGAGTTCCATATGATGGACCTTGACTAGTTTCATTTGTTCTATGCTCCTTACTTTACTACATGATAGGTTAAAAGTTGCTTGCTTATTATGTGTAGCCCTTGGTATTGTATGTGATTTTTGTTTCTTGTATGGTATCATTAATCCTTTTTTGTGTGGCCCTTGGCCTTGTGTGTTTATGTAACATTATCATGTCCCTTGTATGTGGCTTTTAGGCCTTATATGTGATATTGTATGTGTTGACCATTTTTGCCCAACAAGCCAAAAATTGGTCCCCCCTTTTTTCATGCTATTTTGAGCTAGTACTTTTGATTTTTGCACGAGTCTTTCCACTTATACAGAATCTACAGGTTTTCTACGGACTTCACAATGACTCATATGAACTCTATAGGTGTAGTTTTTTGGCAGACGAAGAACCAGTTCAGAGAGTGCAAGGTTTTGCAAAGCTTCTTCAGACTCTTGTCTGAAGAAATTCATAAGGAAAGAAAGATAAAATGGTTCAAGGACACTTTTCCTTAAGGTTAGAAGAGTGGTTCAATGACATAATCTTTCCAAGAGTTAACACCTTTGAACCATTGAACCATTGAACCGGTTCAATGCCTTGATTCAATGCCTTGGTTCAAAGCCTTGGTTCAATCGGCAAAGTTCATCACTTTGGTTCAAAGCTAAGTTCATCGACAGGTTCAATCAAATGGTTCATCGCTTCGGTTCAAAGCCTTGGTTCAATCGGTAGGTTCAATCAAAGTTCATCACTTTGGTTCAATCAAACAGTTCATCAGCTTGGTTCAATGCGTTGGTTCAACATTTTGGTTTAATGCTTTAATTTAATTGGATGGTTCAATCACTTAGTTTAATGAAAATTTAATTAGTAGGTTCAATCAAATGGTTTGATTCATCAACTCAATCCAAATGGTTCAACAGGGTTGGTTCATCAAATGGTCCAACAAACATTTGAACCATTGAACTAGTTCAATGAATTGGTTCAACAGTTGGTTCAAAGGAGCGGTTCAATCAAAGGTTCAAGCCTCTCGAAGGACAAGTGCCCTTGCAGAGGGTAGTTCCAAGTTCAAGAGTCCTTGTGAAGGGTAGGGAGAACTTCAAAGAGGCCACAAAGGAGTGGCTAAGATCTTTCAAAATTTTGTTAAGGCAAAGTCATGAATTCTTTCAGACTTTTGTCTGAAGGATTTCCTTTGGACAAAAAGTCCAAAGGAATTCAGGGAAATTGCGAGCAAAAAGCCCGAGAGGAAATTTCCAAAGGCAAAGTCACAAGGCAATTCTTGCAAAATTTTTATCCACAGGAAAAAGCCCGAAGCAAGAAATCCCATAGGGAAAAGGCCGAAGCAAAAAGCCGAAGGAATTTTCCAAGGACAGTGACGTTCTGAAAGCCATCAACTTTAAGAAGATAGACTAGCCATTGGTTTTCAAACTATGACAAGCCCACGAACATCAATTTTACACTTGGAAAGCCAGAGCATAGAAGGTGCCAAGTGGAAACTACAGAACGCTTTGACATGCTTTTTTAGGAGCAACAAAATGTGTCACGTGTCCCTTACAAGGCTCAGTGGAAGTTGACAAGTGTCAGCCTCTGTGGTCTCTCTCTTTTATCTCATGAGAACTGTGGTGGGCCCCAAATGAATTGCTAAAGAAAGTAGAAGTTGACACATGTCCTCTTTTATAGGGCCTTCAAAGGGTGCCTAAAGCTTCCATGAGTCAAGTGGATGCTACCATGTGTCTTACCTATTTTATAGTGAAATGTGCCACGTGTCACTCACTAGAATTGGCAGAAAATGGCAAAGGCAAGCAGCGAGAGCCCAAGGAACACAATGACCTACTAGAAGATAGCCCCTGAGGGCTGAAGGAGCCAAGAAGAGACAAGGCAAGGAGGAAGATGAAGTGCAAGAAAAGACAAAGCAGTCCAAGTGGCAAGGAGAGGTGAGTTATTGCTAGATGGTCATCAAACGGTGTAAACAGTGAGCGGCATGGCTTACTTTCTCCATTTGGCATTTACGAGGGGATAAACCACAATCTGTTTATAGGAAGAGAGCAGTCTATTTATAGAAAAGAGGTGTGGCCATGTTTTTCACATTAATGTGGAATGCCTAAGTCAAAGCAGGAACTGACAATCAAACAGCTCCCTCTTCCCAAGGCTCAGAGTGCATATGGGATGGCTTGCAAAAAGAGTGCCAAAGTCTTTCTCAAAAATTTCCAAGTTCTCTTCCTCTTTCTATATATTGTAAAGCTTCTCATTTGAGAAAATATCCATTCTCTCAGCCTTAAGGCAAAACTCTACCCAAAAATCTCTCGAGGCTTGTAAGGCAGAGCTCTACTAGATTTTACCTTGAATCAGGAGTTAGCATTTTTACCTCTATCTAGACTTGCAATTTAAAGTATATGTCTATGTTCTTCTTTTGTGTTAAGTCATTGTCTTTCATGCTTTTCACAGATCGATTACAACATGTCCAATGCATTGTGAAGTCTCTTTTTTATAGGTCTGCCAGAAGTGTCTACAGCAAGAATATAGGCACATGTGAATACGCTGTCAAAGTGTGTCTCAGAACACCTTTGCTAGTTCCTTCCTCCCTGTATCTTTACGGACCCCTGAATCACTAAAACAAAATATTTTCCCATGTCAGATGAAGTGTATGGGCATTTCTTCTTGGTGAAAAGTTAGGAGAAACCAGGGCCTAAAAGATACATCAAAGGGAGCTAGCCCTTATCTAGAGACTCTCCCCTCTACCTTCATCAGTCCCATAGGCAAGAGGGGATTTTCCATTGTTGCGTGTGGAAGGGCAGGAGCTAGGCATCCTACCCTGAGTGCAATCCACTGTGTCAATAATTTTTGGCATGCCCAGTAGGACCAACTAGGACAATTTTTGTCCAAAGAGTTGAAGAATTTTTGGTGTGTTATTCAACCAACCAGCCTTTGGAGGATTTTGCATCAACACCAATGGTGACTCTGAGTTAAATCAACTGGTTAAGCAGTTCTGGTGCCATCAAGAAATAGTATTTTGGTATGTATAATTCCATCATTCAGAGCCATGGACCCTATTTTCCTTGGCTAGCTTGGCTATGATCCTTACCAACCTTATGTTGATCCTTATCATGTCTAATATGACCAGTCTCAACCCTGTCATGAGCTATATCAACCTTATGCCCAGTCTTCTCAATGTGTCATTTCTCCTACTCAACCTAGTCTCTTTGCCAATCAACCCGTTTCCACTTTCAAATGAGCACTGTTGGGATATAAAAAGTATGTAATAGATCTTGACACCAGAAGGGGATGTGGCTAAGAAATCCCTAATCATGTCATCCATCAAGTGAGAAATGCACTAGATCAGGTTAAGAGTGAATGGACTCCCCTTGAAAGAGCCAATTGGCAAAAGCTTATAAGTGAGATGATGGATGTGAGTGGTTTGATTGCATCTTTGGAAGAGAAGCTGAGTATTCATGAGAGGAAACCTTACCAAGTCTATCAACCTCCATATCTACTACCCCAAGTATCATATCAGTCATACACAACCCCTGCTTATGAGCCAAGTCATGCCTATCCTTTCCCCAATCATGTTGAGGAGAGTTTCAAAACAATAAATCTTGTGTTTAAGGCTAATCTTGATAGACAAATCGAATTGGCAAATCTTCAAATGCAGTAGTCTATTTTGGTAGCAAGCGAAATGGAATCCAAACCCTCACTACCCTCTCACATTGTGGCCCCATCACCCCAAAAGGAGATGCCTGGTCCTGATATCTTGAGTTGGAATAAAGTGATTGAGTCAAGAAGTAGCAAGGAGGAGAAAGACATTGTCCAAGAGTGTGAGGTACAAAATGAGGATAATCTGGCTAAGCAGATTGAGGAATTGGAAGCTAAGATGAGACTGCTTAGAGAAAGAGAGATGGAGCTTTCAGACCTTGTAGAGGAGCCAATGCCAAAAGATACCCCTTCTACTAATCCTCAAGCTGATTTCAATATTGATGAAGTGTTGATAAAGTGGAGAGATGAAAATCAAGTGATTTTGGCCCAAGGTCTGCCCCCTTGTCCTCATGAGGTTTTAAAAGGATCCCCTATTTCCTTTTCCCAACCTGATTTTGATGAGCCTTGTGTGCCCCCTAATTTTCTAGAGAAAGCTCCCTGTGTGTGCTAAATCCTTTCTATCAGATGGCACTTGCTCATTCTAGCTCATCCAATGCATCAATCGATCCTGCATTTAATCTCATATGCCTAGCTTTTTAGCATGCCTATTTTCAGATAGCTCTTCCTGTACATGAGTAGACCCTCCCAAATCTTCCCCAACCTCCTCAAGTCTTTCAACATGATCTCCAAATTCCAAGCTAGAAAAAGGAACATCATGAACTAGCCCAGGACCTTGAAGAGGATAAAGTTACTCCTTGTTCACAAGGGGAAAATTCCAATCCCAAGGTCACGAGTTGGAAGCAAACAGTGGAATCTTAGGGTAGAAAGGAAGAGGAGGAGAAAAGTTTTCTCTAACCCTTGAAGAAGATGAGGCTGCTCTTACTCTCGATGATGATTGTGACCTCCAGGAAAGGCTCTTTTAGGAAGATATAGTTAGGCGGATTGTAGAGTTGGAGTTCAGAGCGAGTTTCCTCAGCCAACGTGTGGTGGATGTTTCAAACCAAATAACAGATCCCATGTCTGAACACACTCCATCTAAACACCTCCAAGAGAGCTATCAGGCCACACCTAATATTGATGAAGTGTTGGCCAAGTGGAAGGAGGAGAATCATTTGATTCTAGCTCAAGGACTGCCTCCCCTTCCACATGTTTGTTTCACTTCACCCCTTCTCAAGGAAGAACCTGTCTGCAGGAGGTAAGTGAGGAGCAAAAGACCCAATCTGTAGTTTTCCAAGAGGCTATCATGAGTGATAATGAAGAAGAAATCATCATCGATGCCCCTTGTGAAGACTTCATCAATAATGGAGAAGACATAGGTCATGCATACATGCAGATGTTCTAGCAATACAAAGAGGAACTTAAGCATGGTGAGCTCTCTCCCCCTTTGTTTGATGAACTTCTTTGTTGCTTCGATGAAGAGGATGACTATGCTGAGGAGATAGAGTTGGAGGAGGATTAGGAAAATATCTTTGAACATCTAGAGATCCTGATCTTTGAGGAGGAAAAGGAGAGGTCTGTCTTCCTCGAGGAAAAATTTGAAGAAGAAAGTTTTAAATAGAGAGGTGATGTTCTATGGGATGAAAAATCAATTTGTGATTCCATTTTAGACATCACCATAGTCACCCTTCTTCAAGAAATCTAAGAGGAAGTAGAGGATGATTTTGACATGGTCTTCAATGAAGCAGAAGGAAATGGGTCAAACCATGATGCACTGCAAAGGGACCATGCACAACAAAGGGCTTATGGTGATGAGCCAACAGCCACAATTTTCTTGGTGAAATGCACTAGCATGAAGGAATGACATTCAACAAGATTCCAAGAATAAATAGAGTACGTATATGTTGGAATCATGTTTAAATCTAATCCACTTGAAGGCAGGTCAACCAAGGTGACATGCAAGAGGAGCAGGTCACCAACTCTCCATTTCATTCAGCCACTTGTCTAGCACCATAAGTCTTCTTGCTAGGAAGGGGACTTAAGAAGTTTTCCTTTTGATCTAGGAGGGAGGCAAATATTCTTGGTTAGCTGTATATAGTAGTTTGCTTTCAATTTCTTTTCCTGCTTTCCCTAAGTGCAGTTTGTACAGGTAGTGTTTTTAGCCTTGTGTGTGTTTTCCTTTGTGTGTGGGGTAAAAGGCTTCATGTTTGATTCTGGGATCCCTCAAGGCAATATCTAACTCTTTCATAGCTGCATCTGACTTCGTGCCCAATGGACTAGAAGGCAACTGGTCTCTAAGCATAACAGGCATGCTTCCCTTGGGAGTCGCCAATTTGTTGACCATTTTTGCCCAACAGGCCAAAAATTGGTCCCCCCCTTTTTCATGCTATTTTAAGCTATTACTTTTGATTTTTTCATGAGTCTTTCCATTTCTATAGACTCTACAAGTTTTATATAGACTTCACAAAGACTTCTACGAACTTTGTAGGTATAGTCTTTTGGCAAACGAAGAACCAATTCAGAGATTGCAAGGTTTTACAAAGCTTCTTCGGACTCTTGTCTAAAGAAATTCATAAGGAAAGAAAGCTAAAATGGTTTAAGGACACTTTTCCTTAAGGTTGGAAGAGTGGTTCAACGACATAATCTTTCCAAGAGTTAGCACCTTTGAACCGTTGAACCACTGAATCGGTTCAATGCCTTGGTTCAACGCCTTGGTTCAACGCTTCAGTTCAAAGCCTTGGTTCAATTGGCAAAGTTCATTGCTTTGGTTCAAAGCTAAGTTCATCGATAGGTTCAATCAAATGGTTCATCGCTTTAGTTTAAAGCCTTGGTTTAATCGGTAGGTTCAATCAAAGTTCATCACTTTGGTTCAATCAAACAGTTCATCGGCTTGGTTCAACACATTGGTTCAACATTTTGGTTCAATGCTTCAGTTCAATCGAATGGTTCAATCACTTAGTTCAATGCAAATTTCATCAGCAGGTTCAATCAAATGGTTTATTTCATCAGCTCAATCCAAATGGTTCAACAGGCTTGGTTCATCAAATGGTCCAACAAACATTTGAACCATTGAACCAATTTAATGAATTGGTTCAACGGTTGGTTCAAAGGAGTAGTTCAATCAAAGGTTTAAGCCTCTTGAAGGACAAGTGCCCTTGCGAAGGGTAGTTCTAGGTTCAAGAGCCCTTGCAGAGGGTAGGGAATGCTTCAAAGAGGCCACAAAGAAGCAGCTAAGATCTTTCAAAATTTTGTTAAGGCAAAGTCATGAATTCTTTTAGACTTTTGTTTGAAGGATTTCCTTTGGACAAAATTTTTGAAGGAATTCAAGGAAGCCACAAGCAAAAAGCCTGAGAGGAAATTTCTGAAGGCAAAGTCACAAGGTAATTCTTGCAGACTTTTTGTCTATGGGAAAAAGCCTGAAGCAAGAAAGCCAGTGGGAAAAAATCCCACAAAAAAATCCTGCAGGGAAAAGGCCGAAGCAAAAAGTTGAAGGAATTTGCCAAGGATGGTGATGTCCCAAAAGCCATGAACTTTAATAAGATAGACTAGCCATTGGTTTTTAAACTATGGTGAGCCCATGAATGTCTAGAGCGTGGAAGGCACCAAGTGGAAATTGCGGAAGGCTTTGACATGCTTTTTTAGGAGCAACAAAATGTGCCATGTGTCCCTTGTAAGGCTTAACGAAAGCTGACAAGTGTCAGCTTTCGCAGTCTCTCTCTTTTGTCCCACGAGAACTATGGTGGGACTCAGATGAATTGCTAAAGAAAGTGGAAGCCAACACATGTCCTCTTTTGTAGGGCCTTCAAAGGGTGCCTAAAGCTTCCATGAGTCAATTAGATGCTACCACGTGTCCTATCCATTTTATAGCAGAACGTGCCATGTGTCACTCACTAGAATCAATGGAAAATGGCCAAGGCAAGTAGTGAGAGCGCAAGGAACGTAGTGACCCGCTAGAAGATAACCCCAAGGCTAAAGGAGCCAGGAAGAGACAAGGCAAGGAGGAAGATGAAGTGAAAGAAAAGAAAAAGTAGTCCAAGTGGTGAGGAGAGGTGAGTTGTTGCTAGATGGTCATCAAATAGCACAAATAGTGAGTGGCGAAGCCTACTTTTTCCATTTGGCATTTACGAGGGGACAAACTACAGTCTATTTGCAAGAAGAAAGCAGTCTATTTGTAGAAAAGAGGCATGACCATGTTTTTCACATTAATGTGGAATGCCTAAGTTAAAGCAGGAATCAATAATCAAATGGCTCCCTCTTCCCAAGGCTCAGAGCGCACATGAGCCAGCATGCAAAAAGAGTGCCAAATTCTTTCCCAAAAATTGCTAAGTTATCTTCCTCTCTCTATATATTGTAAAGCTTCTCATTTGAGAAAATATCCATTCTCTCAGCCTTAAGGCAAAACTCTGTCCAAAAATCTCTCGGGGCTTGTAAGGCAGAGCTCTGCCATATTTCACCTTGAATCAGGACTTAGCAATTTTACCTCTATCTAGACTTGCACTTTAAAGTATATGTTTGTGTTCTTATTTTGTGTTAAGTCATTATCTTTCATGCTTTTCACAGATTGATTATAACATGTCCAATGCATTGTGAAGTCTCTTTTCTGTAGGTCTGCCAGAAGTGTCTACAGCAAGAATATAGGCGCATGTGAATAGGCTGTCAAAGTGTGTCTGAGAACACCTTTGCTAGTTCCTTCCTCCTTGTATCTCTATGGAACCCTGAATCATTGAAACAAAAGAGTTTCCCACATCAGATGAAGTGTATGGGTGTTTCTTCCTGGTGAAAAGTGTATGTTCAGGCTGGGTGGGTCAACTTTTTTGGTGTATCACCTTTTCATTTTTAGGCTTAGGTTCTGTTTTCAGCGTCTCTCTCTCCCTTTTCATCCCCCTTTTTTACATTTGTTTGTTAGCAGTAGGAGAAACCAGGACCTAAAAGATACATCAGAGGGAGCTATCCCGTATTTAGAGACTCTCCCCTCCAGCTTTGCTGGTCCCATAGGTGAGAGGGGAGTTTCCATTATTGCGTGTGGAAGGGCAGGAGTTAGGCATCCTACCCTGGGTGCAATCCATTGCATCAACAGTATGTAAATTATGTGACATTATATGGCATTACTTATATGCTCATTACTTGTTATTATGGTGCCATGATTCATAGCATGCATTAATCCTACTCTCTACTTTTTCTTTGGTGCCATGATACATATCATGCACATGATTCTTATGTGCTTCAATGATATATCTTTATAACACATGTTTCATATATAATTTAATGTTATATTTAGATACTATGATGCAATAAATTCAAAATTTTTATAGCTACTACATGATTACGTCTTTCACATATTACATAACTCTTATTTTGAGCTAAGTGACTTGTAGGTTACGTCCCTCATCTTAAAAGGGGTTCATCATAATGGGGTTATACTGAGAAATCAATTCCTCATGAACAAAATTTTAGATTTATGACACTATATAATTTCAAAAATTACAACATGATTCATAATTTTTAGATTATGTGACATGCATGTGCACTCATTCCTATATTTATTTCAATATAAATCCACATACACTTGACACATATGCATGGGCATGTGTAAAGAAATTTGGATTACAAGATACATATTTTAAAAAAGTTATAAGTTAAAATGACATTCAATATAGTATAGGGGGCATGTTACTCATTCATGTTCAAGTTACTACATGGAAAATTTAAAATTATCAAGTTAAAACTTTAAAAAGTTTCAAATAGAATATGTATTTATATGTAGTGGTGTGATTCATCTTCATATTATAGGTGGGCCACGTTAGAGTCTAGTGACACTCATTATCTATGGTTTCACCTTTTCTATGTAATGATCCACATTTGGTAATTCTACCCCTTCAATCATTTTATAGAGTGATCTACACAATCAAAAGAGAGTTTGAACATACACTTTTTCAAAATCAAGAACATTCAATGTTTTTAAATTGAGACTTGATCACTCTCAATTCTCCATAGTTTAATAATATCCAAATAACTCAACAAGGGAACAAACACTTCTCCAATTTCAAGTTACAGGGAAATTATTTTTCATACTCTCTCAGGTGTATAATTTCCTTAATATATTTTCAAAATTAAAATTTCAAGGTTCATATTTTCAATTTTAAAAAATAAAATAAAAACTATTTTTAGTGGCAATGTTATAGGTTTCACATTAACACTTCTGAAACGATCAAGTTTTGCATCAAAGGACAAAGTGTGTACACACACTTAGGTTTGAATTTAATTTAATCTAGTAATTTCACTTTATTTCATCATTATAATGAAGTGAAAGAAAATGTAGACAAATAAAATTAATCATTAAATGTTTGACAATGTTTGATCTTGACATTTTTATCTCGCTTCATCTATTCATCATTTCATTAACTCAAAATATATAAAGAGAGCCTCCACTATATTTAAAATAATTAAAATATCATACATGCATCCCTATTTTAATCTTATTCATCCCTATTCAGTCCATAAGTTATTTTTAGACAATTTTTAGTAGTCTTTGTCTTTTTGGGATAGGTCTATGCTAGGTCAGACATGGCCTCATTACAGCCTTGTCACTTGGCGTGGCCTTGTCTCTTGCACTCCAATGAATACTTTTTAAATTTGAGAAATTTCACAATAGATATCACACATATTTTATAAATATATTAGCATAAATTTTATAAATATTCCCTTATATAAGCACATCAAGGATTCTCTAAATATATCTAGAAATCAATTAAAAATATACTACACACTGAGTAAAAGAGAACTATTTCTTCCAATTTTAATTCTGATGCATTCTAATAGTCATAGACCAAGTTTGAATATATTTTATTTTAGGTCAAGGGCATCCATTGTCAATCATTTAAACTAATTTTATAGATATATTCATATAGTTTCACAATCTTGAATCACATAATCACCTTAGGAGGGAGAACTATATTAGTCTAAGGCTCATTTGGGCTTTGTAGGCAACACTCAAAATACATAGGATTTTCTAAGGGTAGATTAGATATTTACATATTCTTATTCCCCCTTTAGAATTTGATCTCTATTGTGATTATTGTGTAGGAATAAGGGTTTGTATTTTAAAGGTATTTTACATGGCATATCAACACATAAAATTAATTAATAACCTTTGTAGATAGTCGCACAAGCCCATATTACAAAATCAGGCATATAGTTAACCAAGACATGATCATAATCAAAAGATAAAGCTATAGTGAATCCCTATCCTCCTATGGACTTGTCTCAATGCAATTTAAATATTTATTTTTAGGTGGGGCACTATTTTTAGGTCTTTCTAGCCTATTTCCAATCACACTTAGTTTGCACGTTTAGCATAATATATTTTTTTTAGGGAGGTTTGCATATATGCAAGCCTACTTACTATTTTTTAATAATCTCCAATTTTATAAATTCAATATTTTATTATCTTATATTGTATATTCTTGTATTTTGATTTCAATAATTTAGATCTATTAGTGTAATCACTCTAAACTGGTCAAACAAACACACATATTATGTTTTTTCATGGTCTTTTCACAGGAGACTCCGACTAGAGAATATGAGCTTTATTCACATTTAGCCATGTCCTCTTGTCTGTCTTATCTTAGTCTTATTACATTCCCTAGACATCTCTTTGCTTATTCCTAGTCATCTGTAGCTTACCAAGTTTGACCCTTTCATGGCCAAATACCTCTTTTAGACCCTGACCCATCCCCTTAGGTCCCAAACCCCCTAGACAACAGTGCCCAAATATGGACTACATTGCTAAAACCCAAGGAGTTTAATTTTTGACGCTATTATCCAAGCCTAGTTTTGGTTCTAATGGTTAGTTTCTTCCATAGGATAAGTCTCACCCCTTTTCTTTTCTTCATTCCTAAGTTTTCCAATGTCAGCCAAATACGAATAAAGCTCCCAAATTTGAAATAATGAGTCTCCTATATAAAAGACTACATAAGGCATTTTATATCTATCACTTACTACTTTAGCATATTAGACATAATAAAAATTAGTCAATAATATAGCTTATTTTTTCTACATCACACATAGATTTGCATGCTTGATCAAGGAAGGGTTTAAGTGAAATTCATTCTTGCATCAATCGTGCACATCGACTATGCACATTCCCTAAAGGATAACTACATTAGATCTGAGACCCTAACTTGAGGGTCAATGTAGGTAGTAATAAAAACAACATGGGCTATTGATGTTGTGATCATTATTCCCCTAACCTAGTTTTTCTCCCTTTTGCTTTTGATCTATTTGTGATTTACATGTGCATAGACAAGTACAAGTATCAAATATGGAAACAGACCTACAATAAGTTTTGGTGAATCTTAGGAGCTAAAATTTGGTATGTATGGTCTCCTGAAATAGATGAACAAAACCTAGAAAGATCTAAAAGCTTAGATCCATAAGACTATAGTACCAAAACTAGGACTACAATGCTGGACCTCTAGGTGTCCCATTTTTGGCACTCCTATCCAAATAAAAAATAGACTTATGGGTCCTATTTTTGATAGTTTTCCTAGACAAACTGGCAAATATCAACCTTTAAATCATCCATCTTAGTATATAACCAACTAAGTTTTATTCTCTTCCCTCTTGTTTGTTATTTTTAGAAATCAATTAAGCACTTCTAGATTCAACAAATTAGTAGGTTAATTAAGGCATATTTATTTACTCATTTTTTTTGTAGTCTAGACCCCTTTACTATTTAGGAAATCAACCCCTATAGTTTCCCAAATTTAGTAAAACAATTAGTCTAATTTATTTAATTCAAAATAGACTATAAAATATAATAGATAATGATGTGATCTAGGAATTTGACTCAAGAGAGGATGTTTAGTATGGTGTTATTGCAAAATGAAAATAAAATAAAATAAACACACTAATATTATAACATCTGTAGGCCTATACACTAGGGAGAGCTTAGTTAACAAAATTAAATGACAAACACAACTAAAAAGAAAGGAATAAAACACAAGAATTCCTTCACCTTCCTTGGATGCTCTAGATGCCTTTGTAGTAGAGGCTTGCATGGCTTGTGCTCATGAAGTCCTTGGCAATGGAAGCTTGGCTAACTCCATCTCTCCTTGAAACCTTTTGGATTTGGCTTGGGTTGGATTGGAATAAATTTGGCATGGTAACACTAATTGAAATAGATTTTGTAATAATTTGTGCATTATAAATTTGCACCAAAATAGCTTTGAAATGATATTATGAGGCCTCTTATTTATAGATTTTTGGATTTGATTAAAATCAACCTCAACCATCCATCTCAAGATTGAGATGTGTGGTTGAGGATTAATTAAAATTTTGGAATTAATTTTGTAATTATCCTCATCATGACATTGGAATAAGGGGTGATTAAGAGGCATGGAGGGCATCATGGAGGGCATTGATGAGGCATGTAGGGCATGAATCCTGATATTTGTGGCATTTATGGCCTAAAGATGTCTTCCCAAAAAATGAGGTCACCTGATGATATAGATATTTAATATTCATTTACAAAACAAAGTATTCAACAAGTTTCCATGGAATTATTGATTAAGCCTTGATTTGGGTTAATTAGCTCTTCAACATGCTTAAGCACTTTGTGCACAAATTACTCAAATTGATTAGAATGCCTTGTTATTGGTCCAAAATTTGACTAGATTGAAATTAGAAGCCTATGTTAGATGTGTTGAAACCGTATTCCCATTTAGGTTGTTACCAAAAAATAATAATGAAGGCATGCATCTTGTACAAAATATTTGATAAGAAAGATAAATCCAAAGCATCCAAGTGCAAAATTGACATTTTGACTTGAAATGATCTGATCAAAGTTAGCTAGCCCATAAATTGCATTGCCCCATTTAGGGATACCCTAGCCAAAATCAACACTTGAACATGTCAGTTTCACATCATTTAGCATGCTTTAGTATTTTTAAGCCAAATTGCACATTTTGGGTGGAAATTAGCCAAAAGCCTAATTGAAGGTTATCGGTGGCCAGATTTAGGTGTCTACAAATTGCCCTTATTTAGGAAGATGTTGTAAATTGTAGGTAAAGCAATGTCTTATTAAATAATTAGAGATGGCCTATATGCCAAAAAGATGATTATGGTTGAATAACAAAGCCCCAAAAAGTGTTTGGGAAGCCTATGATGATGCCCCCTCAAGGGAGTGGCTGCCACATTTGTTCACGGATGGTCCCTAAAAAAGAAATAAGAAGAAAAGTGGAATTAATATATGGTTTAGATTAATATAAATAAGAAAATACTTGCATGAATTGATGTAAAAAGGATGTTGATTTGCCCAAAGACAATTATAATTAGGAATAAAAGTCAAAATAATGATTTGCCCATATGTGGTTATAATCATTACGACCAGTTAGGGCTGATTAGCAAGCATAACTCAAATATATAACCTAGAATACAAATTAAATATGAGTGAGCATAAAATGATGAAAGAGATGGATATAGGAATGAGATTGATCAATAGAATGATTCAATTGTACCTGCCAATGAGGAGATACTCATCCTGATTAACAATGATACAAATAAGATGGTCAAATGAGTTATATTGATCAAGGGTGGGATTTAAGAATTTTCCAAGGTGCCAAGGAGAAAATTTTGTGGCTCCATTAATTGTAGACCTTCATGAATCTAGTTTTTGTTGTAGCATGTGATGGTAGGCTTCATGATAGAACACCATGAAGACTTGGCCAAAATATGCATAAGGACTGACTCTTGATCCAATAAACACTTCAAAATAATGTACCAATGATAAAAACCGTGATGACAATGTTGATGTATGAATATGGATAGACTCAAGAATAATGTGCTTGGAGAATCACCCAATGAACACATATAGACCGAGCCAAGGCAATAATGCTAAAAACAAACAAATAGGCAAGTGAATAAATAAACAAACAAACAAAAAGAAATCTTGAAAACTAAAGCAAAAGAAAGCATCCAAACAATGGCAATGCCTTAGTAAGGTGAATCGAGGATAACTAACTAGGCTTAGACATGATAAATGTTTTTATATTTTGAAATATTATGAATGTTTTTGGAATTTTGAGGTATCTTAACTCATTAGAGAATGATAAGATACCTACTCATAAAATGGTGAGAGTGTTTGGCTTAGGTTGCTCACAAAATAGTGAGAGCATATGGAAAGGGGGATTGAGGTGACCTCAACATGAATTGAGCATGAATCACATAGTCTCAAAATGACCTCAAGTCATAGTAATTCCATCCACACAAAAGGTGGGGAAAAACCAACTAGGTCCCAGCAAGTTCTCAAATCTAGAAAATGGTTAGTCAAATAAAAATAGTAATGGCAAGATGATGTGGCAATGCATGATAAACAAGTGTTGCCCCTAGTTTTCCCATAGGTGATTATAACTAGAATACAATGGCATAGGTTAATAATATTAATTTTCCCATAGGTGATTATAATTAGTATCAAGATTGGTGAAACATTTATTTGTCCATAGGTGGTTATAATCAGGCTCACATAAACAAGCTTAATAGGATGAAAGATATCTTTCCAGATCAATTGTCACACTACTTTCATAGACTATCATTGAAACATGGATTGGATTGATTGTTGAAACTTGATCAGAATCCTCTCACAAAAAGTGTAGGAAGAACCAAAAGAACTAAGATCAAAATAGGATTGGGTAGGATGACTAAAAATAGGCTTTAGTCTAGATAAGAATGGAATGATAGGATGGTATGGTCTTGCTTAGGATAATGATGGTCTAGATAGATTGGATAAAATGGTAAGAGGGTTGCCCCGAAGTGATGGGGTGAATGGATATGTACTTTGACAATGGCAAATGGATATGTAAAAATGGCAATGACATGGTACACATTTTTGGCCTGGATGTGGTTTTTAATTTTGTTGTTCCTATAATGGGGAAATGCACATCCTAATCAACAAATGATACAAATAAAATACTTGATTATGTTAATTGCTAGCCCACATCTAATTGAAATAACTACTCTATCAAAAACTGGTTGCATATTTAGATGCCAAGAATGTTGTTATGTTCTTCCTTGGTCATTGATTTTGATTCCTTCAAGTGTTGAGACAAGGTATCTTTGTAGCTTCTGTAAAGGAAAGTGTCGTCATGGATGGTAAATAAGGACAAATAATGGATGGTAGGTTTGTTTATGAAATGGAATGGTAGATGATATTAGAATGTTGAATGGTGAGGAAATAAATGAAGATCAGGACTTTTAGTCACACATAATGTTGCTAATATTAGATTCAACATAATTTTGGTTGTGGTGGGGCTGAAGACTTGTTCTCTTGATAGGACCACCAAAATTTTATATTGTTTGATCTTGAGAGTAGCTACCATCTAATTAGGCTATAGATTGGAAGCTATTTTGATTTGATCTTTGATTTTGTCTTCATCAAGTAGTGAAGAACTTTTGTGCTCAACTATTGGTGCCTCCATGAGGTTTTCACTAATGAAGTTGTCTTTATTGTCTTGTAGCACCTCTAAGAAGGTTTCACTAATTAATGTTGACTTTTGACTTTGATTGTCTTTTAGCACTTCCAAAAAAGTTTCACTAGAAGGTGCTGAGTTTTGACTTAAATTATCCCCTAGCACCTCTGAAAATGTTTTACTAGGAGAGTGTTCTTCTGCTACATGAATATTGTTTTGGCCTCCTTGCTCCTCTTCAAATACTATGTCACCATGGATGCAGTTTAACAAAGTGTGATTTTGTTAGTCCCAATCGACACTTATGGGAGATGGAATGTCAATAATATGGCTATTTTGGTTGATGGTAATGGCCTGTAAAATGGTAATGAAATGGGGAGAGGATGCATAATCCTCATAGAAGATACTAGGATAACTTGTGTCTAAGCTGAAGTACTCATCTTCAAAAATTTTAGAAGGTAAAAAATGTATTCAAATTGATCAACGAGGTATGCGTGACCAATTTTGTAACAACCATGAACATATTATTCATTTGAATCTGATTCTAACTCAAGGGACCCTGAATCTAATGTTAAAATTGATGTTGATTTAGATTATAAATCTGATGTCAGTCCAAGAGTAAAAACTGACTCTAACTCTGATTATTCATCTGATGGGTACTCTGTTATAATGATATCTTATTGAATATTTGGTTTTATACTAGTAACAGCCTGTGATGGCATGATGGGCTCCATAAATATTGGTTTGTCAAAGTGATACTCCTCTAGGATGGGAAAAAGGTCAAGAGATAACTCCTTAGAGATTGGCTTATCAATAGGAGGCTCTTGAAAAATAAGCACATGGTCAAGGTAATGATCTGCCCAAAAGTAGCTATAATCATTAAGAAGTGACTTAATCAAGACTAGCTCATCAGAGTGAGACTCCTTGATAACTGGTATAAGATCAATATAAAATTTATCATAGGTTGACTTATTACAAATGGTTGATTCAATAGAAACATATTAGATTGGTTGGTTCTCTTGGCCTTGGTTTCCAATGATTTGGAAAATACTAGTTTTTAACATAGCTTTGTCTTCGAATGATTGGATTGATTGAGGTTTGGTTGGGATTGGTACTAGATGAGTAATGACTTGTGATTGTATAATGGTAGGGCCTTGGGGAGCATGATTTCTTGCATGAGCCAAAGGACAAAGTCCTGAGATGGTAATGATAGGGCATTGTGGGGATTGATTACCCACACAGGTCAAAGGACTAGGTCTTATAATGATGAAGGGGTGTTTTGGAGCTTGATTACTTGCACAAGCCAAAGGATGAGGTTCAATTATATAAATGGTTTGGCATTATGGAACTTTATTTCTCACAAAAACTAAAGGATGAGGTTTTAGTATGGGAATGGTGCAATACTATGGTCCTAGAATAGAAATGGTATGATGTGGTGGAGCCTGATTACTTGAAAAAGCCAAAGCATCCAAGTTTTCCTCATAAACCATATCATCCTAGTCATAAGATGGCTCATAAGCTATTTCTTGACTATGTTCCATGTAGTGATTATTGTAAAGAGGGTACAGATCCATATCCCAAACAACATTATCTATAGTTGGGTCTTCAAATTCTTAATCATAAACCTCTTCATACCAATCAAGGTCTCAAGTTAGATCGTAAGTTGTTTCATGACTTTGTCCCCATGAATGATTAATATGAGGTGGATAGAAATATATCTCAAAAACCATATTAGCATCTTTGGGGTCTTGACAAAAGCCATAAAAGTCATTTTGTGCAGCCATTCTATCATAAGTTAGATTGTAAGTGACTCCACCATAAGTGTAGTGAGACATATCCACATAAATGATGAAATATCTAAAAACAAAAAGACTTAGAGTTCTACAAACTCTAAAAAACTATGTCCAAAGGACAAATGGTTCAAACTTGGTCTAACTTGGTCGAAGGAGTGGAGCTGTATCTCCAATGTGGTTTGAAAATGGATTTGTATCTCCAAAATGATTTGTGCTAAGACTAGGCATAAAATAGCCTAACATCAAATGTCATATGCATAAAAGGTCAAGTGTTTGAATAAAAATTGGCATGTCAAAGGTCTAGGTCAAAGTGTTCCAAACAAGGCTAAAGTAGGAAAGGAAAAAGTTGAGTTGCTAGGTCTTTTATCCAAACATAGAGTCAAAATATAGGATCAAACAAATATGCATGATGTGATTTTATTTAATCTAAAAAGTTTGGAAGTAACTTTAACATAGACTTGACACACATAATCAAACATAAATATGATCAATTGGCATAAGGAATAAGATAAAAGGATCTTTGATAAAGGTTGTGTTCTCCCAAATAAAGGCACAAACAATGATGAGGATAGGCACTGAACAAATAAACCATCAATAGTTTCCAAATTTGGGTAATCAATTAACTGAAGTTATGCAACCTAAAAGAGAAAGATCTATGTATTAGGTCCACAAATTGAGGCCTAAATAAAAATTAATCAATGCTTAGATCCAAACTTGACAAGGTTAATTAAAAACTCAAAGGTAAAAACTAGGATTTGAATAAATAAGCTAGATAAGATTGGACAAAATGATGGCATAAAATAATGGTCCAAATGGTATGCATGACATGGTTTGAAACAAATGGTTTTTGATACAAAGTAAACTAGTCTTGAAATAAATTGATTAGCCTAATGACATAAGCATGCTCAAATGATGTGGTCAATGTTATGTTTCAAAAGACTCAAAGGCACCAATGGTTTGACATAATTTGTACAACATAATGCTACTCTTTTTAACTCAAATGACACACACACACAAACAAGTTTATCAAAAATTTCAAGGCATAAGTGTGGTGTAAAATGACCAGTACAACACCTCTTTAGACAAAAGAGTGATGCATAGACAAATTGGATTTGACATGGCTTTATGAAAAAACAATTTTTAGTCTCAAAACATACTAAATGAGAAAATGATCCAAAAATATACTAAGTATAATCATCCATATCCTAGCAAGGGTATGGCAAAATGGGGTTGACTAAAACTAGCAAGGTTTCGATCATTCTAGGGGAATCAATTACATAATGAGTTTCATGCCAAACAATGAAAAATAAAAGTATAAAAATTGGGTGATAGTGGCATTGGCTAGTTGTAAAAAGGTCTAGTCCTTTTTAAAACCACTACATCCTATTGTTCATTCAGTGTAGTGTAATGTCCAAATGCAAATACGTCTTATATGCAACTCAGAAGGAGTAAGTGAAGTCAATGCCGAGAGATGAAACCCCAGGTTAAAGCTTCCCTAAAGAACTTGTAGGAGATAATGACATCTCCATCACAAGCTAATATGCATAAAAATAAATAAAACATGAAATATAAAGACTTTAGGGTCATTTTCAAGGTCACCCAAACTTTGACAAGTTTTTGGGGAGTGCTTTAGATGACTTTATTTCTAAGCCTTGGACTAGGCTTCTTGTAATAGGAATGATGCTTTTGATTCTAAGGGTTCCCTATAGAGGAGAAATGGAAGAGCATACATGCAAAATTCCTCTTTTTTCTAAACAAAAATTTAATTAAACAACTATTGCAATCAAGAATTGACAAGTGTGTTCAATTTTAAACCCAAAATGAAAGATTTTGTGGTATTCATTTGACCCCTTGCTCTTAGTTGTAAACTTTGAAAACATTCACCAAAACATCTAAATTCTTTGTTAAACACCAAAACAAAGTTTCTGATTAATTTTTTAGCATGCAAAAGGTGATTTAAACATGTTTTGAGTAAATATCAAGCTTGGTTTTGCAACAAAAATGTTAGCATGTCCTTTAGTTTTGAAGCTCTTTTTAGCTTGAAATAATGAACTTTGAAAAAGTAGCTCTCGAGCCTGTGTTTTTGGAAAAACCTAGCGACTAACATCAACTATTACGACCAACATTGGTTACTTGGCTAACTGAGATCTAATCAATGTCAATTTTGCTAACTGATGTAAGCTAAGATAGGTAATCGATATCGGTATTACTTGTCGATATCGGTTACTGTGTAAAATTGTGGCAAGCAAAAATGGCAAAATAAAGTTAGAAAATCAATTTTCAAGAGTTTTAAAGGCTTAAATAAATATTTTAGAGTTGAAAAATGATATCCTTTATGGATGAGATGCGTCTAGTCCCATCGAGTGTGCCATAATGTGATCTAGGAATTTTACTCAAGAGAGGATGGTTAGTATGGTGTTAGTTCCAAAATGAAAAAAATGAAATAAACACACTAATAACATAACATCTCTAGGCCTAGACACTAAGGAGAGCTTAGTTAACAAAATAAAATGACAAACACAACTAAAAATCAAGGAATAAAACACAATAATTCCTTCACCTTCTTTGGATACTCCAAATGCCTTTGTAGTAGTGGCTTGCTCGGCTTGTGATCATGAAGTCCTTGGTAATGGAAGCTTGGCTAGCTCCATCTCTCCTTGGCACCTTTTGGATTTAGATTGGCTTGGATTGAAATCAATTTGGCATGGTAACACTAATTTCAATAGATTTTGGAATCATTTGTGAATTATAACTTTACACCAAAATAGCTTTAAAATGATGTTGTGAGGCCTCCTATTTATAGATTTTTGGATTTGATCAGAGTCAACCTCAACCATCCATCTCAATATTGAGATGTGTGGTTGAGGATTAATTCAATTTTTGAAATTATGTTTGTAATTATCCTCATCATGAAATTGGAATAAGGGGAAATTAAGAGGCATGGAGGGCATCATGGAGGGCATTGATGAGGCATGGAGGGCATGAATCCTGATATTTGTGGTATTTATGGCCTAGGGATGTCTTCCCAAGAAATGAGGTCACCTGATGATGAAAATATTCAATATTAATTTCTAAAATAAATTATTCAACAAGTTTCCATGGAATTATTGATTAGGCCTTGATTTGGGTTAATTAGCTCTTAAGCATGCTTAAGCACTTTGTGCATAAATTACTCAAATTGATTAGAATGCCTTGTTATTGGTCTAAAATTTTACTAGATTAGAATTGGAAGTCCATGTTAGATGTGTTGGAACTGTATTACAATTTAGAATGTTACCAACAAAAAATTATGAAGGCATGCATCTTATGCTTAATATTTGATAGGAAAGAGCAATCTGGAACACCCAGGTGCAAAATTGACATTTTGACTCAAAATGATCTGATTAAAGCTAGCTGGCCCATAAATAACATTACCCCATTTAGGGATACCCTAGCTAAAATAAGCACTTTAAGATGTCAATTTCACATCATTTATCATGTTTTCATGTTTTTAAGCCAAATTATGCATTTTTGGTGGAAATTGGCCGAAAGCCTAGTTGGAGGTTATTAGTAGCCAGATTTAGGTGTCTACAAATGGAATGGGTGTGGGTAATATAATGTTATGGATAATGACTACCCTATTAATATTATAGTTGGTTTAAAATACTTAACATCATTGAATGGGTTTCATTATGTATGTATTGTATTGGTGTGGTGAGCCCATTAAATACTGTGATGCCATTGACTAGGACTATATAGCCTAGTATGGTAGTGTGGGTGGCCCAACATACTAGTGAACCCCTCCACTATTAAATTTGATATTATGATGCCATTATAATTTCCATCTAGCCATTGGCTAACATTAACCATATTTATGGGAGAATTGTGGGACTTGGTTTACCAATACCAATTGACCTAATACCAAGTTATTCCTATACTAAGACATTGATGTTGGAATCAATAGAATACCAAGGTTGTCTCAATACCTAAGCAAACCAACTATCTATCTCCTATCTTGAGACAATAACCATGTTTCATGATTGAAAAACAACTCATCTCATGTGTGTATATCTCATATATACATGTGACATGATATAGGTTACATGTGACATGATAGAGACATATTAACTATAGTGTAGCACTATATAAATATAGAGGGTCAATGTCATGTGTTGATTGTTGAGGTGCACTTTGGTAATCTCATGTCCTAAAAGTTCATATAAAAATTAATATAGTGTTGTTGTGTTATGTTTTACCTATAACCCCCATAATATCAATAAAAAATGACATAAATGGGTTGTTACGTATGCACAAGTCACTAATATGACCCAAATTGCCCCAATCATACCACTTTATCTTGATTTAAAAGTTAATTGAGGTGATCACCCATATATATGCCCCAAATCATTTTCATTTATCTTAGTCACAAATGGATATGGTATTTTATTATGACTTTTGACACATGAGGGACTTAATCACAAATTAAATCAACATAAAGGGGTGGTTGGGTGTGTACAGGTCACCAATGTGACTTATTTTACCCCAATCACACCACTTTGGCTTGAATTTGAAGTGAGTTGGGATGACCATGCATAATTGTGGCCAAAATCATTTACATTCCCTTGATTGCAAGTGGATATATTGTTTTTGTGTCAATTTTGGCCTATAAGGGAACTAATCGTAAGTAAAATCAACATAAATTGGTGGTTGGATGTGAAAGGGTCATAATGTACTTATATTTCCATAATCACACATTTTTTCCAAAATTTTAATATAAATTAGGTGATCATGAAAAAATGTGCCTAAATTTGTTTGCATTTACCTTGGTCTCAAGTGGATATGGTGTTTTTATGTCAATTTTAGCCTATAAGGGACCCAATACAAAGTAAAATCAACATAGAGGGGTAGTTGGGTATGCATGGGTCACTAATGAGACCTATGTTTCCAAATGCACATCACTTTGATATGAATCCAAATAGAATTGGGGTGATCACTCACAAATGTGCCCCAAAATTTCCCCATTTACCTTGGTCAAAAATGATTATGGTGTTGTTGTGTCAATTTTGGCCTATAAGGGACATAATCATAAATAAAATTAGCATAAAGGACTAAATGGGTGTGCGTTGGTTTGTAAATTTTAATTTTGACAAACTTATAACTCTTAAAATTGTTAGCAATCAATTTGTAAGGCCCTAAAACCTAAAGAATGGACATTAGTTGCATAATTTATGCCTTAAAATCCTTAAGTTGAACCTTGGAATAATGAAAATGACAAAGTATTGATCATATTAGATTTTGAAAAAATGTCTTCCAAATTGTAACTCATGGAGTTGTGAGACCAATTCTAGAAGATGCATAATGACCCTAATTTCTTAGATTTACCATAATAAATTTAAGTATAAGTTGAAATTTACATTGTTATATTGATAATTACATTTATATTCCTATATAGTGTTATATTTATAGTCACATTTACATCCCTTATACTTAACATTTATTTTAGTAAAAAATTCCCCACCCTTACCGTTTGGTTATTCAACTTCTTTGCCATATAAACCTTGAATATTGCATAGAATCAATAATGCGTATGCAATTTAAAAGTGCACAACATTATATCATATACATAATTTTACATTTTTATAATCTATATAAATGTAAATGTAAATGCCAACTAGTTTTAATAATGCACATGCATTATAGGCTTGGTATTTACCAAGACTAGCTAAAATAATGCATATGAATTTATGGTTAATTTGAAAAAATGTCCACTTTTTGGCCCATCATCTTCCTTCACTTACCCTCTTCATGGATTCTTCTTTAGATGGATGGGTTTCTTATTTTTATATTTCTCATCTTGGATGTATTAAGTAGCTTATTCATTTCCCACCTGTTGTTTTGGAGGTGATTGAATAAATTTAATCTTGCTTGTAGATGCCTCTTCATTTTTGTAATGCTCTTTGCAATTCTTTATGTGAAGTTTTGGATGAAGCTCCCAAAAGTTTTCATGCCAATTCCCACTCATGCTGTAAGTAATGCAAGGATTCTTGCCCATTCTCTTGGGAAACATGCTCTTCTTTCCCTTACCCAAATCCCTATTTAGAGAGTGTTATTTACAACTTGCATCCTTCTTCTTGAAGGATAATTTCTTCTTTTGGATTTATTTCCTCTTCCAACACATGGCCACATAATGGTTATTAATTCCATAAAAAGAACGTGGATATAAAATATACCAACAATTTTGTGTAACATGGCCAACCTTCTTACATATGATGTAAACAATAGAATATTTGTTCTATCTATACCTTACTGGGATGCCCTTTGTGAAATAATAATGAAGAGGTAACATTTTACCTCCTCCTTTGGGATATTCACCTCTCTTTGGAGATGATTTGAATTCACTCACATAGTCATGAAGTGACAATTTTTTTATCTCCTTGTTCATGAAGTTATTGTCCTATTATTTAAGACTCTTCTTTGGCCCTTTGATGTGGTACAATGATAATTTCCCCTTCATAATATACCTGCCCATTTTTTAATGCACCAAAATCCTCATTAGTTTTGACAAAATAAATGATGCCATTACCTTTCATGGGCTATTTTTGTAGGACTAAAAACTTGGGTTATTTGCCTTTGTAATATTTCCTTACCTCATCTAACTTTGAGCATTTTCCAACTCCCCCTTTACCACTAACATATCCCAAACCCATGTATTTTTGATTTTACTCAACCTTTATGGGATTAGTCATTCTTTGGTCATTAATGCCAATGCCATTTACATAATAACCCATATTGGTTAGAAACTTAGAGCTAAATCCATTAATATGCTTCTAAATAATTCTAAAGAATGAATCTAGATCTTGATGAGAAGAAATATAATGTGGCGGAGTAATTAATTTTCAAACCTTAGTCATGGTTTGTGCATCTTAGGTATAGGACTATCTCCTTTCAATGGTAGACTCTTCTATCTCCTTCACTCCTTCACTACCATCTTGGAACTTTGAAAATATCTATTCCTTGGTTTGTAACTCATGTTCCAACTCATCAATGATACCTATGAGAAATTATCCATGGATTGTAAATCTCTATTACAATTATTTATTCTCATCTTCAAAGTGCCAAAACATATTTATTAATTCAAATTTTACCTCTTGAATTTTATGATTTGTATTTTTCAATATCTTGAAGCCTTTCTCTCTTCAAATATTTACCCATGGTTGAACTTTTGCAACCAAAAAAATTGCACTTCCTTGTCAATAAGCAAACACAAAATAATATATAAAAGTATGAAAATATGTAAACAAACCCTTTTAAGGAAAAAAGAAAACTTGGTTTGATACTAATTTGATCCATTAATTATGTGGATATTATTATAGATAATAAAATATGATTTATATAGCATCTCATTATCTTATACTTGGAAAACACCTATTAGGGCTCTACTCTTCATTTCTAGACCTTCTTGCTATCGAAAGGCTCACATTTGACATCTCACTTTGCCTAGATGTTATCTTATGGTATAAACCTATATTTTATGATGAAATAAATCATATGCACTATAAAAAATATTAAAAATTGATATATATCATTCACTATTAGTTTCATATCCTCAAAATCTTTCTATCTTATTGGATACTTGCATCCCACATAGGGACACTTACATTGATGGAAGCATCCAAATTCTTATCAAGTGTCCCATCCTAAAAATTCATATACTTTGAAAATATTTCAAATCCTAGTGGTAATACCATTTTATTTATTTAAACCTTTCATATATATTTTTAAAATGTGTGGTATAAACACAAATACAAGCCTATTCATTATTCATTTAGTAATACCAAGCAAACACCTATTCAAGGTCACTCAATCATTTGCACAATTTGTTATACTACCTTATTCTTTCTTATTTTCATATAAATCATAGGAATATTCATATTATAGGTATAAATCACTCAAATAACAACCCATGAGTAGTATTTTTCAACTTACAAGATAGTTCATTACATGCCCTTGCATATCGTATATTGTACCCTTGTGCACCCACAAACCAACACCTAAGGGAAAACTATATATGTCTAAGGTACTATTTGGAGTATTGTATATGTAGGTAAAATTAATTTAAAGAGGGTAAATTCAAGTTAGCTTGACATCATGAGACCACTAACCCATTTTTATCAAGGTGCAAAGATATAAGGTGAAGATTTAGGGCTTGATCCATAAACAATCATTGATAGCTTGTACACATAAATAAAATATATCAAAATAAAGGAGACATAAAGCAAAAATAGATAAAAGTGGTATATATGTAATAGAGTGAATATTACCTACTATAAATTTACATTAGGATTAGGACACCTACATTGATGCAAGTTTCCCAAGACTGACATAAGTGTTCATGCCTCCAAAAATAATATTTCCAAAATTTGATGATTAGATCCTGATCTTATCCCTAGATATTTTCACCTATGCAATTATTATATATTATTGCACATTTATAGATAATATAATTTTTATCTCTTCTTAATGTTAATGCAATCATACTACTATTTTGAATGTACTTTTTATATTTAACATATCCCTACATTTTAATTCAAAATATTCATTTATTTGATTTTTCAATTAACTGGTCTACTCTATAATAGTTCTATTCATCATTATGCATTGGATATTATAGCCCTTAAATATTAACCTCACATATATTTCAAAAGGTTAAACATTTGGTGAACCTAACCTCTATGTATTTTTGTGTAAGTCCTAGCTTGCTTCAAGGTTTTTAGGCTATTAAGGTTTCATATTACAATAATTATTAAGTTCTAATTTTTTTATCATGTTGGATTGTTGCTTATAATTTTATGTATCTTTTATCTTATTCTCATGTCCATATTTAAAACATTTAAAATGGATAATAATAAACCTCTTCCTCCTCTTAACCCTAAGAATGGTGATAGCTACCATTCTTCTAACCAGGTCCATGTTATCACTGCTCTAAGGGGTAAAGTCTCCCATCCTATGATTTCAAATAAAGGTAATGAATATATCCTTATTAAACCCCTCTAGCTCCAATATATATTTTATATGTTTTGTGTATTCCTATTAATTCTAAAATATAGTTTGTGCTTGTGAAACCCTTAAAGATGAAATCATTGTTATGAGAATGTTAATAGAAGTTACAAAATCAAAATCACTATTTTAGTTTAAAGATAACACTATTAGAAAATCAGATCACCTATGAAAATAATCTAGAATGTGATAGTGTTAATCATGTGTTTGCATCTTCATCTAGAAATGTTATACTCAACAAGGTTTTATATCAAAATAAGAAACTAAAATAAAATTAGTCTACAACTAGTGTTTCAAAAAGTGAAAAAAGGTTAATAAGAATTTAAGTGAAATACTAAGATAAATTATTTGAGGTAAAGTGATTCAACTACCTCATCTACATCCTATAAGGAGATATAAATAATATTGTGCATACCATAAAATGCATGGGAATCATACATATTATTGTTTTTCATTGAAGAATAAAATACAAAGTCTCAAAGATAGTGGTGATCCTATAATATATAAATCAATCAAGCAACTCACTCACTTTATGAGTACCTATCCTAAATCACAAGTTTCAAAACAACAAATATGGTTACCAAAAGATAATTTAGAGTAAAAATAGTTTCAAATCAAATAATTAAAACAATAAAATGATCGAAACCTAACTCTCAATAATGATACTTAGCTTTCAAAACAATATGGGTTTGGACAAAAATATGTAAAGTACTTTGGTTATCATGGTCAAGGATTGGGGAATCATGCATAAGGCATCACTTTTCCTATATCCACATCTAATCATAATGATCATCAAGGTTTGAGATATACTAAAAATACTACTACAAATAATTCAAAGATGCATATTAATTTTATTAATGTAAAAGAACATGAACCTACAAATAAAAATAGGATACAAAAGGAATAATTAAAAAAAGAGCAAGACATTTATTAAAAGGATAATGTTACACATGTTCCTTCATATGAATTAATTACAAATCATTCCTAAAAGCATTAAATCAGTGAACCTTACATAGATGGAAAACAAGGTTGAAAAATATCATAGTTGACCTAATTTATGAATTCAATATATATACCTAGAAATTATTTATATCTCTGGGATATGGCATGGGTGAATAAAACTAATGCATCTAATTTTTTTGTTGGATATATTCAATGGAATGTCACATTGGAATAGAAACATGTTCTATTGTACTGCATATTAGTCCATATTTCACTCAATATAATGCTAAACTTGGAAAACTATGGTTACTAGCAATGAGGGAAAATATCTCTAAATCTAAGATACAAAATAAAATTTACCAAAAAAACATGATACACTTTCCAATTTTAATAACTCTTCATGACCATAGAGTCATATAGGACATACATAGAGTACCATAAATTTTACAGTTATAAATATAACACATATACATGCCCCTTGGTAGTATCAAAAATTTAATGTACCATATATAGAGTTAATATATTCTTATGAACATCCCTTAGATGGGATTATAGATTAGACTTTTATTTTCAAATATTCAAAAAAAAAAAAATCAAATATTGAAGAAAATACAAAAACATTCAAATAAATTCAAAAATAAAAAACATTCAAATAAATTCAAAAATCAAAAATATTCAAATAAATTCAAAAATAAAAAACATTCAAATAAATTCAAAAATATAAAAATATTCAGCATTCACATGCTTACTAGCTCCTTGAAATTTATGTCATTTACTTTATGTTAGTAGATAACATATCATTTATCTTCTACACACATATATGTTTCATATGTACTTGAGTGTGATAAAGGCATACACTAGTTCATGAAACTTTCACATATAGATGTTGGACCTTTCCTCTTCCCACATAATACACCACATCAGGGGAATTTTATTTATTGATCACTATTGATACATGTTATATTATTTTATGATCACCTTTTCATTATCATGTTGATATTATATAGTAACGCTTATGCATGTCTATGCTTGTGATTACATATTTCATAGTGTACTTGATATGATATGTTACATGACATTTTTTGCTCACACATATATAAAAAGACTAGTATGATATGTTTATGCTGGTTGCTTATACTTTATTTATTCACATTATCACTTCTTTGAGTGTCTTTTTCTTACTTGCTATTGTCTTGCTTGTAACATTTGAATACGTTCCTTGCCTATTGGCCCATGTGCCACTATATGTTGCTTTATTTTTCTTTATGGACATTTGAATATGTCATTCATTCAAGTGTGTGGAATTTTAATATGCCCCTTGTTTTTAGTCTCCTTAGACCCATTTTGTGTGACATTGAGAGCACTTCTATTTGTGCTTGATTTTTATAAGCTTGTAATGTTACTTTATAGATGTTACCATGATTCGTATCATGCATATTTGGAATTTTTATGATCACATATTGTGGGATTAATTAATACATATACTTAGACATGCTACTTCTACATGCTACATGATTTTATTTAATCCTAAAATATAGATTAAGAAATGTAGGGTTAAAGGGGATAGAGATATCCAAGGAAACAATGGTGGTAAACTATATCTATAACAGGCCGATTAATTTACAAACTTAGATAAAAATATTCTAAATTTATATACTGGGATATGCTAAAAATATATAAAGTTTAACTATGCTAGATATTGTAATGATAATGAAAGTAAGGTACTTAGCTGGATCTGATGCTAATATAGATCTAGATCTAGAATAAGAAGGAATCAGATTAGAAGTTAATTTTGGAGTTGTTGTCAAATTATGAATTGAGCACTTATATGACCTCAAGCACTTATGTTGACCTTGGATGGTTGCATCAATGCTTCTATTTAACCTAGATATAGGTGTCTAATATGGAATAATTAATAGACATAGATACAACCACTTAGAATGTTTTAGGTCCAGTGTCACCTTCAGTCTAGTGTGCTTAGATTTGGCTCATGGACTATCAATCCTTGTCAAATAAAAAACCATAGTTCTTCATCTTCATAATGACTATGGGAAAAATGGGTTAGTGGGTTCATAGTGCTGAGCTAAACCCAAATACACCTCTATTAGTGGGTATTGCCTACATAGCCACTACTTCAAAGAGGGCCTCAGACTCATGTAATTATCCTCTATGTGTTGTCATGTGTGTGCTTAAGGATGTAATATGTGACAATCAAGTATAATAATGACCTAGTTTGTAACTTAGAAAATATAACTCTTGGGTTAATCCTTTAATAATTTAAACCTATAAATGTGTTGTCCCTATGACTAATATAAAAATAAGTGAAAATAGGGAAGTTTTTCTCACTTGAATGCTCAACTGAATGCTTTTGGTAAGTTACCTTGTGAGTTGTTTAGTTTGTAATAGGTTTGTGCTACATGAGGAATGAATGAGGATTGATCATACATATATAACAATCCTTTTTAGAGAATATATCATGTTAAATCAATTAGTATGACCATAGAGATACATTTCATTTACAAATTAGATGAATCTTAAGGTATTGAACACTTACAATGGGATAGGATAGTTGTGTCGATCCAAGCATCTGACTAGGACAGAAGTGTCTGAACAACTAGAAAATAGGCATAGGTCTAGAACTTGTAGAGAAAGAATATAAGAATGTTTATAGAATTATTAATACGATAGAAGGTTTGAGTTATCATAATAACAATATTAAAATTAATAAATAAGTAATAGGCACAAAGAGATAGTTTATATGAGCCTTTTGATAGAGGAAAAAGTATAGAATTGAGAGGAACAACCAAGGTACATATTTTCCAAGTGTATAAGATTGAGGTGCTATATAATCAATAAATAGTGTCAACATTTCCCTCCTTTTAATATATTAATGAAATTTCTAGTTTAAAAGAAAATAAATGTGTACTTGGTTGTGTATAACACACCTTGCCTTTGTGTGAGCCCAATTTGAGTGTTTTACCAGTGATAGACCTACAACCAAAAACATGTTATAGTGTATAAAAAATGTATATAATTTGAAATCAAAAGCATTAAAATGATTAAAATTGAAAGAAAGCAAGGTTTAAGAGTACACTTATGTATCGATGCAACTACCTTACCTTTTGGTAATATAATTTAAAAATAAGTATCATTATGAATCATTAGAGATGAGATTAAGAAAAATATAAAATATAGAAAGTGCATAAATATATGAATATTGGAGGACACATGCCCCCAACCTTGTAGAAAACTTGAGTTGCCACTCAAAATTTGAGATTAACTCAACCATGAAACCTAATCATACTTATAACCTGGTGAGCATGAGTGAAACAAGTCAACTCACACTATAAATATGATGAGGTTGAATTATTTATACAAGTCCAACCTATAAACTTGTAAAGATCGAGTGATTTAATCACCTCAACCATACTAAAATTAAACTAAATAATATAGTAGATTGGCTCAATACAATTTGTAATAGTCCAACCTGGTGACCTAAAGTCTATAAAAATGTTTTAAATTTGAAATATTATATTATTTTACAATTTTAGGTGTTATTTTGCATAGCATATGCACCTTATGTATGTCTCATGCTAAAAACTAGGTATAATAATGGTACCAATGTATATAATTCTACTACAAATATGTATATAAATCATATAACTATGAAATTTGGCCAATTTACAACTATATAAGTGTGGAGAACATGTTTCCATAACATACCCCTACTATAATGTCAAACTAAAAACTAGTGTGAGTGTGGAGAACATGTCTCCATTACATGCCCCCACTACAATTTGAATCTGTGAACTGATATGAGTGTGGAGAACATGTTTGCCCCCACTATGATTTGAATATGTAAAGAATGTGGAATCCATGCCTCTATTTAATTTCCTCACTAATATGCCCCCTATTTGAGGTGAGTGTAAGTAGTAATTGGTAGTTACCTTACCTCAAAAGGAAAAGACAACCATGTAAACTATGAATGTACCATGTAGTGCATTTAGAAGGAACATGTCTAGGTAGATATATCATTGAATCACACAAAATGTGAGTACATAAAGTCTTAAAATACATGATATAAATCATGAAAACACATAGATAGTAATATTACAAGCTCAACAAGCAATCAAGCATACACGCAAGAGCACTCCAAAACAAATCAAAAGATAATGGTGCAAAGAGATCTCAAATAAGGGGCATATTTAAAAACTACATAATCAAATAGACATGACTTATTATGTCCACAAAAGTGATCATGACATATTCAAATGTCCATATAACAAGTAATGACATATTCAAATGTCAATTTTTCTAATCGGAGGCATGGGGGTCACAAATAGTGGAGTATATTCAAATGCTCAAACAAGTAATATAATAACAAGGTAAAACACTAAAGGAAGTGCATAAAAGAAAATCATAAGTAACAAACATAAACATAACATACCAACCCTTAAATATATGTGTTAGCAAAAAATGTTAAGTACATAGCATATCAAGTAGACTGCAAAAGATATAAGCATGGATAAATGCATGTGTAAGTACATAAGCTCAAACATGATAATGCAAAGTGAACATAACATAATATAAAATATATGTAGCATGATCAAAGAGGAAGATGCCCTCAATGTCCACATGATATGAGTAGAGGGAAGGCCAGACATCCAAAAGTGCATAGATCATGTATTTGTATATGCCTATATCACACTCAAAATATGTGTGAAACATGTGTATATATAAATAAATGATATGCTATTTACCAACATGGAACCAAAAAAATATATGCTAAAGAGCTAATAGAACCTATGAATGCTGCAATATTTTTGGATTTTTGAATATTTTAAATTATTTTTATTTTTAGTATTTTTGAAATATTTGAAAAGAACTATCCTATGATCTCATTTAATGGATGCTCATAGGTATCTCCCCACTAGGAACTTGGTGCAATAAACTAGTGTTACTACCAAGGAACATGTATAGGTGCAATATCTATCACTGTATAATATGTAATGCTTTGTGTATATATAGTAGGACTCTATGATCATGAAGAAACATAGGAGTAGGGGTTTGTGGAACCTGTCATTGAGTGCTATGTGGTTTATTTGGAATACTAGGAATAGGAACATGTTTAGGTGCTCTAGATATCTGAATATGGTGTTTAGTAAATGAAGATTCTGTGGAACTCACTATGGATCTCTAGTGAAAATGGTATCTCAAGTATTGGCCACCTAGGAAATAGGATTGCCTATTGCTTACCATTTTATGGAGGATTAACCTTAGTATTTTTTATAATTAATTGTCTAGGTATAAACTTCTCTTGTTCAAGTGGATGTTTATATGAAATTATAGAAACTATAATTCCATGATTGGCTTGAATGTATTTAAAACATATATACACTATAAAATATATGGCTCTAAGTTTATGAATCCAAGGTTTTCCCAATAACATATCAAAGACACTTATGGAAAGTATAATTGAGAAGGTACTAACCATATGTGTGGGAAACACCTATACAATTAAGCTAATCTCACCAAGAACCTACTGTGAGGTCACATTAAATGCTATCATTGCTTTGGTTAAAGGATGTGAATCATGATTTATATAAACTAAATGTGTAAGTAATGTCATGGTATAAATATTCTCACTTTCACCATTATCAATCATAACACTATGTATAGGATGGTGATCAAGGTATGCTTGAATGAATAAATAATGAAGATCAAAATCATCATCCAAAATCTCACTATCATCAAAGGTAATATAGGGTTTGTGAACTATAAGAGGTGTATGCTACTCATAAATATTAATAATCCCATCCAATGGGTGCCCATAATATTATGGAGGATGTGAATTAGATGCCATCTATACCTCATGATCCTTCTTAGAATGGTTTTACAAAGGATTGTTAAATATTTTATTCTTTTGGTGATCACCATATTGTGAACTTGATTTATTTTGAGGATAATCAAATGTAATATTTTGATAATTGATGAGGTCTTGGATCTTATGCTTCAAGGTAAAAAATTTATTCATAGAATGCCTAAGGCCTTGGTGATAGTCATAATAAACATTCACATCATACCCATATTAACTTATATTGGATGAGGGAGAGATATGAGGTGATACTCTACAAGTTACAAGAGCAATGAAGTAAGAGACTTAGGTAAGCATGTAAATAATATCTTTGGTGCGTTGGACAAGACAAGCCATTTATGTTGTTGTGACACCACATTAACCACGGTAGTTATTTCCTATTTAGGTTCAACAGGATTTACTTTGTAACTTAGTTTGATAGTAAACTTGGTATTAGATGTAGATGTGGTCAATGTGTTTACTACATACTTAAGTTTTTTTAATGAGATAAGTTTCATTTCATGATCATGATTAATATGGAATAAGTCAGAAAAATATTTGAATTTTTTGAAAATAATGGACTCATGTAATGAGGAAAGCAAAATTTGCTTGAATATGTCTTGTAACTCTTTATCTGCCATTGGATTAGTCATTTTAGCTAACATTATCTTGTATCTTAATACATGTTCATGATATTTTCATTTGTTCCTTATTTATTTTTGTGATTTAGGCATAGGAAACCTTTTCAGTGATATTGGTGGAGAAGTGTGCCAAAAATTGATCTATAAGAGGTTTAAATGCATTTACTAATTGGGTTGGTAAATCATAAAACCACCTCAAATCATAGTAATTTAATATTATTGGAAATAATCTAGTCAAAATTTTATCATGGGAGGAATAATCAAGGCATTCCACATAAAAATATTGAAGATGTTGTTCAAGATCACCCTTGCCATCATAAAATGTGAATTTAGTACAACAAAACTAGCTGGAAAGGGGTGAAAATATATCTCTGTTATAAGAGGATTATGAAACATCTCTTGTGAATCGATAGCATAAGGTGATTTCATAGAATTTTGTTCAATATTGTAGACACTATTTCTAAATTATATAATGCCTTAGTCTTGCACACTTGGAAAATAAATATCATAGATGTACGTTTAGCTTTTACACCTTTACCACTACTAAAAAGCTCACATACACTATCTCTATGTGCCTAATTTATTATATCTTAGTTTGAACAATGCTATTTTAATGACCTAGACCTTATATCTTGCCCAGAATGCTATAAACTTGTTTATTTTCCATCTTTGTAAGTTCTGTATTTGCACCTATTTTATAGCTTCCTAGACACTTTCATCCTAGTCAAACTCCTATGTTGATGCAAGTGTTCTCTTTTAACATAAGTTTCCAACAACCTGAATTCATCTAATTTGAAAATTAAACTTATTCCTATGGTAGGCCTAAGTAATTTAATACAATATATTATCCAAAGGGATTGGCATAAATATAAGATCAACCCTCATTCATTCTTCACCTAGCACAGACCTAGAAAAACCTAGCAACTCACAAAGAAACTTACCAAAAGTGTTCTACCAAGCACTCAAGTGAGAAAACTTCCCTATTTTCTCTTATTTCCATATAAATAATAGGATAAGACATATATAGGTATAAATTACTGAAGGAACAACCCAAGAGCTATATTTTTCAAGTTATAAGCTAGGTCACTATTTTACTTGCTTATCACACATTGCATGATTCACATAAAAGCCAACACATAGGAGATAACTACATAAGTCTAAGGCCCTATTCAGAGTATTGGATATTTAGGAAACACTCATTAACAAAGGGGTATTTAGGGTAGTTTGGCATCGTGTGCACACTAAACCATTTTTCTCATAACCACTATAAATATGAAGAAGTAGGGTTTTTTTATTTGACAAGGAGTGATAATGCATGACCTAGATATGAATGCACTAGAGTGAAGGTGATACATAACCCAAAATCACCTAGGTGGTTGCATCTAATTTCAATAGATATTCTATACTAGACCTTGCATCCAAGTTAGATAGTAATGTTGGTGCAATGATCCTAGGTTGACATAAGTGTCCAAGGCTATAGAGGTCAAATTTATAAAATCAAGGGACTATTCCAAAATCTAGATCCAATCCACTTTTTGCTTGTTATAGATCTAGATCTATATTAGAACTAGAACCAATAAAGTATCTTATTTTATTTATTATTTTAATATCTAACATACCTATAATTTATCTTTAGCATTTTAACATAATAAATTTAGTATATGTTTTATCTAAGTTTTACAAAAAATTGGCCTATTTTAGAGATAATCTACCATCCTTGTGCCCTACGCTATCTCTACCCAATTAACCCTAGATTCCCCACATATTTACATTTTAGGGTTAATAATTTGGTGAACCCAACATTTCATCTATAGAACCCTAGATTTTGATCTAGGGTTTCCTGATTCTCTATTTTAATTCTTAATTTTTGATTTAACAAGAATTTACAAGTTAAAAATTAGATCTTTTTATTCTACATGTTCAATATGGATGCATATATAGCTCATTTTATGTTACAATTTGTAGTTATAACAATAATATTCTATTGTAATATGCTAATCCATGGTACCATCCAAATAAATAAGTAGATTTTTTAATATAATGAGAGGGGTTTAAAATGAAAACAACACTTAATCTCTGTTCAAAATTCCTTTTGTAATACTATAGATCCAATATCTAGTGCCACCGTGCTACAAACTCTTCTAATGATATTATAACTAAAAATTCAATTTGGGATTTAATGCACCACTCTTCCCTTTATAATGATGTTCTTTTAGATGCATCCCACATGAAATTTTTACAAAGTAATGTGGAACCTCCATAACTTATATGTTAAATTATATCAAAAGGAGTGAACATAATATATCATTTGAAAAGGAGGATATACCACCTTAAGGCATCATAAATTATTGTTTACCATTATACATTCAGGTTGGTGTGTGTAGTAAAATTATAAAAAGAGTCCTTGTGGATAATGGTTTAGGTATTAAAATTTGAAGCATATCCATTCTTTCCTTACTTGGCATTGGGCCTAATGATTTAAAACCTTCCAATATGCACATTAAAGGATTTGATAATATTTCCAAAAAATTATTAGGGAAAATAACATTAAACATTACTATGGGACCTTGTACATTACCTACTTTGTTCCATGTTTTTTCAAATGATTCCAAATATAATAGATTGTTGTGATGAACTTGGATACATGAAATGTATGAGGTTACATCTACTTTTAACACATGCTTAAAATTAAGTCATCAAGGATTTATTTATACATGTCTAATGGATACTAATCCATTCAAACATCATGTAATGATCCCCAAAAATAAATGATCTTATGATGAAATATTATACACTTGATTTTGGTCTTTTATATTTGTTTAGATATGGATATAAAGGATAAGGATTGGACAAACATGAGCAGGGTATATCTCAACACATCTCTTCTACAAATAACACAACATTGGCTGATACACTATTACAATAACCTAATCAACTTGTCTTGTCCAATTCACCATAGAGACAATTTACATGCTTACTCGAATCTCTCACTTCATCACTCTTGAAAATTATAGAGTTTCATCTTACATCTATCCCTCATTCTATAAAGGTTGATATGAGTAGACCTTTACCCAAAGGGTATGATGTGAATGCATATTGTGACTATCACCAAGGCCTTGGGCATTATAAAAACATATATTTTACCTTGAAGCATAAAATCCAAGACCTCATTGATGACTAAAATATTACATTTATTGATCCCCAGAAGGAATTAGGTTCAAAACCTAGTGACCACTACAAACATAAAATATTTAAAAATCCTTTGCAAGATTATTCAAAGGAGTTAGAAATACAAGTGGTATACAATTCACACCAAAAACTTAAAATTAAACAAATCAAACAACATCCATGCTAATAAGATTTAAAAATCACCTTATTCATGGATGGTGCTTATTTTTGGCATAACCATATTGATCTTACACAAACAAAAAATACTTGTATTGTAAGATGTTTCCAATAACTTGGCTTTAACCTAAAAACTTGCCAATAAAATCATTTAGAAAGACTCCTTGGGATACATAATACTAACAATTATTTGTGGTCCTAATATGATTGAAACATAAGTCTGGGTTATGTCATTAACCTCTCCATATGCATTTATATTGGACACTCTTTGGTCATATCAAATGGAAGCATAAATTGACCAAAATCAGCAAGGTATTTCCTTTTCTCATGAAGGAAAATTGATCCATTTTCCAAATGATACCATTGGTTCTTTTATTGCACATGTAAAATGTGAGGAGAAACATGCCATTTACAATTTACACTTATCCAACCTTGATTAAAATAATGTAAAATATATAACTTAAGGTTGCAAGGTCTCACAGATCCCAAAAATACCAAAAAAATATAAAAACTTCAAAAATACAAAAATATGTTCAACATTTACATATCCTATTAGCTCTTTGGAATATATGTTATTGGTTCCATGTTGTTATATGGCATATTAGTATTTCATTTATACATGTGTTTTACACATATTTTGAGTGTGATAAAGGCATACATAGATACATGATTTATGCACTTTTAGATGTTGGCATTTCCTTATACTCATGTCACTAAGACATTGGGGGGATCCACCTCTATGATCATGATACATCCAAGTTATATCATTTTATGGTCATTTTACATTAACATTTATAAGCTTATTTACTTAAAAAAGCATTTATCCATCCTTATATATTTCAAAATATACTTGAAATGATATATACTTAACATTTTTTGTTAACACATATATCTAGGGACTAGTTGATATGTTTATGTTGTTTGCTTATACTTTTCCTTTATGCACTTCCTTGAGTGTCTTGTCTTACTTATTTTGAGAATTTGAATATGATCCATTATTTGTGCTCCCCATGAATTTGTTTGCTTTTTTGACATTTTAATATGTCATTACTTATTATAAGTTGACATTTGAATATGTCACTTATTACTTTTTAGACATTTGACTAAGTCATGTCCTTTTAATTATGCAACATTTAAACATACCCCTTGTTTGCAGTCTCCTTAGACCTTTGTATCTTGATTTTATTTTTGAGTGATATTGTGTGTGCTTGATTACTTGTTGAGATTATACTATTACTATCTAGATGTTTTCAAGATCTACATCATGCATTTTAGGACTTGGTTTGATCACATTCTTCATGCTTCAATGAAATATATACCTCGACATGTTACATCTATATGCTACATGATATATTCATAGTTTACATGGTTATATTATCTTTTTGAGGTAAGGTAACTGCCAATTTATACTTCTTTTCACCTCAAAATGGGGGAATATTAGTGGGGTCATGTCATAGAGGCATGACTTTCACATTAATTCACATATTCAAATTATAGTGAGGGAATGTTTTGGAAACATGTTCTCCACACTTATTCAGTATTCAACATACCTATATTATAGTGGGGGCATGTTTTGGAAACATGTTCTCCACATTAACACTTAAACTAGTTCTCAAATTCAGATTATAGTGGGAGAATGTTTTGGGAACATATTCTCCACACACCAATTCTTAAATTTAGATTATAGTGGGAACATGTTTTAGAAACATTCTCCACACTTACATAGTTTTAAAATTGGAAAAATTACATGCTTATATGGTTCAAATACACATTTATGGCATAATGTTATACATTGATACCATTTTATACATAGTTTTAGTATGAGACATTTCTAAGGTGTAAATGCTATACAATGTGCACCTATTACTATAAATTTGAATTAATTTAAGATTCTAAATTTTTTTAGGAATTGCCATCACCTACTAGGTTATACTTTTATATACTATATTGATGTAATCTATTGCAATAGTTGGTTCACTTTTTGGTATGGTTGTGTATACACTATTTATAAATTATATAGCACCTCAATCTTATACACTTGGAAAAATTAGACTTTAGTTGTTCCTCCTAGTTCTAAACCTTTTCCACTTTTTAAATTCTGATATATACTTTATCTTGTGCCCCTTAGACTAAATATTAGTTTTACCATTCTTATTTTGATGACCTAGACCTTCTATCTTTCCCATAATGCTTAAAACCTACTTATCTTCCATTTTTACAAGTTCTGAGGCTTACTTACTTTCTTGCTCTTTGGACACTAACATCTATGACAAACACCTCTATCAATGTTAGTGTCTTACTCTAATGCAAGTGTTCAATACCATAAAGTCATCTAATTTACAAATGAAATGTATCATAATGGTCAGCCCATGTGATTCAATGTGAGTTACTTCTCCAAAGGGATTGATATAAATACAAGATCAACCCTCATTCTTTCCTCCCCTATAAAATACCAAAGAGACTAATAAAAATTATTAGAAAGTATTATATTACTAATTAATTTGAGAAAATATTCCATATTTTATCCTATTTCTATATCAATCATAGGGATAATAGATATATAGGTTTAAAGTATTGAAGGAGTAGCCCAAGATCTATATTTTCCAAGTTAGAAGTTAGGTCACTATTATACTTAATTATCACATATTGCATGATTTAATCATAGGCTAACACATTAGGGAGAACTACATCAGTCCAAGGCCCTCTTTAGAGTATTGGCTATATAGGCAGTGCTCATTGATAGAGGGGTCTTTGGGGTTAGATTGACACTGTGTGCCCACTAACCCATTTTTCCCCAAGGTCACCATGAAGATAAAGAATTAGGGTTTTAGAAATTTATGAGGAGTGATAGTCCATGACCCATATCTAAATACACCATAGTGAAGGTGAATTATAACCCAAAAACATCCAAGTGGTTATACCCTTTTTCAATAGGTATTTAATATAAGACACTTGTGCTGAGTTCAGATAATAGTGTTGATATAACCATCCAAGGCTAACATTAGTGTCTACAATTTCAAAAGCATCCAATCCAAAATCTATCTATTCTATAATATTCATCTATTATAATTCCTTCTTGTTCCAGATCCAGAACTACATTAGCACTAGAACAAGCTAAGTACATTACTTATTTGTCATTTTTATATATAGCATACTTTTACTTACTATTTTTAACATAACACAATATAATAAATTAAATATATGTTATATATGAGTTTAGTACCCAGTTGGATTGTTATATATCTAATTATCACCCTTGTGCATTATCATTTATATATCCCATTTAATATTCTAGATAACCCCAATATATAATTCATATTAGGGTTAAGCATTTGGTGACCCTAATATTTGAACATCAAACCTTAGGCAATTAGGGTTTTTTAATTTTTTTATTATTGATCCCTATTTGTTATAATTTTGGAATCATGTTTGTTATATATATATATTGATTATTTCATGGTATAATGCCTTATCATGGTTATTAATTATTATATCTCATGCTTGATTAAATCATTTGATCTATAAGGGATTCAAAACCTGTATTCCTCCATACTCTTTGTTCTAATGTTTACAATGAGATTATTCTTCTCACTATAAAGAAGAAAAGGGAGTGTATGAAATAATCATCCTATTTAGGTCATGTTACTACCCATTAAAAGGATATTAATACTAAAACCTCACTCTTGGACTTGTTACACCATTCATCCTGTCACAAGGATATCCTTTTGGATGCATTACATATGATTACACCCCCTTGTAATGTTGAACCACCATATGTGGCCTCTATAATAAATTCCATCAAATGGATTGAATATAATATATCCTTTGAAAAGGAGGATTTACCATCTCAACATATTATAAAAAATTATTTTCTAGTCTATATTTAGGTGTGCATTTGTAATAAAATGGTAAAATGAGTTCTTGTGGACAATGGTTCAGGACTTAACATTTGCAACAAATCCTTTTTCTACTTAATTAGGATTGGACCTTAAGATTTAGAACCATATAATATGAGAATCAATGGATTTTATAATATTTCATGATGAGTATTGGAATAAATAACATTGAATATCATCGTGGGTCCCCATACATTACCTACTTGTGCCAAGTTATGCCAAATGATTTGAATTATAAAATTCTCTTGGGATGACCTTTGTATACATGATATGTATGCAAATCTATCTACATTGCATGCATGATTGAAATTTATTCATCAAGTATCTATTTACACATGTCTAATAGATACTAATCCCTTTAAACATTATGCAATGGTCTAGTAACCCAATAATACTACACCATGATCATATAATCTTGATTTTGGTTCCCGATATTTACTCAAATCTGGGTATAAGGGACAAGGGATGGGTAAAAATGAGCAAGGCATAGCTCAACCCATTATTCCTTTAAGTAATACAAACTGGTAAGTTTTTTTTTTTTAGAAAAATATACAAGACATGAACATATATATCACAATATAATTTGTTTTGAAAAGGCCAAAGCAAAATGTATGCATACCTCTACCATCGAGCTCCAATTGGTCAATTATCATCTAATCAATGAGGGTGCTTCCATATAAATTTTAAAAATAGATGAGCTCTCCAATGATGAATCATTATTGTAGTACTTGGGGGCATATGAGGATCTCCCTTACTTCTATCATAAGAATAGGTTTTCTCATGCCACCTTTGATCATGCTTACTTTGGTGATAGTGATGATACTAATGTACACCATGGTTATTTAAACACTATTCTGACCACATTATTTATCATAGAGAGATCTAATTTATTAAACAAATAAATAATCAAATATAAATTTAGAATAGATGAGGACCCTCAACTAGTTTTGATTGTAGCAATGATGTAGGATGATGAATGAAAAACCTATCAATAGGTCCTCCATGATTTTATTAAACTCTTTGCTTGGTATTATTTTTATATGCTTGGGATTGATCCATCAGTAGTACTTTATAACATATTATTATACCTAGATGCAAAATTGGTAAAGGAAAAAAATAAAAAAAATCATCCTAAAGTGCATTATTGGTGATGGGTAGTTTTTTACCTGGGAATTAACTGACATGATGGTACAACCCAAGCCACATGGGATGGGGTAGCTACCGGTAACATAAATAAATTATTTCATTAAGTATCAAACCATGGGATTAATCTTAATAATATGACTTCATTGTATGTGCACACCGAATCCTCCAATTTGACTCTTGCTGAACTTATGGAAAAGAATTGCATAAAATAAAGGTGCTTGTAAAAGATTCAAATTTATAGGAAATAAATTAACTAAATAAAATAATTGAATTGGAAGCTTATCTAATAATATTTTGAATCATACAAATTAAATGTACTTATTCACACACATATATAAAATATTAACACATAATTATACAAACAAAATAAATTACTTAATTATACTAATGATTTGGATTTCTACTACAAGTCTTATTGAGGGGCCCCTCCTCTCTTAGCCTTGAGATTCAATCTTCCTCTTAATAGAAAACACAAATAACTCAAAATGATATCTTCATTAAATCATTTAGCAATTAAAGATTGATACAACAGATTACAATAACTCTTGCTAGATTACTTGCTACATTCTACACACTTTTAATCTCAAAAAAAAATTGTAAATCATTCCCACATCTCTATCATATTATATTTATGCTATAGATGGTGGTTTAGATTTATGGACTAACTATGAATATAAACAAAACATTGCTTCAATGAGATCATTCAGCTATAGGAATAGAAAGTGGTTTTCAAGGTTCAAACTTTGCCCAATAGAATTCATCGAGTCTGTTAAGTTATTTACAACCAAAGTTGGTTAAAGATAACCTGGTAGAATTGGCCTTTCATTCAAAGCTCGATGTTATAACCTCCAAGAATTGATAGGTAGTGGTAGCCTAGGTGAGTTTTAACAACCACAAGATTTCTACAAGTCATTAATTATTATGGTAGATTAAATTGATAGTTATGATATTCATATTACTATTTTATCTTCTCAAAAGCTATAGGATATGCTAACACAAGATATTTCAGCTACAAGATGTGTTTGAATAGGATCCTTTGACTGTAGGATGTATTGACTTGTGTTGTTTCAAAGAATATTCCTATTTTGCCTTTTAACTTTCTCAAATAAATATTATAAGAAATAATCATATAATAAAATATATTCATAATTAATTGAATCATAAAACATAATCTCATTGCTCTATGAAATATATATATATATAAAGACTTGTTCGAGTAGGAATATACAAGGGATAATCTAAAAAATCACGTTTTAGGAAAGGTTATGGGTAAGAAATAGGTGTTCAAAACATGAATTTTTTAGGGCTCATCACACCCCTCAACTTAAGCAGTTTCTTATCTTTGATAAACTATCCTCTTTGCTTGGTATTATTTTTATATGCTTGGGATTGATCCATCAGTAGTACTGTATAACATATTATTATACCTAGATGCAAAATTGGTAAAGGAAAAAAATAAAAAAAATCATCCTAAAGTGCATTATTGGTGATGGGTAGTTTTTTACCTGGGAATTAACTGACATGATGGTACAACCCAAGCCACATGGGATGGGGTAGCTACCGGTAACCTAAATAAATTATTTCATTAAGTATCAAACCATGGGATTAATCTTAATAATATGACTTCATTGTATGTGCACACCGAATCCTCCAATTTGACTCTTGCTGAACTTATGGAAAAGAATTGCATAAAATAAAGGTGCTTGTAAAAGATTCAAATTTATAGGAAATAAATCAACTGAATAAAATAATTGAATTGGAAGCTTATCTAATAATGTTTGAATCATACAAATTAAATGTACTTATTCACACACATATATAAAATATTAACACATAATTATACAAACAAAATAAATTACTTAATTATACTAATGATTTGGATTTCTACTACAAGTCTTATTGAGGGGCCCCTCCTCTCTTAGCCTTGAGATTCAATCTTCCTCTTAATAGAAAACACAAATAACTCAAAATGATATCTTCATTAAATCATTTAGCAATTAAAGATTGATACAATAGATTACAATAACTCTTGCTAGATTACTTGCTACATTCTACACACTCTTAATCTCAAAAAAACTTTGTAAATCATTCCCACATCTCTATCATATTATATTTATGCTATAGATGGTGGTTTAGATTTATGGACTAACTATGAATATAAACAAAACATTGCTTCAATGAGATCATTCAGCTATAGGAATAGAAAGTGGTTTTCAAGGTTCAAACTTTGCCCAATAGAATTCATCGAGTCTGTTAAGTTATTTACAACCAAAGTTGGTTAAAGATAACCTGGTAAAATTGGCCTTCCATTCAAAGCTTGATGTTATAACCTCCAAGAATTGATAGGTAGTGGTAGCCTAGGTGAGTTTTAACAACCACAAGATTTCTACAAGTCATTAATTATTATGGTAGATTAAATTGATAGTTATGATATTCATATTACTATTTTATCTTCTCAAAAGCTATAGGATATGCTAACACAAGATCTTTCAGCTACAAGATGTGTTTGAATAGGATCCTTTGACTGTAGGATGTATTGACTTGTGTTGTTTCAAAGAATATTCCTATTTTGCCTTTTAACTTTCTCAAAGAAATATTATAAGAAATAATCATATAATAAAATATATTCATAATTAATTGAATCATAAAACATAATCTCATTGCTCTATGAAATATATATATATATAAGACTTGTTCGAGTAGGAATATACAAGGGATAATCTAAAAAATCACATTTTAGGAAAGGTTATGGGTAAGAAATAGGTGTTCAAAACATGAATTTTTTAGGGCTCATCACACCCCTCAACTTAAGCTATTTCTTATCTTTGATAAACTATCCTTTACATTTACACTACACATACAACCAAGAACCTCTAGATCTTTCATCATAAAATCCTTGTTTTTCCTCATACCTTTTCCATCTCTTATTTTCTTTGTCCTTATACAATTATTGCTTACCATCATAATATGGTATAGGATACCATAATGGAATAGGTTGGAACATAATGGCCAATAGATTTGGCCCTTTCTTCTTAGAAATTTTGATGTATGTGTTGACTCTGTCAAAAGCTATTATTAAGTTGAAAGGTGAGTAGGGTTCTCTTTTCTTCAATTATATAGTGAGCTCTCCCTATATAATTATGTAGGATTTGTGTGCTCTACCCTTATATAATATCTCAACTCTAAGTAGAAATTTTGTGTTTCTAATTGCTGTTCCATAAACTAAGAAGAGACTTTTATTTGGTTCATCAGGTGAACCCACTATTAAATGATGCCCTCATGAATTATAGATTATCCCTTAATTATCAATTTAGTCTCTTGATATTTCTATATGTAATCCACCATTTCTTATCCTCTTTTATATTCATCGATGATATATGAAGAAAATGATTTTAATAAAACATCCCCTACATATAAGCTAGGATTCTAGTTCTGGTCATGGGGTACACCATAATTGTGAATGTAAAACTCACATAATTGGTTTTGGGTCTCATCTTGGTATTCTTATATATATCAAATAAATATTTGGAATCAAATTCTTGATAGGGGAGATCACAATAGAGTCTCATAAATTTAAATTTTAGCCATTTCTCCTCTAGATATATAGAGTAAACCTTAACAGGAGGTCCATAATTAATGAGTTGCTCTATCAATTTATCCATTCCTTTATTTTTATGTTTCAATTTCATCATTTGATCATAAATTTGAGTTATTCTTCTTAGTGTAACATTTTCATTTTCCAATTGTTTAAAACATCCAACTCATTCCTCTATATACTGGTTCATGCTAGTAGAAACAATGAATGTTGCATTATAATTATTTCTAACAAGGTTTTGCTTTTCCACATTCAAAAGATGAAAGAAACTAAGATAATGGTCAAGGGTTTGTACGTACCTAGATTAAGTTGTGCACCATTATCCAGACGTTGAAGGAACTCCTCTTTGGCTATGGAGGATGACACCTACAGAAGAAAGAGACTTAAACAAGAGATTGTTAGATAGATAGGTGGTAGACTACCAAGCAAAGCTTGATCCCAGAAGTGCAAAGACTTCCTAAAGGGGTGACAGTCTACTGATTGATAAAAAGTAGAATGTTGCTGGAATAAGAAATGATAAAAGACTAAACCCAAGAAATAAAAATAAATGCATACCTGTATGTGGCAATCTGTCTTCCACAGTTGCCAGCGTTGGTTAGTCTACTGACGTCGGTTTGATTAAAGTTGCCGACGTCGGTTAGTCTACTGACGTCGGTAGGGGTAATGGGCTTGGAGGATGATGTCGGTCGGGGAAATGGGGCTTTGGATGAGTTTCAGCCCTGTCTATGGTCAACAAAATGGTTTGGAGTCCCTGTGGGAGTTTTAGTGGCTTGTGCTGGGTTTGCAGGGCAGAGAGTGTGGCTGAAAAAGGGGCCAGATAGAGGACAGGGGTGAAAAAGGAGAATAAGGATGAAGGAAGGCTTTTTATCCTTTCCAAGAAGAATAGGTTGAGTTGTGTCAACAAAGCTTGGAAATGGACAATGGGTTGATTGCTAGTGTATTAAAAAGACAATGAGATAAAAACCAGTAGAAATACTTAGCTTTAGGTGGAGAGGCAGAAGTGCAGGAGGTCTGTTTCTATTGTGGCTGATGCGAGAGATGTCGTGCAATCTTCAATCTAGTGTGGGATGACTGGTGCAAAACCTTTGAGCTTAGAGAGTGCTATTGAAATGCTGATACCTGCAAGAAGTCAAGGAGCGAGAGAGCTTGAAGCTTGGAGGAAGAGAATTGGCATTCGCAAGGTGGGGCAATGGAAGTAGAAATGCAGTCCAAAAAGAACCGACATCGGTGGCTAAAGAATGGGAAAAGAGGATATTTTTAGCCTTCTGCCTATTCTTGCAACTGCCAAGTCTAAGTGTCATTGGAAAATGGTCAAAGGTGGGTTTAATAGGCATGAGAGGTGAGAGGGAGGGTTGAAATAGGTCATAAATTGGTCATAGGGTGATGGGAGGCATCCAAGGAGAGGTATCCAAGGTGGGGTGAGGTGTCATGGGTGATGTTATTAATTTAAAATAAATTATTATTTTAAATTAATAAGTGTGTGGGTTAGGAATGTGTTAGAAGTGGACCAAGGGGAACCAAGGGGGAGGAGTCGACCAAGGGGTAGACACGATTTCAGTGTTTACATTTGCCTCTTTTTGTCTTGTTGGTTGTTTTTGATGAACTGCAAGACAAAAATAGGAGTAAGTTGCCCCAAGTATGGGATAAGGTTGCTTTTGTCTTGTTGGTTGTTCTAATGAACTGCAAGACAAAAATGAAGGTAAGTTGCCCCAATTATGGGATGAGGTATTCCCCCTCAAAGTGGGAGTCGAGGGAAGGGAACTTGAAATCAGGTGTGGATTTGATAGAGAGGATACGGTGAAGGTTGAGTGTGAATGCTGCAATAGTTGAGATTGCACGCATACTACTTCACGAGATGGTCAGGTCAAATTGTCATAGGTCAAAGGTCAAGGAGTGCTAAAATCAAAGTAACTAGGCCCCAGCATTTAGTCATAGCTGATTGGGTTATTTGATCCAAGCTATAGCTCCAATGGTCATTGTGTTCCAAGTATCTTGGGCTCAGGAAGTGCTCTTGGAAAATACAAAAAAGTCACAAGTAGTGGGGATCAACTTGCTTGTGATCTAATACTTGTGAGTGTCTTAATATGGTGTAGACAATTTTGCTAACCATTCGTGAGGTAGCATACATGCAATCAAAACAACCAAGGCAGAGTTGTCTTGGAAGTGGTCATGGTCTGAGGAGATAGGCGCAATCTCCAAGGTCATTGGTCAAGGCGAGGCTGAGATAGTTGGTCCATTAGATGGATGGATGAAGGAATGTGATGAAGGAAATGGCCGAGCTAACCTTAGAAGACCCCATGTCAACTGAGTGCTACCTACATAGCCCCTGTTGTTCAGGCCTCAGGCTAATGTAGTTCTCCCAAAAAAGGGAGGAAGAGGGTCAGTTATGCGTGGGGTCAGACTAGATTAAGTCATGGTCAAAGGTAGAATGGTTTGTCCATCAAGTAGAGGAACAAATAGATGTGGCCGAGCTAACCCTAGAAGATGTCATGTCATTTGAGTGCTGCCTACATAGCCCTTGTTGGAAGGGCCTCAGACCAATGTAGTTCAGGCTAAGAGGCAAAATGGTTGATGATTGGTTTGGTCATGATAAAGGTTTAGAACTTCCCATATGTCTGAGGGTACGTGCTTGAAATGATGAGGGTAAGATGATGTTACAACCTTTTCCATATTGTGTGATGGTGTATTCTGTAACATTGGTGATGGTTTTTTATCCTTAGCAATTTTCCATATCGGTGATGGATGTATGATAAAAATGAATTGAGTATGTTTATGCTTTAGCAAGTAATGTTTTATGCTTGGCATAAATTGTATGGTCGATAGTTTCCATGTGTATTGGTTTCCATAGAAACTAGTGTGAATAGGTTATGAGAACATTTTGTGGTCTAAAAAAGGTTTTCTTGGTTTGGTTTGGTTGGCAAATGATTTAGTTGAATGTGACCAAAGTGTGTAGGAAGTGAAAGGCATTGTGCCCTTCATTGACATAGACCATGATGATAGCATAGGTAGGGGGCTTGTTTAGAAACAAAATCCCCATTCATGCATTACATCATTGACCATTGGTTGTGTTAGAGAAGTAATCGAATCACTTCGACATTAAAATGAGCTCGAAATCCCTTGAGCAGGTGATGTGATATAGTAGGATAGGGTAACCCTTTTGAGTAGGGATGACTTTGCCCCTTTTTATAGGAGATCCTGAGAACAACCACAAGTCAAGTCCATGACACTTTTTTTTTTGGTGTAGACTGATCGATGTGGGAAGTCTATGAGGGATGTCACTTTGTTTTGTGGTCATTTATGAAGCTGATCGATGCGGGAAGCTTCTGAGAGAGTGCTGTTTGTAGCAAGATTTTAGGGATAGCCATCTTTCGAGGGAGTGGTCTATATTTTTGATTTATATATTTTGAGGGCTTTAAATAGCTATCCTTTAAGGGAGCAGTCTATTAGCTACAACAATGATTATACAACTGTCCTTTGAGGGAGCAGTCTACATTTAGAGTTTATGACCTTTTTGATATTTTGACATCTCAATTTATTTTTGACAAAATTTTTAGTCATGGACAAGACTATATAAGTTTAAGGGCTCCCTTTTATTAAGACAAAGCATTCATACTTTATAAAATGGTTACATAGGATTTGTTTAGGGGAATAGGGTTAAAAAGGAATGAAGATTAAGATGACAGGGATTGCTCAAGGGACGAGCTCAAGTTAAATGTCGAGTGAATGAGCACTCGACTAATAGTAGAATAGTCATAGATGCAAGGCATTAAGGGGCTCAATTTCTGGTCGGTCTTCGAAAGAAGACAGATGATAAGTCCCTGATCTATGCTTGTGCATCATGATGTAAGGTCTGAGCCAATTAGGAGCAAACTTGCCCCATTTGCTTCTTTCCAAATTGGTCATGTGTTGGTGATGATTAAGAAGTTGTTTGATATGTTGTTGGCATGTTTGGTTGGTTGATGTTTGGTCGATGTTGGGTCAAGGCTCGGTTGAGGCTTGGTTGATATTTGGTCAATGCTTGGTTGGTTGATATTGGACATGAAGTTGGTTGATATGTTGTTGGCATGTTTGGTTGGTTGATGTTTGGTTGAGGTTTGGTTGGTTGATATTTGGTTGAGGTTTTGATAGTCATGATAAATTCAAATTCCCCCAGTCGCTTATGTGATAGGGAGAATATCTGACAGACTTAGTTTGAGAAGGCAAGATCTTGATTTTCCATGTTGGAGGTTGGAATCTCACAATGACTGAAAGTGATGGAGGCAATGGTAGGCAATGATGTGACCAAAGCATATAGTGGTTGGGAGTCTTCGGGTTGGACCTTCACTACCTATAAGGCTTTCATCAAAGTTAGACAATGCTGCAGAGAGTTTTATATGAGGTCATACAAAGATGTCTTCACAGGGGTTTAGCAATGTTGTCTCACCATGGGGTCATTAATTGGGTTTGAATAAGTTGGTCGAGATGTGCCTAAAATTGAAATCTTGGGTCTTGATTGTGGTGAGGGCTTGACAAATGGATATGTTTGAGGGAGAGAAACCTTCTCTTCCCCTTTATCCTTGATGGTTTGTGACATGTTGGCCACATTGATGGTGTTGATTTTGAATAAAGGGGTTGAAGGTGATCGAGGGACCACAGTTTGATGATGGGCTCCCAATTTAGGTGAGGATGTTTGAGAGGTATAAGATGATGTCGATGGCTTGGTTAAAGGGTGGTCAAAAGGATCCTTAGTGAGAAGGGTGTCCTTTTTGAAGTGTTGACGAATGACAGCTTTAAGAGCATAACAATGCTCAATGTCATGTCCAGGTGTGCGATGATACGTACAAAATTTAGTGTCATCAAACCAAGATGGCCTTGATCTGAGAGTTGATGAGTGTGACGGTGAAAATGTTTGGGACACATGAGATGGTGTTGGAGATTTGGTGACAATATCCTTAACAAGAGGGGTGTCTTTATTGATGAATTGGCGGATGGCAACCTTAAGGGCACAATAATTTTTAGTGTCATGCCTAGGTGTGCGATGATATTGGAAAATTTTGGTGTCATCGAACCAAGACGATTTTGGTCTGAGAGGTTGAAATGGTTTGATAGGTGGAAGAGTGATGTTAGAAGTTTGCAAAAGTTGGCATAACAGCAAGGTGTAAGAACTTGCTAATGGGTCTGCATGTTGTGTTGCAGTAAAAGTTGACTTCTGTTTAGACGTTGTCGAGGGAGTGTTTCATACCATCCTTTTTTTTGGCAGTGTGGCCAAATGTGTAGATGACACTTTCATGGTAGGAGGCATTGGATGTTTTGAAGGAGGTATGTTTTTGTTATGTGTTGGTAATAATGGAGGTGATTTTTTTTTGTGAGGTGTTAGAGTAGGGAACACTCCTATTAAGGTGGATTGGTGTGGGCCCAAAATAGAGGGCAATGATGATGGTGGGGAAGGAGTTTGCTGATAGGGTTTAGTAGCCTTCTTTGGTTTAGTGCGAGGACTACTATTGTGAGGGGTGAGGTTCAAATCAACCTTCACCGAATCTTCTTCAGTCGAAGTGGGTGAGGCAATTATTTCCTCTCTCGATGGAGAAGGGATTGGGGAGTTTGGCTCTTTAAGAGGGCAGAGCGTAGGGATGGTGATGGCTTCAGTGCATGGTCAAGAAGTGGGGATAGTATGATCCCCCATTGATGATAGGAAGGATGAGGGCGAGGCTACCAACGCTGGTATGGTCAAGGCGTCCTCTAATATAAGAGAGGTTGATGGAGAACTAACAAGAGAAGACGGTTCTTCCGCTTGTGAAAGATGAATGGGAGAAGAAGATTCTTCTTCTTGCGATGGACTAATAAGTTGACTAACCTCTTCAGACTATGAGAGAGGTTGGTCAGAGACAAGAGGAGAGACAGTGTTGACTGTGCGTATATTACGCTCTTGGGAGTCATCGGTCATGGTCTACATGTTGTTTTGGCTAGGGGGATGGTTAGGAAAAGGTTGTTTAAAGATGTCTATGGTTTGATTGGGTGGTGTGTTTGGATTATCCAAGACAAGATCACCTTTATCTATCATGTCTTGGACAATGTTTTTGAAGGTCCTACAGTTGTCTGTGTCATGGCCTTTGACATGGTGCTAATGACAAAAGTCATTTTCCCTGTACCATGTAGGGATAGCTTTTGAGGGGTTGAATTGAGGTGGTCAAATTTGAGGGAGATTGAGGACCCCTTGTTTAACTAGTTTATCCAAAATAGAAGTGTATGATTCTCCTATAAAAGTATATTGACGCTGTATATACCGTTGTTGGAATTGTTTGGTGATGCTTTGAGATGTGGAAGGTTGAGATTGGTTGGTTATTATCGAAGATGATGGTTTAAGGACCATAGCATTTGCTGATCCCTTGGACTTGGAATATGAAGAAGGAGATTTAGAGGAAGGGTCATTTGACTTGGTGTTAGGGTTTTTACTCCACAATTTGACTTTGTTTTCCTCGATGACACGTAGTCCAAGCTTCTTAGCCATCATGAAAGCTTCATCAAAGGTGCGGAATGTTTGGACCCACAAAGTAGAAGAGATGTGCTTGGCACATGCATGTGAAAAGATCTTGATGAGCTTGGGTTGAGGTAAAGAAAAGGAGAGTTGGTTGATTAAGCCTCTCCAACAGGCAACAAAATCAGCTATGGATTCATCGTCAAACTGTCTGATAGAGTATAGGTCCATGATTGAGACCTTTTTGGTGATATTGATCAAAAATTGGTTAAGGAAAAGTTGAGCTAGCTGGGTGAATGTGAAAAGAGAGTGACTGGTAAGAGAGCTATACCAGTTGAGGGTAGCACCAAAAAGCGACATGGAGAACATGCGTAGTAATAATGCATCATCATGGGCTATAAGGTAACAAGTGTGTCTAATTACTCGTAGATGCTATTGTGGGTCTTCCTTACTCTGGAAGCGAGTAAACTTGGGAAGTTCCCACTGACTGGGTTATGGTCAGATTGGGATTGAAGGATGAATGGGTTCATTGTAAATTTGTTCATAAGAGAAAACATTGCTTGAACCAAAAATGGATGTCTCAAGATTAGACATTTTGTCCATTAACATTTTGATTAGATCAGTTGATAGATTTGTAGATGGGGTGCCCCCTAGATTGTAAGGTGCTTGGAAGGGATTAGAAGGGGCATATGCCATAGTTGGTTGCACTTATATAGGTGCAACATATTGATAACTAGTCATTGGGATAGATGTGGAGACCAAGGGTGGTTGTGTCGTGAAGGTGGAAGGCATGACTAGGCTTAAAGTTGCCAGAGGTGGTTGGATAGTGGCAACACTAGCCAATGGATGAGTAGCCACCCTGGTGTTGATGGGGGCAAGAGTAGGCAGGATGGAGACAACTAGATTTTGGAAAGGGGTAGAGGTTTGTTGAATAGTCTGTGGTTGATGGGGGGCTGAAACCCCAATGGAATTGGGCCCAGAGATAGAAAGAGAAGCCACACTTTGAAGATTAGTCATGGGTGGGTTATTAGTTAGGGTGACGGCCTAGGTGTCTATGGGTTGGACTACAGACGCTGTTGATATGACTGCCGTCTCAACTAAGGAGGTTGGCATCCCATAAATTGGGTTACCTAAAGAGTCTCGTGTTTGACTTCTCACGAGATAATGTTGAAGGGCCTTGACATTGAGGTCAAGGAACCTTTCAAAGTCTTGGTCCCCTTTAGGGACAATAGGGGGCTGAGTCAGGGTTGGTTGGGTAGGAGTTCGTTCGGTCTCTGAATGACACTCCATTAGAGGACTAGTTATGGAAGGCGAAGGCAGAAGTGGTTGTTCCCTTGTGTGGTCAACAAAAGTCTTGGTTTGAATATGTGTCAAAACCATTCAAGGAAAAAAAAGGTTCAGGTTTCAAAAACTGTGTTCTTCAGCTCTAGAAAACCAGAGGGTGTGTTGGACAGCAAGAAAGTCAAGTTTTAAGCTTGCTGTTTGAGAAGAAGAATTTTTGGACTGTGATTGACGTCGGTGGAAAAACTGATGTCAATGGAATATATTGCCAATGTTGGTTAGATAACTGATGCTGGCAAAGATAGTTGCCGATGTCGGTGCAGAGACTGATGTTGGTTACTGTGTTTTTCTAGAAACTCAGAGATTTTGAGAGTTTTTGGAAGAAAGAAGAAAACATCCTTACTAGCTCAAAAAACTAGATAAAAATAGAAAAGAAGATGAAGACAAACAGACCCTACATGTTAAATCCTAAGAATAAACTTTTAGAATCATGTTGGCTTATGCCTTAGAGTGTGTTTGGGAAGTTGGCTTTTAGAACGGGTCCTAGAAGAAGCAGTTTAAGGTTGGTTTCAGGTTAGTTTTGGTGCTCAAGATCTGTGTTAGGTTCCATACGTGGCCTGGTGCTAAAGAGCGAGCTCCCCTCACTTCACAAGCCCAGAGATAAGCTGGGTCACTTAGCCAGTATATACTTCCCCTAGAGTTTATACTCTGCCAGAGAACAGAGTGGGCTCTCCCCTTGGTAGTGAAGTCCAAGTAGGATTACCAGGAAGGTTAAGGTATCTGCTAGGTGATGAAATCCTAGTCAGGGCTTGTCTCAGGTATGTTTAGATGTTTGATTTTGTGAAAGTAGTCTGGTCTTGTAACATAAGTGTGTTACAATTTATTCATAATGCATTTTTAAGTTACTAGATGTGAGAGCTAAGTATGCATTTAGGCAGAAATAAAATGCAATAGATTTTAAGCCCAAATAGAAATGTGTGTTCAGATGTAGACAAGTTAAGAAAAGGTTAAGAGTATGAACTTCACTACTCTAAGATGCAAGAGGAAAGGTGACAAGAAGAAAAAGAAAGATTCTTTTTAACTTTGCTTATGATGTCTTTTTGGAAGAGATAGAAGAAAAAGATGCAAGAAGAGACCTAATGCACCTATATGAAAAGTTTGTTTTTAGAAGAAAAAGTATGAACCCAAGGAAAACTCCTAGGGTCCCACCAGGTGTGCTAGAATGTTTCTAACAAGTTTTTGCTTTTCCACATTCAAAAGATGAAAGAAACTAAGATAATGGTCAAGGGTTTGTACGTACCTAGATGAAGTTGTGCACCGTTATCCAGACGTTGAAGGAACTCCTCTTTGGATATGGAGGATGACACCTACAGAAGAAAGAGACTTAAACAAGAGATTGTTAGATAAATAGGTGGTAGACTGCCAAGCAAAGCTTGATCCCAGAAGTGCAAAGACTTCCTAAAGGGGTGACAATCTACTGATTGATAAAAAGCAGAATGTTGCTGGAATAAGAAATGATAAAAGACTGAACCCAAGAAATAAAAATAAATGCGTACCTGTATGTGGCAATCTATCTTCCATAGTCTCCAGTGTCAGTTTGATTAAAGTTGCTGACGTCGGTTAGTCTACCGATGTCGGTAGGGGCAATGGGCCTAGAGGCCGACGTCGATCAGGGCAATGGGGCTTTGGACAAGTTTCAGCCCTATCTGTGGTCAAAAAAATGGTTTGGGGTCCCTGTGGGAGTTTTAGTGGCTTGTGTTGGGTTTGCAGGGCAGAGAGTGTGGCTGAAAAAGGGGCCAAATAGAGGATAGGGGTGAAAAAGGAGAATAAGGATGAAGGAAGGATTTTTAGCCTTTCTGGAAAGAACAGGTCAGGTTGTGTCAAAAGATCTTGGAAATGGACAATGGGCTGATTGCTAGTGTATTAAAAAGACAATGAAATAAAAACTAGTAGAAATACTTAGCTGTAGGTGGAGAGGCAGAAGTGCAGGAGGTCTGTTTCCGTTGTAGCTGATGTAGGAGATGTCATGCAATCTTCAATCTAGTGTGGAATGACTGGTGCAGAACCTCTAAGCCTGTAGAGTGCTATTGAAATGCTAATACTTGCAAGAAGTCAAGGAGTGAGAGAGCTTAAAGCCTGGAGGAAGAGAATTGGTGTTTGCGGGGTGGGGCAACGAAAGTAGAAATGCAGTCTAAAAGGAACTGACGTTAGCAAAACTGCCAGCATCGGTCGAATACTGATCGATTTTAGTGGCTGAAGAATGGGAAAAGAAGCTATTTTTAGTGTTCTACCCATTCTTGCAACTTCCAGGTCTAAGTGTCATTGGAAAACAGTCGAAGGTGGGTTTAATAGGCGTGAGAGGTGAGAGGGAGGGTTGAAATAGGTCATAAATTGGTCATAGGGTGATGGGAGGCATCCAAGGAGAGGTATCCAAGGTGGGATGAGGTGTCATGGGTGATGTTATTAATTTAAAATAAGTTATTATTTTAAATTAATAAGTGTGTGGGTTAGGAATGTGTTAGAAGTGGACCAAGGGGAACCAAGGGGGAGGAGTCGACCAAGGGGTAGACACGATTTTGATGTCTACAATAATTTTTTGTTTGAATGAAAGTGAAAAAAATGCCTTATCTATAGGTTAGTCATGGACCATAAATATTGGTTGTTCAATCTCCGTAGGTTGGTCCTTAGTTGTGGCAATTGGGTCCTATAGATGTAATGCTACTGTTGCTAATGTATTAAACATATGGCTTCCCTGCTTTTTTAGTTTCTTCCTCAATAGCTAAATTTTATGTAATGATAAATTAAGAGACATGTATTATTGTTATAGGGATGATACAGGTACTACATCCTTAGTTTCTTCCTACATAGCCTCATTCCCTTCATCTTGTTCCTCTTCTATATATTTTTCTAGTTGCTCTTCTTCACAAGTTGAATGTCTTTCCTGCTTAGCTGAGTAACCCCCATAATTTATCTTTGTATCTTATAAAGTATAACATACTTATTTACTAGATAATGTGACATCATCTTCTTTAAGAGACTCTTCACTAATATGAATTACAATAGAGATTTTGGATAGTGTCTTTTTCTACCATTTTCCTTTCAACCTGTGAGATCTTATTTTGAAGACTTGTGTTTGTTTGGTATTTTTATGAGCTCTAAGTTTTGAGGGAACTTCCTCTCCTAAATCATTTGATGAATAGGATTGAAATATTAATTTTATTTTTATCCTTTTAGTTTCCTTGCCTTTTGAAGATTCTACTATAGGTTCTTGTGTGGCTTCAAATTATTGTGTAGTTTTAGGTTATTACATGTCTGTAGCTTATTGTGCAAGGGGAATTTCCATATTTATTTCTAGGGGTCTATCTTCCATTCCTTCTTCTTTAAATTTTTCCTCATCCTATACTTATTCCTCACTCTTCTTATGCTTCCTCTTTTGTATCCTCTTCTACCTCTTCATCAAACTCTTCTTCTTCCATTTATTATTCAACCTCATTACCTCCGTCTTCATTTTATGCTATTATAAGCAATTGTAGGAAAAATTCCCAAATTAAGTTGGGTATATTTCTAATAAGGCAATCTTGGACTATTAGTTAAATCAGACAATGGTGAGTAATCAATTTTTAACTTCTTTATTGATATTCAACAACCATTATTTTTATTATGTTAAATAGAAATTAGGCATACTTATCCTAATATCATGCCTCAAATGATTCAAGTACTTGAAATGGGTTCCATAAAATATATAATATCTTCCTTCATAGGTAAAATATTTTATAATAAAAATAGCTACTCTAGCCCATACCCAGGGTAATGATAGTCTATTGGTGACTTGCTTGGAAGATGTTACACACTCATTTCCTGGACATAAAATTTGCCTTTCTGATGCTATGCCAAATTTTTATTTCCACAAATATCTATAATAAGGTAATATATTTACCTTATTGATGAGTGTCTCTATCATTTTGATTTGTAGACCTCTTACAGTAGCCAAGTTGTTGTTTAATGAACTAACAGATTCCTTGGCTATACTCTGGTCAAAACTAGTTAATTTTTCAAAATATGTCAACCAACCTATGGTTTTAAAGTTTATCATGATTGGTCAAGCATAGGTGTAAGAATTATAGGTTTATGTCTTACATAGTCACCACCCATGATTCCTAATTTTTTTGAATTAAGCTACTGAATTGGAATTTTGGTGAGTGAAAATGTCAATATAGCTACTAGAATTAAGTAAGAAAAAATGATAGTGTAGAGTTTTAGGACCATTTAATTTTTAGGCATTAAAAATTTACATCCTATAGATCAAGGTGGTTTATGTGAGATTGGCTTAATCATTATGGAAATTTCCCCCAACTACCATATCACTCATCCTTGAGTGATGTAAGATCACATCATGTGAGATAAATTGGATGGGAGATTTTAGTGGCACGAAGGATTTGATATATTTTTTTAATGGAAAATATAGGTAAAAGAGATTACTATGAGGATTATCATAGCAATAAATACTTGATTAAATCATAATTACTATATATATAAATAATTAAAATAAATGCTTTGGAAAAAGTAATATGAATACCTTTAGCCATTATGATTAGTTATTTCATGCATGGTTGGCAAGAGTGATCATATATGATGTAATTATGCCACTATGGAATGAGGATGTGGCAATTAAAGATATGTGGATGGTGGAAGTGAAAATTATTATGGATGGTTGATGATGATGGAAGCTGATGGTGACCAGTTAAAGGTGGTTTGAAGTGGTTGAAGAAGATGGATGGTGTACTAATATGGTCTAATATAGTGTACTTACAAGAATTAAGATAAAAATTCCAAAGGAGTGTAAAATATAGAATATGCATGAAGTGGAACAATAATTAGTTTGTGTGTCTACTTACTCCTAGGAGAAATAGGCATATAATCCTAGAGTAACTAGTAATAGTTGGGACTATTGATGTACTTGTCATCCTTGGTTGAAGTAAGTAGTTTGAAAAAGCTTGTGTAAATACTACATAAAACCTTTTTTTTATCAATGTGTCAATAGATATAATAAATACACCATGAAATCTATTGTAGTAGATATCAGAGGCCAAAGTATGCTAGAGTATATCAATTTTTATCCTATAGAAATAAAAATTGATCTTGCAGTGATAAAAAATGATCATGTAGCATCCATAACAACCATGTAAGGATTGTGAGGAAAATTACATTTTTATTACTTTAGAGTCTTTTTAAAAAGAGTTAGCAAGCTAATTTTCCTTTAAAGTTTATTTTATATGAATTTTAGCTAGCCAAAAAACTAATTTTCTAACTAACAACTGCCAATAATGCCAAAAAGTTTTCATTGCCATTTTTTTAATATTTTTTGGTTCTCACCAATCAACTAGGGCTAGTCAATCAATTAGAATTCTATTCAACCTGTATCTCACCATATTGCATGGAAGTAGTTGTTACAAAAACTTGGTTTATTTCTAGTAGGTGGTAAAGAAGTGTTTAAAGAAATACCCTTATGCTATAGGAATAATGTCATCCTAATGTTGAGAGAGAGAGAGAGAGCTGGTGTTCATCAAGAAGCTAGAGAGTGAAGGTTTCCTTAGAAAAATGTTTCTTATATAATTTGAATCAATAGCCATTGACCAGTAGACAAAAGTGAAATTAGTCAATAGTTTATAATTTAATAACTCCATTATCAAAAACTTTCTCTACTTTATATGGCCCAAGCCATCTACTTTGGAGCTTACCCTTATGATCTTTGTATTTGGAATCAAATCATAAAGTGTAATATCTTAGCTGAAATGATTGAGTCTTGATGTGTTTATCATGACATCTAATTCATTATTGATGCATAACTTTAGTATGATGGAGGGCATTTTCTCAAAGTTCATCTGGAGCATTTAACTAGAGGATTCTATCTTGTTGAGCATGTGATAGGTCTAGTCCCAATTCAAGTGTTAATATTAATGTTTTATGTAAAAACTCAATTGGAAAAATAGGCTTATTACCATAGATCGATTCATAAGGGGTAATCTAGTTTTGGCATTTCATGTAATCTTATAAGCCCATAGAGTTTCATGAAGATGGGTTGCCTAATCTTTCCTATGCACATTAACTATCTTAGTAAGAATTTTCTAATTCCCTATTTATGACTTTCACCTATCCATTAGATCGAGGGTGGTAGGGAGTGGAATTATTATGTATGATTCATACTCTCTGTCTATAGTAATGGTGAGATATGATGTAAACTATGGTCCTTGATCTGTGGCAATTTATCTTAGCACCCCATAGTAAATGAATATTTCTTCATACAAAAATTATGTCCACCTTTTCATCTTTGGTATGGGTTAAGGCTTTCACCTCAGCCCACTTAGTGACATAATTGGTATAGACCAAGATGCACTCCTTTTTATTAGATTTAGGATCTATGGGGCCTAAAATCAAGTCCCCACTTATCAAAAGGATCCAAAACCAACTAAGGTTGTAATGGCATCTCGTCTGAATGTGTGGGTTTTCACATACATTGGCATAGATCACATCTACAAGTATACATCATAGAATACTTGTGAAGTGTAGGCAAATAGTATCCAATAGTGAGGATTTTGATAAAAATTATTTTGGTAGAAAAATAACCCCCATAGGGTACATCATGACAAGTTTTGAGGATGACAAAGACCACATCTTCTCAAATACATATCCTTAGAACTAAATCTAGTTTAGTAACAAAGAGATATCTTGAGATCCATGAGTAATATCTAATTTTTAGGATCAAGTGCCACCTTTCCCTTGGTGACAAATTTTATGGAAAATATTATGTAGATAAAAATCTATCAATATTTAGAAACTAATGTGTTTTAGTGGTCATTTGAAAAAGATGTTCATCTGGAAAGAATTGTTGACAACAGGGATCTAATCATTAGATTATAATTGAGATAAAAAGTATATAACTACATTGTATTTACCTAGTTTATCCATAATGGTGATGTCAAATTCTTTTAGTAAAAATAACCATCTAATTATTCTATCTATTACTGTAGGCTTGTTCATTAAATACCTAATTATTGTATGTTTGGTGTGAATGAATACTTGATATCTAGTAATGTAATGTATAAATTTGTTTATGGAATAAATTAAAACAATACATTATTTCTATTTTAGTATTTATTTGAGTTTAGCCCCTTGGATATTCTTACTAATGAAGTAGATGACATAACTCAAAGATTCCTCTTTCAATCCAAGGATAGCTCCTACTGTAATATCTGATGCATCTATATGGATGTGGAAAGACTTTATCTAGTCAAGTCCTCTAAGTATGGGAGTTATTATGAGTAAATATTTTATTTCTTGAAACTCTAATTAACACTCATTAGCTCAAATAAAATTAGCATCATTGTAAATCAAATTAAATAATGGTGCTGTCTTTTGATTGAAATTCTTGATGAATATTTTATAATAGCTAACATGTCTTAGATTTTTTTGACATCTATTGGATTATATGGTGTGGGTAGGTCCTTGATTATTATAATATTATTAGGGTCTACTTTGATGCCTACATGTGAAATGTGGTATCCTAAAAAAATTCCCTTAGTCATTAATATGTAGCACTTTTCATGACTTAAGGATAATTGGTGATATTGACATCATTGAAGGATTTTCTAAAGGATGATAAGAGATTATTCATATGTTTCCACATATAATGTAAACTCATCCATATAGATTTTTACATAGTCATGGGAGATTTCAGAAAAAATGCTTAAAATAACCCTTTGAAAGGTGGCTGGAGCATTGCATAGACCAAATAACAATATTACATATGCATAAGTACCTAGGGACAAGTGAAAGTAGTTTTCTCTTGGTCCTCGGGTGCTATATTTATTTTATTATAGCCACTATAGCCATCAAGGAAGGAAAATTACTTTTTCCCTACTAATGTATCAATCACTTGATCAATGAATAGAAGGGTAAAATGGTTCTTCTTTGTAGCTATATTTAGTTACCTATAATCTATATAAATATACCACTTTCTTCACTTATTTATTATAATCACTAGGGTTAACACCCATTAACTATCAAAGATTGGGTATATGAAGCCTACATCTAAGAGTTTCTACAATTTAGTTTTAACTATCTTTGACTATAGAGTTATTTCAAATTTAAGTTTGGCTAATGGGTTTACATTATTCTTTGATATAGATGTGATGCATGCATAATTATAGAGGTATTCATCTCATATCATGATAATCCCAAGAAATTTAAAATTTATATTTCTTAAACATTGTAAGTAGTTTGGTTTCCTATTGGACTATCAATTATTTATTGATATCGAGAGGTTTGTTTGACAACATTTCCACTTGTTTGGATAGAGTCATCATGGTCTCTATGTTTTCTATCAATGAGGCATAGCTATAGTGATGAGGTAAGAATGTATTGAATGTTATAATATACTTTGCAACATTAGATAGTCCTATTTTAAGAAATATATTTTCAAGACGGTAAGGTTTGCATTCTAACATGTCATGTGCTACAGGATCCTCTACATAGGTGTTTTTTAAGATGTTGGCAATTGTCCTCTTCTTAATTTCTTAATGATATACTTTAGTCAATTATGCGTGAGGTGTGAATAGAGGCTATTCCTTCATTTATGTCATCTATCCAAGGTGATCGTTCCTCCTCATAAGATAGTTTGGCTTGTGGGTATAAGATTAGTTTTTTTGTATTATTACTATTTGAGATTAGCATATTACCAAACCTATATCTAATGAATGCATCAACTGTGGCCAACAATGATATTCCTAATATAAGAGGGTAACCTCCTAAGTTGGCCTTAGGCTATAGGATGATGGAGTCAACTAGATATCACCATGAATCCATAGTAATGATGATGTATTCCATGATTCATTTTGGATTAATGGTGGATTTATCAAACACTTGAAAGACAATAGGTGTTGGACATATGTGTTTAAGTAACAAATTATGTATTGTTGCTATATTCATAATGTTAATGGCTACTCCCAAGTCTATTAATGTATTATAGATGGTTTGGCCTTATATACTAACAGTAACTATATAACTTTTTAGATTAACATATTTTAGGGGAACTATGTTTCCTAACATAGTGTCTATATGTTGACCAAGGAATTAGACTATTTTAGGGTCATTTATTTTCCTAAGTGGTTTTTGCAAGCATAGGTATTAAATAGTCTTAGTGTATATAGGCACATCCTTAATAGATTGAAAGAGTGGAATATTTACATAGACATTTTTTAGTTGTTCTAAAAAATCAAATTTTGGTTCTGATTCAGGGCATGGAATGTTTAGTTTGTCAGGAAATGGAGGATGATTGGGTTCTTTTTTTTTTTTGATAGGGCTTGCTTAGGAGTGGTAGTGGTTTGAAGTGGATGGGTATTAGTATGATCATCCAAGGCTTATTTAACCTGCTTAGAGATCTTGGGTGAGGTGGGTTGTGGAAGAATAAATCTTGAGCAAAGATACACTTCATAAATATCTAAGGTATATGTTAGATATTGTATTATTTTAGTGGTTTATGTTAGTTGAACCAACTTATTGGTAGGTGTTGGTAAAAGTTGGGTAGGTAATTATGTTGGCCTAGTAGATGTTTGAGTATTTTTCATTGAGGATGGTTATTGATGTTGCTGTAGCTATTGTTGCTATGGGAATATAAAATTGTTATTAACTAAAGGTTAACTATTTCTCCATGATTATTATAATGGTTGTGAAGGGTAAGACCATTGCTAATTATAGGATGGACAAGACTGGTTATGGAACTGCTACCAAGTGTTTACATTTTAGGTGGGCTATGAATTAGATGGTTGTGATTAATTTTGGGTCTGGGGTTGCATATTATTCCAAGGGGATGGTCCATAATTAGGAGCAACTAAAAATTGAGAATTTGAAAAAGCTAACTTTGGTGGTATACCTATATTAAACAGTCTAGGTAGACATTGTATCCTTTAAGCTACATAGAAGATCTGGTCTCCTTCTCCACCAATTTCATGTAATTCAACTATTTCAAGATCTTCCTCTATGATGTTATCTATCTTTATGCAAATAACATGACATTTATAGTCTACTTTATTTTTCTAATAGTCTGAATAGTAAAATGTTAAGGCTTATTTTATTTCTTCTTGCTTCTTCCTTGTATATAACATATTTAGCTGAGTAGCCATATGACTAATGATGTATTTCTTCATATTTTGTAGAAATTTACTTTCCTCTATTTTTGAGAGTCCATTTGCAGAAGATGAAGGCAATATCTTACTCTACATTTTTTATTCATGTTTGATCTTGAGTAATTTATGCATAAGATTATCAAATCATCAAAGGATAATGTTGAAACATCACCCCCAGACATTAAGTCCAATGTTTCCAAATAATATTCTCTCAATCCTTTCAAGAATACTAATTTCATGGATTATTTACCCATTGTAGTCTTCTTGAATTTCTATAGGATGAACATGAATATTTACATGTAATCCCCTAATGATTCATCTTCCTCCTATGTTAGCCTAAAGATGTCATCCCTTCTATAGTTTCTTTCTCGACAATAATCTTAATATTTGGACAAATAATTCTACTTAATTTCCTCCCAAGTAGAAAATATATCTTTTTCCATCCACATGAACCATATAAGAGTTGTATCTTTGAGTGATACTAGAAAAAACTTCAATTTTTAAGCATTTTGGTTATAGTCATAGCTGTGACATAAGATGTCAAACTCAAAGAGGAGTGTATTCGGTTATTCACTCATCTTTCTTATGAAAGTAGGGAGGGAAGAATAAGGGATATTATTCATAGGTGAATTTACTCTATGGGTATGGATGGGGAATTCAAAAGTTAAAGACTCATTGGCAACATTTTCTTCTTCATGGTCTCCCATGGATATTCTTTCTATTCATAGGTTAGAAGCTTCTACCACCTAGTCTTCAAACTCATTATCAATTATTGTGCTACCTAGGGTGAAATAGATGGATATTTTTGATTATTATTGAAGGATATAATGTATTCTATACAATGATGAAAGATTAGAATATTTTGAGGATTCAATTTTTTGTTTAGCAAAGATCCTACTTAATCTAGTAGATCTTGTTGGCCTGGTGTCTCTTCTAGGAGTTAGAAGGGATCTAAATGCTTATTTGGCAAGGAATTTGAGTGAGGATGGAGGGAAATAAATTCCATATTATTTAATATGAGGTTATAAGGTGGTAATTATTAAATATGATATAGAGGGGTCCTTTTCAGGGGTATGAACCTCATCTTCTTAAAAATTTCTAACTTATGATACCAACCCAAACAAGAATTCCTATTTTTCTAGCTCTTCTACTGATAACTAATCTTCAAATATTTCCTCATATTCCTTAGTTACTTTAGGATATATTTATAATCCTATAGAAAGGGTTAATTATCTAGGCAAGAATCTTCCTAGATGATCCCTTTCTCTTTGCATGTAAATTAATCACCTTCCTTTTTTTTTTGTCCTACCTGCATAGGGTTAGTATGGCTTACGTTGTTTTTGAATTTCTTTACTCTAATATTATAAAAATTAAAACCTTTATCTATAAATTAAAAAATGTTTAAAATAGAAACTAGTAATATTCTAATCTATGAATGCAATAAATCTTTAAGCTAGAAACTGAAATAAAAAATAGTAAAAGATAATTACCAAGATTGAATATTTCTAGTGTGTGACACCCTTCCTTGACAATGGTGACAAAATGAGAGGAAATATTTTTACCTACCATTTGACTGACATGATGAGTGCAACCTAAGCCACATGGGCTAGTGTAGTACTAATAACTTAAAGCAACCATTTCATTAATTGTTAACCCAGGGGTGTAGGTTTGATAGGATGACTTCACTATATGTGCACATTGAATATTCTAATTTGAATCTTATTGGAATTATGGAAAATAATTACATAAAATAAAGGTGATTGTAAAAAATTCAAACTAGTAGGAAATAAATTAACTAAATAAAAAAATTGAATTAGAAGATTCCCTAAGACTATTTTAAATTAAAAAAATTAATTATACTTATTCATACACACATATAAGATCTTAACACAAAATTATAAAAACAAAACAAATTATTTAATTATACTAACGATTTGGATTTCTACTGCAAGTCCTCTTAGGGGGCCTCCTCTCTTAGCCTTGAGCTTTAGTCTTCCTCTTAATAGAATAATCAATTAATTCAAAATTTTATCTTCATTAAATCATGTAGAAATTAAATATTGTTACATTATATTAAAATAATTTTTTTTGGATCACTTACTATATTCTACACACTCTTAATCTCAAAACAACTTTATAAACTCATTCTCACATCTCTGCCATATTATCTTTATACTAGAGATGGTGGTTTACATTTATGGCCTAACTAGGAATACAAATAAAATATTACGTCAATGAGATCATTTAGCTATAGAAACATAAAGTGGTTACTAGAGATGGTGGTTTACATTTATGGCCTAACTAGGAATACAAACAAAATATTTCTTCAATGAGGTCATTTAGCTATAGAAACATAAAGTGATTTTTAAGGTTTAAACTTTGCCCAATAAAAATCATCGACTCTTAAGTTATTTACAACTAAATTTGGTTAGAGATACCTTAAAATAATTAGTCTTTTAGTCAAATATTTTTGTTACAAACTCCAAGAGTTGACAGGTATTGGTAGACTAGGCGAGTTTTAAATTTATTCATCTTTTAGCAACCACAAGATTTTTATAGATCGTTATTTATTGTGATAGATTGAACTGGTAGTTATGATCTTCATATTACCATTCTATCTTCTCATTGGATGTAAAATATGTTGATGTAAGATATTTTAGCTAAAATATGCATTTGAATAAGATCCTTTGGCTATAGGATGTATTAACTCATGTTGCTTTAAAGAATATTCTTATTTTGCCTTTGAACCTTCTCAAACAAATATTATAAGGAATAATCATATAAAAAAGATAATCATAATTACTTTAATCACAAAACATAATCTCATTACTATATGAAATATAGTAATATATATCTATCATATATTAAAATTGTTTGAGTAGGAATATACAAGGGATAATCTCAAAAAGCACATTTTAGGAAAGGTTATGGGTAAGCAATAGCTATTCAAAACATGTGGGGCTCATCAATTGGTAAAAGATGAAATTCAAAATATCTTAGACACTAGAATTATAAGATCCACTGCACATTCTGACTGGGTGTCCAACATTACCCTTGTTACAAAACCTAATGGTGAAATTTACTATTTCAATAATTACCATAATTTAAACAAGGGTTTCCCTAAAGATGATTTTACATTAACTAATATCGACATGATTGTAGATTATACAGTTGGATATGAGACATTGTCATTTATGGATGAATTTATGGGATATAACCAAATCAAAATTAACCCCACATATCAAGAAAATACCACATTTACCACTCCTTAGGGTATATTTTATTATATAATCATGCATTTTAGATTAAAAATGTAGGAGCCACATATCAAAGGGCCATGCCTCATATATTTCATGATTTTATACATGAAACTATTGAGGATTATGTTGATGATCTACTCATAAAATCCAAACATCACTAGGACCATGCTACTGATTTGCAAAAAATATTTGAGCTCTTATGAAAGTTTAATATTTGATTAAATCTAAAAAAATGTGTCTTGGAGGAATCTTTGGGAAAGATCCTAGGATACATTGTTTATCAGCATGGCATTGAGGTTGATTTTAAAAATGTAAAATCCATTGTAGAAATGCCACCACTAACCAATCTAATATATTTTTGATGTTTATAGGGATAAATTTAAGCTATTTGAGGTTTCATTACTCATTTGGTTGATAAAATAATTCCTTTCACGAGTTTTCTAAAAAAGGACACAAAATTTGTCAAGGATGATGTGTGTCAACCAAGTTTTGATAAAATCAAATCATAATTATCAAACCCACTAGTAGTTATGCCTTCTATTCTAGATAGACCACTACTTCTTTACATATCAATGACCCATGAGGCCCTCTTAGCACAATTTGATGATAATCACAAAGAATGCACACTCTATTATATCAGTTATCGACTAGTTAATTATGAATGAAAATATACAACAATTTAAAAACTATGTTTAACCTTAGTTTTTACTACTCAAAGTTATGGCATTATTTGATAAATAATAAGGTTCATGTTATAATAAAAAAAGATCCATTAAGGTTCCTTATGAATAAAAAACACCTAATTGGTCGTATCACAAAATGGGTGATGCAAATTATAGAGTTTGATCTCAAATTTATAGCCCAAAAGTCAATAAAAGGTCAAGTCATAGCTTACCAATGGGTTACGACTTCCTTACCAAATACTTTTCTGCTCACCAAAAATTTCTATGATGAGTTTGAGGCATATAATATATCTTTTAATCGATAAAAATGTTCTTCAACAGATCAAAATGTACATAAGGGGTGGGTGTTGGTATTGTATTTTGTACCCTAAAGGGTGAATACATCCCTTTCTATTATAGGTTATCCTTTTATTACACTAAAAATATAGCTGAATATGAGGCTGTGATCATTAGATTATCCATAACACACAAGCTTCATCTAAGATACATCTAAATTTTTGATGATTCCAAATTGGTTGTCAATCAAGTTACCAATCATTACCAAACCAGAAAAGATCAAATTCAGTCATATAAAGAAATGGTAGATAAAATCACAAAGACATTTGATACATTTTCTATTGATAACATTCTACATAAAGATAACTACCATGCAGATGCCATGGTAAGTGCAACATCCATGATGGTATTTGATATTAATGATGATCATATATACTTTACCATATGACAATTACAAGATCCTTCCATTTTCTTCTAATAAATGAATACGTTAGCCATTCTTTCTATTACTCATAGTTTTATAAACACATAATGGTATAATGATATTTATAATTTTCTATATCGATCTTATATAATAGAATATTTTTCATGAAAAGATAAACAAAAATTACAATGCAAAGCATTTTACTATGTTATTATTGAAAATTATTTACTCTGACAAGGTTTTGATCGACAATTTCTTCATTAATTAAACAAAGATGAGGCCCACACTGCACTCTTGGAAATGCATGAAAGTGAGTGTGGCGAGAATTTTAGTATATATGCCATGTCTCAATAATTATTACACCAAGGCTATTATTGGCATACCATGGAATAATAATGTATCAAAAATGCAAAAATATGTTTACAATGCCAAAAATATAACAATTTTAATCATGCACCATCACATGAGTTACAACCAATTATTTCACCATGGCATTTTTCCTTCTGGGGTTTTGTCTTTTTTAAATAGGTACTTTGATTTTAACTAGAGCTCTAATGGGTTTGGGATATAATCAGGGGCCCAGATCCCCAAATGATCATCTATCACAAGTACTAAATTTACCAACAATGACCATAACTAGCCTGAGAACACAAATGAATGGCCCCAACCAGCCTGAGATTACCATAAAGGGCCATAACCAACCTAAGAATACCAATGATAAACCACATTTGGATTTCAATACCATACTAATATTTGAACCTGGGTGGTGCTTGAAACATCCAAGCCACTTTACCAACTCACCCACATCATCGATGATACAAAATCTACATCTGAAGATTAATGAGGGTGGGCCTAGGTCCGTAATGTCTATCAAATGATTCATAATCAAATTTCCCTATTATGATCAACATAAAACACATGGATAAGTTTAAACCCTATCTCAAGGTGTCCCCATGGCCACTTCAGATTGAAAGTGGTGTGTAAATACCCCACTCCACACACCACAAGTAAGTCAAGGATCAAAATTGAGACTTGGGTGACCTAAGTCATTGCTCTAGTGTACTCAAGCTAACCCTTGGGGCTAAAACATGTTGGGTACATACATTTTTATAGCTATAATGACTAAACCAATAGTGAATATTATCCATATCCATGGACTATGGAATTTACTTATCACATTAAACATAGGTTTTAATCCACATGTTGACCCCCATCGCATTGAATACCGAGCTGATAATGTTAGAGGTATAATCAACTAGGGGGGGTGAATTAGTGGTGAAAAACAATCTAATTCAATTTACAAACCCTTCAAATAATTAGTCAATCAATACAATCATTCATGAAGCATACAAATCACTCATAGTAGTGATCAAGAAGAATAAAGCAAGATCACATACAAAACACAAGATCTATGTGGGAAACTTTCTTGGGGAATAAAACCCACTCTCAAGCCTGAAAACAATTGTACTAATTTTCTTATAAGGTATTAGAAACTAGAGATAGGTCAAATACTTTATACCAAAATTTAGTGAAATAAAAGTTCCACAAGGAGCACCAACCCCTAAGATGATCAAGTTATCCTAACCACCCAAAACCTTGATCAAGTCCTCTTGAAATAAGGCCTTTAGTGAAACACCTATTTCACAAGGAACAACTAAACCTAAGGAAGATCAAATCCTTTAGACCCTTTTTTGAAAATAACACCTCCACCTTAGAACCAATGTATTTAACACTTGATGATGGACCTCTAATTTTCTAACCCCTAGACAAACTCCCTCTCTATCTCATATAGGCCTCTCACATAGGCATGCCACAATCTCTCCTTCTTCACTCGAACTATCCTCATATACACACTCAGACCTCTTCACATATCCTTAAAATGCAAGAGCACTATTCTAACATCAAAAATATGACCTACAGGTCATACACGTAGTCAACAAACTATTCTGCTCATCAACTCATCTAACATGCAAACTACCTATCCTCTCTACTTCACTTCAATGTAGAATCCTCTCACACAAGCCTTACACAAGTATAGAAACCATATCATTTAGTTTCACTATTTATATATCCTTCATTATTATCAACATATTGGTTAGTCATTAGGCATGCCTTAACCCTTAAGGCATCTTACATTGGTCACACTTAAGCACAACTCTTTTTCAAATCGGCCTAAGTCACCTTTTAGGTCTTATGATGACCCATTCACCTCTTTGACACTTATCCAAACAAAATAAGAACACATGAACACTTTCAAACTCATGAACCCATGACACATGATCTATATATCCCCTTTAAGTGACAAAAACCACATAGTACCCTTCTTAAGCACAACTTGCTCAAACAACATTCTGTACAACAACCATTATGAGTAAACACATAATTAGTTTATAAACATTTTCTCATACTAAATATGATTAGTCAAACATTCATAATCCACACATAACATCCTCACAGAGTCTACAACATTCTATAATTAGTAGTTCATCTTAAAACATCAAATTACCAATAAACATAACTCAAATACCCTTCTTGAGTTACTTGCAGAACATGTACGAACACATAATGAAATTTGAACCTTAATATATTTGAATAGACACAATTTCAAAACCTTAAAATTATATTTAAAAATGAAACTTGGAGTCCTTTACAAATTATCTTTTTAGACCATTCTTCCTGGATCAAAGGTTATGGACAAAATATAGAGCACTAGTTTTTCCCTTTATAAAATTCAAATATTCAAATGCCAACGGTCATAGTTAAACCTTGAACACCATGATATCATCTCATGTCCTCAATGATTAGATAAATAACACACCATCAATCTTATTTTATGAAGCTTGACCTTTAACATCATTAAATGACTATCTCTTTGAGCACTTTGACTCCACTCACACTGTTAGATCAATCTGTATGAATACATGTGAACTTTCGATCCTTATACTTTACCTTGCTAAGTGTTAAACTTTGGACACATTTTACCATCTCGCTGAATATGAATCATTAGATCAATCTTTTATGATCACTTGTATACTATTAGATCTTTTTTTGGTATTGATCTTTATCTCTTGGAAAATCAATTATGGGAACCATTACAATTTTCCTTGAAGGCTCACTTTGGATCTTAATAACCTCTTCTACGCTTAGATGCATGATCTCAAATTTGGACCATATGATCTCCTTACATAGGAGAATCCAACCATATATAAATTTTCTTTTGGAACTTTTGTGTATGCAAGATATAATGCCATTAATTTTCTCACTTAGATTTTTCTGCCACATAGCCAACTATGTCAAGAACTGTCTGGAAGGCCAAATTTGTACATGCATATAATTTGATGCACTTCATTACATGTCCTAAAATTTAGTACATATCAACTAGGCATAAAAATGAACAAAATCATATGATCAAATTATCTTGAAACTATGACATGTGCCAAATATGACTACATCAAAATGCTTATTTAGCTTTTCTTGCCACAAGCAAATTTGGCTATGGGAAAACACTGTCAAACTGCCTGAGAGCCCAACTTTGCACTTGCATATATTTTTTCACACTTAATCACATGAAATAAAAATTAGTGAATAACAAGTAGGAAAAATACTAAACAAACCCATGTGATTATTTCCTCCTGACACCTCCATCCATGTGAATGCTGACATCATCAACATGCTTACTCGGCTCTATTTGAACATAAAAAAAATGTCAAAATGCCTGAGAGCCCAAATTTACACCCTCATATATTTGATTGTGATTCATCACATAACTTTAGACTTAACACATAGAAACTAGGGACTAATATTATCACAACCATATAACCAACTCCCCCTGACTCATCTACACATGGTAATTATGATGTCAATAAACTACCTACTCAGATTTTTTGCCACTAGACCCAAAATGTCTAGATGAAAACCATTATCAACTAAATGAAATCAACTCATGCAAAAAAACATTAAAATTATATCAAACCTCTTATAATATGTCTTGCACATCCTTAAATCACCATACTCATCTTGAACATCTATAATTATGCCAAAATTGAAGATCAACCAAGCCTCCTTCAATCATACTAGGAAAAGCATATTATACACTTTATCATTATCAATTAGAATATAAAGGCACTTTATCCACTCACATGGAAACCGCCATGAAATCATTGAAAACTCTCCAATAATTTCCCTTTTTTTCATTGATGTTAACACACATCATGCAACTCACCTTCTTTCTCTCTTTTCAAGCACTCACACAATAGGAACTTTATCCCCCTTTGACACATTGACAGTGGGCACCAACTAATCTTGAAGACCTGAAAAGACTACCATTAGGAGAATACCATCTTATAAATATATTACAAACTCCCCCTTGATCTTACCTCTTCTTTCCTTGACAACTTCCTCTTGCTCCATGTCAACACTCTCTTCAACCAAGCACTGTAACCAATGAAGAAAGAAGACATAAGAGTACTAAAATCTGATGGAATTCACCAAGAAACATATGAGAGGGACTTCCCCTAATATTTTTGATCAATTTCACCTTTTGAGCATCTTCAAATCTCCACACACCATGAAGAACCACCATACAGGCTTACTAGCCTTATATCTCAAGTTATCATAAGGACCACCAACAAAACTTCATGCCACTCACCAAACAAGAAACATGCTTTAAAACAACCTGAGAACTCTCCTTGAAACACTAAATCCTTTCCCTTTTGGAGAAACTAAACAAAAAACACTCTTCTTCTTACAAATCTTATGAAGTCTCTTGGTAGTCCTACCTAGAATATATAAAGCCCACAAATTTTAGTGGACACACTATCAAGACCTAAAAGTTCATATCTAGAGCATTCTCATATTCCACCTCAAGCACACCAATTTGTAACAACTAGATCATCCTCTATAATATACTTCCTTCACAAACTAATTTGACAATTAGGCCTCCTCTTGACAAAAACATGAATAAATTGAAAACTACAAACCTTATAATCTCTATGAATCTTGATTTGATAATTTTTTTGGCCCATTCAATCTATTAATAAGCCTTAGATTTCAACTCTTGAGGCAAATCACTTTTTTATCAGAGCCCAAAACCCTAGAATCTCAAAACAAACAAGGTCAACAAACTTCCTTTTGGTTAACATCCATCCCTAAAAATTCTTGCACACCTAGAGATAACCAACACACATTTATTGAAAAAAAATTAATCTTCCCAATCTTTGGGAAACCATAGATACTATAACCCATTTTAGGCCTACTTGCCCTTAAGCCAAAACTATGAAAATTGAGAGCACTCAAAAATCTTCAATTTGACTTCAACATACCTTAAGACCACAAAAAAACTTGGAATAAGCTAGAATAAGATCAAAAAACCTTTATGATCATCAAAATATTCTTGACATTACATCAATATCATTAGGCCACTTGGAAACATTCAATCTGACCCTACAGACTGACCATATATAGCTATCAACATCATAACATCATTACAACATATCTTCCACTTGGACATATATGATCTAACTAAAAACACTCATCTCTAGCCTTCTAGGACCTTCTGAAGAACATCACAACAATACTTTCTTCTCCACTAAAATGAGTCTCTTAATAAGCATAGATAGAGATATCTTCTGTACCACAATGCTCTAAAATAAAGTGAATCCAGGAGTGGCCCACATTTCCTCAGTAAACACTATAATCCTCTTATAGTTATAAGACTTATTTCTCTTGTTCTTCTTCTTCTTAGTCTAAACTATGACAACTGGTTACTTTTCTATATCACTCTCCTTCTCTTCTGATATAAAATTAACAACACATGAAGCAACTATGGAATCTTGACATACCTTTTCATTTGAAGAATCAAACCTTATAATTTTGAACCTCATTACTAGGCACTTACAATTGATGTTATTTGCATTAAGATTTCTTAATAATAACAGGATATTCACTTGTATCCATACATACCTCAAAACTAGCTTCAACCAACACCTTGGTATTTTCTTTGCGCTTGGTCTCTTTATTCACAACATGAGCAACAAAAGTAAGCCCTTGGCACTCTTCAAATTTTGAAACATTCTCCACCATAGCAAATAAATTAATTGGAGTTGCAGGCTCATCATGACTCACACTTACGACCTTTAGTTTTCATGAGCTAACTTGCCTTCTTCCTTACACTCTTGGAGCTTAATTAATCTTATTTTAACTTAATGGCCTTTGCTTGTAGAACCTATAAATGTGACTAATCTTCTCATAGTTGTAGCCAATAATACTCCTTGGTGGAAACTTAGCTTGTCTTACCTTGTTTGGATAAAAACTATCAATGTGTCCAATGTTATGAAAAATAAAACAAACTACTCTTTTTGAATAAGACTTACATTGCCTTACCTTATTTAGACAATGCTTAGCAAAGTGTCCCTTATCAAGATAGTTTAAACACTCAACCTTGCTCACACCTTTTAATTGATGACCCTCATCATAGTTCTATGTAAACTCATTTTTAATAGGTCTCTTACATTCTCTATCTCTATACCCAAACTAATTATAAGTATAATAGTAACCATTAAAATTTACATACCTCATGGCATTTGGTTGTTTGATCTGATTTATCTTCATTCTCATAACACCTACATTTCTTCTCTGATGATTTGTATTCAAAGGCTGATACACCTTTCTCTCATTGACATTCATGTCAACTTGAGAAAGAAATTTGGGCTCTTCATTAAAACCCAATCTAGATCTATCACTAGATGACTTTTAAATCTTTAGTAGATCATCTAGATCAATATAACTTTTATCAAACTTGACAAATGATTTCACTTTACTTTTAGACTTCTCTAACTCATCTTTCAAAGACACAATCTTAGAAGCATACCTTGAGCATTCTTCTTCTTTGGCTCTTAGATTTGTAGACATAGATTATAACTTAGAATTAAAAAACATGACAACACCTTCATGTTCTCTATATTCTTCAGCTAATCTTACCTCAAACACACTAAAATTGCTCCTCATAGTCCTTGATTTGTGACTTCATCTTCTTGTTAATCTTCTTCTCAATTTTTAGTTCTTCAAGAGCATTCATCAATTCAGTCTCACATACCACCTCATATTCATCATCATTTGAATCAATCCAAGTAGACTCCTTTTGATGTGAGAAACTTCCTTCCTCAACCATGAAGAGGGATATATATCCAACAAGTTCATCATATTCATAATAATACTTAGAATCACTACCTTCACTCTCATTTGATGTAATGCATTCTTCTTTGGTGTAGAAACTCTTCTTGTTCTTGAATGACTTCTTCTTGCTATCAGACTTTTAGAATCCCTTTTTGCTTTTATCAGACTTGAATGATCTCTTGCCATCATCATGAACTTGATCATGATATTTATCATCATCCTTCTTATACTTATGAGGGCACTTATTATCAAAATGTCTTACCTCTCCATAATTGAAGCACTTGATGGGTAGTTTATCCTATACTTGCCTGAACCTATTTTCAATTCCCTTGAAATCAAAACAATTAATTCATCCTCATCTATATTAGAAATTTCATCCTCCTTGGCTTTATTAACTTGGAACTTATTCTTTGGCTTCATTTCAATATTGAAAGTTAATTCCTTCTTTGGTGGTATATCATCATTTACTCTCATCTCATAGGCAGTAAGGGTGCCATGCAATTGATCCATCTTCAACTAAGTAAGATCATATATTTATTCTATAACAGATACTTTTAGATCAAACCTGATGGATAAAGACCTTAATAACTTTTGAACTACAATATCCTCTTCGAGGTTCTCTCCAAGACCTCTGATGTTCAAAATCTCATCAACTCTCTAAAAAAAGGATGCCATAGAATTTTCTTCCTTCATATTGAGAATTTCAAATTTCCTTTTATGAGTCTACAACTTAGCAATATTAACCTTTGAATATCTTTTATAAATGATCTTCATTTTGTCCCATGTCATTTTAGCAAATTTACAATGGAGTACCTATTTCAAAAGGAGCAACATCCCCTAAGGAAGATCAAATCCTTTAGACCCTCCTTTAAAAATAACACCCCCACCTTAGAATTGATGTCTTTAACACCTGATAATAGATCTCTAATTTTCCAACCCCTACACAAACTCCCTCTCTATCCATATAGGCCTCTCACATAGGCATGCCACAATCTCTCTCTTTCTTCACTCAAAATATCCTCATATGCACACTTAGACCTCTTCGCATACCTTCAAAATATAAGAGCACTATTTGACATCACAAATATGACCTAAAGGTCATACACATAGTCAAAAAACTATTCTGCTCATCAACTCATCCAACAATCACACTTCTTATCCTCTCTAGTTGACTTCAATGCATAATCTTCATACACAAGCCTTACACACATGTATAAATCATATAATTTGGTTTCACTATTTATAGAGCCTTCATGATTATCAAAATATTGGTCAACCATTAGGCATGCCATAACCCTTAAGGTATATTACATGGGTCACACTTAAGCATGATTCTTTTTAAAATAGGCCTAAGTCACCTTTTAGGTCCTATAATGACCCATTCACATCTTTGACACTTATTTGAAAAAAAATAAAATAATAACACTTTATAACTCATGAACCCATGACACATGATCTATAGGTCCCCTTAAGTGCAAATAACCATCACAATACCCTTCTGCTTAAGCATAATTTACTCAAATAGCATTTTGTATAACAACTATTATGAGTAAACACACAATCAATTTATAAAACTTTATTCATACTAGATATGATTGGTCAAACCTTTATAATTCACAAATAAAATAATTTTGGAGTATATAACACACTACAATCAATAGTTCATCTTAAAACATCAAATTACCAATAAGCACAACTCGAATACCCTTCTCAGGTTACTTATAGAACATGAATGAACACACAGTCAATTTTGAACCTCAATATATTTGACTATACACAATTTTATACCTTTAAATTTATATTTATATATGTGCCTTGGAGTTCTCTACAAATTTTATTTTTACACCATAAGAAAATTCTTCATGGATAAAAAAGTTATGGATAAAATATAGATAACTAGTTTTTCCCTTTGCAAAATTCAAATATTCACATGCCAATGGTCACAGTTAAACCTCAAATACCATGAAATCATCTTGTGTCCTCACTTATTAGATAAATCATGCACCATAAATATTATTATATGAAGCTTTAATTTTAATGCCATTAAACTACTATCACTTTGACCACTTTGACTCCACTCATGTCATTAGATCAATCTATACGAATACACACAAACTGTTCGATCCTTATCCTTTATCTCTACCCATCATATTTATATATTTATATATCCTTCATGATTATCAAAATCTTAGTCAACCATTAGGCATGCTTTAACCCTTAAGGCATATTACATGCATTACACTTAAGCATGACTCTTTTTAAAATAGGCCTAAGTCACCTTTTAGATCCTATGATGACCCATTCACCTCTTTGAAACTTATTTGAGAAAAAAAAGAACATAAGAACACTTTATAACTCATGAACCCATGACACATGATGTATAGGTCCCCTTAAGTGCAAATAACCATCACAATACCCTTCTGCATAAGCATAATTTACTCAAATAGCATTTTGTATAACAACCATTATGACTTAACACACAATCAATTTATAAACCTTTGTTCATTCTATATATGATTGGAAAAACTTTTATAATTCACAAATAAAATCCTTGTGGAGTATATAACACACTACAATCAATAGTTCATCTTAAAACATCAAATTACCAATAAACACAACTCAAATACCCTTTTCGAGTTACTTGTAGAACATGAATGAACACATAGTCAATTTTGAACCTCAATTTATTTGACTATACACAATTTTAGACCTTTAAATTTATATTTATATATGTTCCTTGGAGTTCTCTACAAATTTTATTTTTACAACATAAGAAAATTCTTCATGGATAAAAAAGTTATGGATAAAATATAGATAACTAGTTTTTCCCTTTGAAAAATTCAAATCTTCAAATGTCAATGGTCAAAGTTAAACCTCAAACACCATGCAATCATCTCATGTCCTCACTGATTAGATAAATCATGCACCATAAATATTATTATATGAAGCTTGAATTTTAATGTCATTAAACTACTATCACTTTGACCACTTTGACTCCACTCATGTCATTAGATCAATCTATATGAATACACACAAACTGTTCGATCCTTATCGTTTATCTTTACTCATCATATTTATATATTTATAGAGCCTTCATGATTATCAAAATATTGGTCAACCATTAGGCATGACTTAACCCTTAAGGCATATTACATGGGTCACACTTAAGCATGACTCTTTTGAAAATATGCCTAAGTCACCTTTTAGGTCCTATGATGACACATTCACCTCTTTGACACTTCTTTGAGAAAAAAAAGAACATAAGAACACTTTATAACTCATGAACCCATGACACATGATCTATAGGTCCCCTTAATTGCAAATAACCATCACAATACCCTTCTGCTTAAGCATAATTTACTCAAATAGCATTTTGTATAACAACCATTATGAGTGAACACACAATCAATTTCTAAACCTTTGCTCATACTAGATATGATTGGTCAAACCTTTATAATTCACAAATAAAATACTTGTGGAGTATATAACACACTAAAATCAATAGTTCATCTTAAAACATCAAATTACCAATAAGTACAAATCAAATACCCTTCTCGGGTTACTTGTAGAACATGAATGAACATACAGCCAATTTTGAACCTCAATATATTTGATTATACACACTTTTAGACATTTAAATTTATATTTATATATGTGCCTTGGAGTTCTCTACAAATTTTATTTTTACACCATAAGAAAATTCTTCATGGATAAAAAATTTACGGATAAAATATAGATAACTAGTTTTTCCCTTTGCAAAATTCAAATATTCAAATGCCAATGGTCACAATTAAACCTCAAATACCATGCAATCATCTCATGTCCTCACTGATTAGATAAATCATGCACCATAAATATTATTATATGAATCTTGAATTTTAATTTCATTAAACTACTATCACTTTGACCACTTTGACTCCACTCATGTCATTAGATCAATCTATATGAATACACACAAACCGTTCGATCCTTATCCTTTATCTTTACTCATCATTAAAATTTAAACACTTTTTACCATCTTGATGAATAGACACCATTACATAAATATTTTATATCACCCATGTACTATTGGATCTTTATTTGGTTCTGATATTTATCTCTTGCAAAATCAACTAAGTGTGGGAACCATTGCAATCTTCCTGGAAGGCCAACTTTGGATCTCAATAACTTTTTCTGCACTTAGACACATGATCTAAAATTTGGACCATACTATATCCTTAAATAGGATAATACAACCATATATCAATAGAATCCTGTAACCTTTGTGTATGAAAGATATAATACCATTAATCTACTCACTCATATTTTTCTATGATAAAGCCAACTATGTCAATAACAGTTTGGAAGGCCAACTTTGCACATGCATATATTTTGATGTGATTCATTGCATGTACTAAAATTTAGTACATATCAACTGAGAAAAAAATAAACAAACCCATATGATCAAATTATCATTAAACTTACACACATGTGAAATATGACTACATTAAAATGCCCATTCATCTTTTCTTGCCACAAGCAAATTTGGCAAAGTATGGGAAAATATTATCAAACTGCCTAGGAGCCCAAATTTGCACTTGTATATATTTTATATAACTTCATTAAATGAATTTAAAATTATCACATACCAACTATGCATAATACTAAACAAAACCATGTGATCATTTCCTCTTGACACCTCCATGCGTGAGAATGTAGATATCATCAACATGCTTACTCATATCTATTTAAACATATAAAACACTGTTAAAATACTTGAGATCCCAAATTTTCACCCTCATATATTTGAATGAGATTCATCATATGACTTGAGACTTAGTCCATAGAAACTAGGGAATAATGTTATCAAAACCATATGACCAAATCCCCCTGACTCATCCACACATGGCAATTATGATGTCAACAAACTACCTACTCAGATTTTATACCACTAGACCCAAAATGTCTAGATGAAAAAAATGATAAACTAGATGAAGTATACTCATGAACACAAGTACTCAAAGCATATAAAACCTCTTATAGGACTTCTTTCACATCTTAAAATCACCATACTCATCCTTGAACATCTCTAACCATGACAAAACTAAAGATCAACCAAGCCTCCTTCAAGCATATTATGACAAAAATATTGCACACTTTTTTATTATCACTTAGACTATTAAAGCACTTCATCCACTCACCTAGACACCTCCATGACATCACCATGACATCATTTACAACTTTCCAATAGGTATCCCATTGCTTTGTAGATAAATTTCATGAATAACCTTCCATAGCTTGGTGTGGGAATAACTTTAGAGAGTGTTCATACCAAGGAATGGACCTTGAGACCTCCCACTTATAACACTTAGCTCACTCATCACTAGGCTATCGTCACTAGGTTAAAAATGTTGGGTAATAACATTTTTGTAATAAAAATACCTAAAATAGTGGTGAATATTATCCTTAACCATAGACTGTGGACTTACCTCATAATATTGAACACAAGTTTCAAGCCACATGCCTACCCCCATTGCATTGAACATTGAGTCGATATCCCATTGCATTATGGATACTTTTCATGAATAAACCATCATAGATTATTATGGGAGTGACACTAGAAAGTGGTCATCTTAGGAAATTACCTTGAAACCTCCCACTTATAACACTTAGCTCATTCACTATAAGGCTATCATCGTTGGGTTAAAAAATGTTGGATACAAACATTTTTAAAACTAGAATACCCAAATCAGATATGAATAATATCCATACCCATAGACTATGGACTTGCCTCATCAAATTGAACACAAGTTTCAAACTACATGATGACCCCATCAATTTAAATAATGATCTGATAGCCCATTGCATTGTGGATACTGTTCACAAATAACCCACCATAGCTTAATGTGGGAAAGATGCTAGAGAATGGTCATCATAAGGAATGGACCCTGAGACCTCTCACTTCTAACAGTTAGCTCACTCACCACTAGGATATTATCATTAGGTAAAAAAATGTTGGGTACAAACATTTTTATAACTAAAATGTCCAAACTAGCAGTGAATAGTATCTCTAGCCATGGCTTATGGACTTACCTCATCGCATTGAACACAAGTTTAAAGACATATGCTAACCCCTATCATATTGAACACTGATATGGTAGCTCATTGTATTATGGACAATTTTAATGAATAACCCATTGCAAATTAGTGTGAGAATGATGATAGAGAGTGGTCATATTAGGGAATGGACCCTAAGACCTCCCACTTTTAACACTTAACTCACTCATTGCTAGGTTATCATTACCAAGTGATATGGGGTTTTGACTTAATTAAAAAGGTAAATCCAGTATCCATTGGTGGAAAAAAATCATCATCATATCTAAAAAATATTTTTCAAGATGGGTAGAAATAATTTCATTTGTCTTTTCCATAGGGAATGACATGCAAATTTGTGATGATAAATATTATTTCCTATTTTGCCATACCTTCAACTATTATTTATGATAAAGGATTATCATTTAAAAATAATATGGTAAAATAATTTTAAAATAAATACAAGATTAAGCATACCTTTTATACACCTTATTACCCACAAGATAATAGCTAGGTGGAGGCAACTAATAAAATAATTGTCAAAATTCTTAACAAAATAGTTGAACAATACAACATTGATTGGCACCAATAGATGGTATATGCTTTATGGGTATACCAAACTAGTGTCTGCACACCTAATTAGCCTACACCTTAATCTTTGGTCTACAATATAGAGGCCATTTTATCTATTGAACTCGAGAACCCATATTTATGTGTTTCTCTTACAGACATTATCAAGATTATTGAATACCATGAAAGGAGATTGCATTAGTTAGAGTAGTTGAGTGCCAAATACACACAAGATACTGAGCACTTATGTGTCTATAAAGACTATGTAAAATAAGCATATAAACAAAGGTTTGACTATAGGAATTTGATGTGGGTGGCCTAGTACTCAAAGGAAATAAAAAAATACCAATGCATACAAATATAAAAAAGAAAAGTTCAAACTAAACTAGTTAGGACCATTAGCAGTTATAGAAAAGTTGGGAAAAGGCATATATCACATTGCTACACTTGAATTAAACTTTTAAAAAGTCTAATGAACATCATAAACTTGTGAAAATATATTATGTGAAAACTTTTCATATATTACAAAAATACTAAAAAAATTAAAAACATTCAAAAATCTAAAACATTTCTAGCACCCACATATTCTATTGGCTTTCCATCTATGTGTTAGTTCCATGTTAATGGATGGCATATAAGTTACTTTTATAGACACTTGTATCATGATTATACTTGAGTATGATATAGGCATATACAGATACATGTTCTCCCTCTACTCATACCATATGGACATTGGGGAAATTCACCTCTTTGATCATGATACTGACATGTTATATCATTTTATGATCACTCTACATTATCATGTTTTGATCTCATATATGTACTTACACAAACAATTATCCATGATTATATCTTTTACAAGGTACTTGATATGCTATGCACTTGCAACTTTTTTATAACTCATTTGATTCATGGGATACTATGATATGTTTATACTAGTTGCTTATGATTTTATTTATGCACTTCCTTGGGTGTCTTGCCTTGCTATTATCTTGCTGGTTCAAGCATTTGAATATGATCCTTTGTTTGCATCCCCCATGCTTATGTGTACTTTATTTTAAATTTGAATATTTCATTATTTTTTATATCGAAATATTAATATGTCATCATTGATTTTGTGGACATTTGACTAAGTTACGTCCCTTCAATTGTGTAACATTTAAACATGCCCTTTGTATGTGGTCTACTTGGACCATTATATGTTGACTTGATTTTAAGTGATCTTGTCTACATGCTTGATTTTATTTTTGAGCTTGTACTATTATTATCTAGATGTTTCCATGATCCTTATCATGAATCTTAGGCCTTCATGTGATCATATTGTTATATGTTCTTCAATGGTACATTTACCTAGACATGTTCATTCTATATGCTACAAGGTTACATTCATAGATTATACAGTTGTCTTATCCTTTTGAGGTGAGTTAACTACCAATTTATAATATTCATTCACGTCATGGGGGGGAATATTAGTGGGATCATGTCTTTGAAACATGTTCTCCACACTTGGAACAATTTTTAGATCTTATGGGGTCATGCTTTAGAAGCATGTTCTCCACACTTATTCAGTATTGGGTACTTATATCAATTTTTAGATTTAGTGGGGGTATGCCATATATGAATGGATTAAACATATTCATATTTTTAAATTTTAATGGGGGTATGTAATATAGGCATGTATTCCACACATTTATAGTTTTAGATTTAATAGGGGCATGCTTTGGAAGCATGCTCTCCACACTTATTCAGTATTTGACACACCCCAATTAAATTGGAGGCATGTTTTAGAAACATGTTATCCACATTGGTACTTATTTAAATTTATATATTTATACATATATAGTGGGGGCATGATTTGGAATAATATTCTTCACACTTACATAGTTTCTAAATTGGTCAAAACACATAATTATATGATTCAAATTCACAGTTATGGCAAAATTCAATACATTATTACCATTGTTATACATAGTTTTAGTATGAGACATATATAAGGTGAATATGATATGTAATGTGCACCTAATATTATAAAAACTAAACTAGATTCATATTTTAAAACACTTTTATGGACTATTACCATATCATGAACTTTTATGCATTGATACCTAGGATGGACTTTTAAGAATTGTATTGAACCAATCTACTACAATAGTTAGTTCAATTTTGGCATGATTGAGGTGATTAAATAAATAAATATTACAAGTTTTTTAAGTTATAATTGATTTTATCATATAGAGTTACCAAGTTATAAGTATCATTGGTTGCATTGTTGAGCTAATCTCAACTACCAAATAACAACTCACCTTTTATCTAAGGTTGAAAGCATGTGCCTTCCACTCTCTCTTTATCTATATCTCCTTATAAATATGAAATTTATATATTTATACATATTTTTTCTAATTTCAATTTCATAGCCTTATAATGATACATATTTCAAATCAACTTGCCAATAGGTAAGGTAATTATATCGATACATAGGTCTACTCCTAAACCTTACTCTTTCAATTTTAATATTTTAAAATATTTTTAATTATAAATTATATGCACTAATTATGTATTGTAACATATTCTTTGTTGTAGGATAGTAGCCAATAAAAAACTCAAGTTAGACTCAAACAAAGACAAGATGTCTAATACACACCCAGGTATGAATTTATTTCCTTTAAACTAGTAATTTCATTACTATATTAAAGGGGAGCGAAATGTATATACTATTTTTGAATTATATAGCACCTCCATTTTGTACACATAAAAAATTTAGACCTTGGTTGTTCCTCTCAGTTCTGGACCTTCCTAATTTCATAAGTATTGTATTTACTCTATCTTTTACCCCTTGGCCTTTATCTTAGTTTGACCAATATTATATTGGTGACATAGACCTTATATATTTCCCATAATGCTTAAAACTTACTTATATTCCACCTCTACAAGTTCTGAGTGTATACCTACTTTCTTACTCCCTAGACACTAATGTCTAGGACATACACCTACATCAATGCTAGTGTCCTACTCCAACACAAATGTCTAATGCCCTAAAGTTATATAATTTACAAATGAAACACATCCTAATGGTGGGCCTACATGTTTTAAAGCAAATTAATTATCTAAAGGGATCAATATAAATACAATATTAACCCTCATCCTTTCCTCACTTAGAAAATACCAAAGAGATCAAGGCAACTTATCAAAAATCATTTTATCAAGCATTCAATTGAGCAAAGCTTCCTATTTTCTCTTATTTCCATATTGATCATAGGGAAAACACATATAAAAGTTTGAATTACTAAAAGAGAAGCCCAAGATTTATATTTTCCAAGTTATAAACTAGGTCACTATTATACTTGATTATCACATATTGCATGGTTCACACAAAATCCAATATGTAAAGGAGAACTACATCATCCTGAGGTCCTCATCGAAGTATTGTCTATGTATATACTGCATATTGAAAGAGGCATCTTTAGGTTCAGATTGACATTATGTGCCCACTAACCCAATTTTACCTAAGGTCACTATGAAGATGAAGAACAAGGGTTTTGTAAATTCATGAGGATGATAACCCATAAACCATATCTAAATATGATAGATTGAAGTTGACGTCAAACCCATAAGCATCCAAGTGGTTTCATCCTTTTCCAAGAGGTATTCATTATAGGAAACTTACATCAAGTTTATATAGTAACATCAATGTAAGAATTTAGGGTTGACATTAGTGTTTGTGGCTCTAAAAACATCCAATCCAAAATATAAAATTATTATAGAATCTTCATCAAGTCTAATTCCTGCTTGTTCTAGATTCATAATTACATTAACACAAGAATAATCTAATTATATTACTTTTTTGTCATTTCTATATCTAGCATAGTTGTAATTACTATTTTTAACATAACTCAACATAATATATTCATTATATGTTATATAGGAGTTTAACACCCTTGGCTTGCTATAAATTTGATTATCATCCTTGTACATTATCATTTTTATATCCCTTTTAATATTCTAGATAACCCTAATCTATAATTCATTTTACGGTTAAATAATTTGAGGTGATTAAATCACTCAATCTTGCCCATTTTATAGGTTGGACTTGATTACATCATAACCTCATCAGTTTTATAGTGTGAGTTGACTTGGTTCATTCACACTCACCAAGTTATAAGTATGATTGAGTTGCACACTTGAGCTAATATCAATTACTAGGTGGCAACTGATCTTTTATCCAAGGTTGGGGGTATGTGCCTTTAAATCTCTCTCAGTATATCCTTATATATATATATATATATATATATATATATATATATATATATATATATACACACATATATATATGCACTTTATAGATATAAATTTATCCTAATCTTAGTTTATATATATATATATATATATATGCACTTTATAGATTTAAATTTATCCTAATCTTAGTTTCAGTGATTCATAATGATACATCTTTCAAATCAAATTACCAAAAGGCAAGATGGTTGCATTGATTTCATAGGTGTAATCTTAAACCTTGATCTCTTTCAATTAAATTATTTTAATAATTTAAATTTCATATTATATACATTGATTATATACTTTAACATGTTATTGGTTACATGTCAATCACTAGAAAAACACTCAAGTTAGACTCAAGCAAAGGCAAGGTAGGTTATACACACCTAGGTACACATTTCTTTTATTGTAAACTAGTAATATCATTATTAAATTAAATGGGGAAAAATGTGCACACTATTTTTGAATTATATATCACCTCAGTCTTGTATACTTGGAAAACACATATCATGGATGTACATTCAACTTAGAGACCTTTCCCGCTACTAAAAGGCTTGCATACACTATCTCTATGTGCCTAATTACTTATCTCTTAGTATGGTCAATGTTATTATGATGACTCAAACCTTCTATCTTGTCTAAGAATGCTATAAACCTGCTTATCTTCTAGCTCTAAAATTTCTAGACTTGCACCTATTTTCTAGCTACATGGACACTTACATCGTAGTTAGATACCTACATCAATATAAGTGTCCAATTATAATGAAAGTGTCTAGTGTCCTAAATTCATCTAATTTACAAATGAAACATATTACTATGGTCAACCTAAGTGATTTAATGTGAGATATTCTCCAAATGGATTGGTATAAATATAAGATCAACCATCATTCATTACTCAACAACTTGGAAAACATCTAAGAGCTTGTAAGAAAAAATACCAAAAGCATTCTATCAAATACTCAAGTGAGAATAGCTTCCTTATTTTATCCTATTTCTATATCAATCATAGGGATAACACATCTATAGTTTTGAAGTATTGAAGGATTAACACAAGAGCTATATTTTCCAAGTTACAAGATAGGTCACTATTATACTCACTTATCACATATGTCATGATTCACACACAATAAAACACATAGGGGATAACTACATAAGTATGAGGCCCTCTTCAAAGTATTGATTATATAGGTAGTGGTCATTAACAAAGGGGTCTTTGGGGTAGCTTGTCATGTCCCCTTTTCCATTGACATGTTCTGAGTTCATGGTTAGCCTATTATGCGACCTTCGTAGGCTAATAAGATGGATAGAGGGTCATAATGGAGCTTGGCTCGACTTTGATTCACAGGATTTCTTCATTTGATTTTCATTCAGGGTATTTCAGACACATTTGGCTTGAGCTCCTACTTTTTAAGGATATTTGATATGCAGCGGAGTGCCTTTATTGTGGCATGGTTATGTGCGGAATCACTCCCTGATTCACTAGCTTCGATCGGTTCGTGGATCTGACGTGTATTGAGGGAGATATTAATATTTGATTGATTTAATCAAATATTAATTATTTAGCCTATTTTTTATTAGAAACCCTAATTCTAATTTAAGAAACCCTAATTAGGGCAAGCATATCTTTTGAGGGTATAAGGGTTTCTCATGGAGGCCATTGTTCATTATGCATTGATTATTGATATTGATTTTGAGAATTTCTTCTGTGAAGACTGAGCCAAGGGTTCAAGGATTCCATTTGCATTGGAGAATGTTCCCTCTTCGGTGTGTGCAATTAAGAGGCTGTGGAATATCAGCTGATCTATTGCCAAAGTGAGAGATAGCTTCATCCAGAAGTTATCACATAATTTACAGGGTTGAGAGATAACTTCACACAGAAGTTATTAAAAGATATTCCAGGTATTTATTTATTTATGTTTTGATTCAAATAAGTTATACAGATAGAGATATTCTGTATTAGAGTCATATATCTTCAGATCAGAGGTCCTACAAATAGGGTGTAATTTATTGGCAGTCGTACGAAGCCGTACAGAGCCGTACAGGTTTGCACAGCTACCGACGACGGCAGTATTACCGACGACAGCTACCGACGACGGAAGTATTACCGACGATGGCTACCGACGACGGCAGTATTACCGACGATGGCAGTATTAGCTACCGACAGTGGCAGTATTACCGACGACGGTGACTGTGTTTTTACACAGCAACCCGAGACCTTCCAGAATTCAATTTGCACTTCCAGATTTTGCAAAGCCAGGGTTTTTCAAGACTGTATTTCATATTTATATGCATATTAGAGGACTGAAATTGTAATAATTTAGAAGGACAAGTGATACAATCTATAATTTGTTATTAAGAGACTATATTATTGTGATCTTTCTGAATTTATTCAACAGCGATTATATCTTGGTTCAGATTTTTGTGTTGCTATATTTCCTGTTTGGAGGGGATATTACAGTGGTATCAGAGCTTTTGTCTTTGGTATCAGTGTTTTGTGTCTTTCATATATCCCTATTGGAAGGGGATATTACATAGCTCAACACTATGTTCCTACTAACAAATTTTTCCCATAACCACTATGAGGATGAAGAACTAGGGTTTTGATATTTGACAAAGAATGATAGTATATGAACAAGATCTGAATACACTAGAGTGAAGGTGACATAGAACCCAAAAGAATCTAGGTGGTCACATCTAATTTTAGCATGTATTCTATACTAGACACCTATGCCAAATTCAGGTAGTAGAATTGATGTAACTATCTTATATAGATGCAAGTGTCTAAGGTTATAGAGGTCAAATTTATAGAATTAGTTGACCATTCCAAAATCTAAATTTAGTCCACTTTCTACCTATTCAGATCTAGATCTATATTAAGATCAAAACCATCAAAGTATCTTATTTTAATTATTATTGAAATATATAGAATAAATATAGTTTCTATCTATAACATCTCAACATAATAAATTTAAAATATGATTTATCTGAGTTTCATAAATAATTGACCTAGTTTAATGATAGTCTACCATCCTTATACCCTAGGTTATCTCTACTCCTTTATCCCTAAATTCACCATATATTTATATTTTAGGGTTAAAAAAATATTTGTACCTTAGTTTGAAAAAGTATTATAGTTTAACCAAGAGATTACACCTCTTGGTATTTAAGGTTGGATATTTGAGAAGTCACCATAGGTTGGGTAGATATAGGCATTAAAACCTATAATTGGGTTGAAGTACTAAGGTTTCCCATGCAAGATGTATAAATATTAGTTTTAGGGAATGAAATTTAGAAAGCATAATCCATACCTCCACTAGATGTTGGTATATTAATTAAAAGGGAATCATTTATATTACCTTATAAGGATTCACAATCACTAGGTGAGGAAACCCTAGCTTGTGCATGCTTACTAATTTCATCTATTGTGACATATAAAAATGCATCTATTAAGATCTTATTTTTATTAAGATGAGTAACTAATACTTATTTATCTTCCATTTTAAATTTTTTTTGATGAAGATGTTCTATTGCTTATAAATGAATAAATTTAGAAGTTAAAACAAAGTATAACAAACTAAAACCCTAGATGACTAAAAATCTTAGGAATAAAAAAAAATTGCATTCATATAGATCATTTCACCAAATGTTTAACCATAAAATATAGATTAAGGAAACTACGGTTAAAGGAGATAGAGCTATCCTAGGGCACAAAGGTGGTAAACTATCTCTATAGGAGGCCAATTAATTGACAAACTCAGATAAATAATATTTTAATTTTATAAACCAAGATATGGTAAAAAATAGAAAGTATAAATATACTAGAAATTATAATGATAATGGAACTAAGGTACTTAGTTGGTTCTAATGATAATGCAAATTTAGATCTAGAATAAAAAGGAATCAAACTAAAATTGCTACCATCAAATTTTGGATTAAGCACTTTTGTGACTTTAGACACTTACATCGACCTCATATGGTTGCAATAAAGCTTATGTTTAACATGGACATAGGTGTCTAGTATAAAATACCTTACTCATGAAATGTCACTTCTAATATGGCCTATTCAGATTTGGGTCAGAGACACTGGCATCGACAGTATAACCGACGTCGGTCATGATGAATGTAGAAGGCAACCGACATCGACAAGGAGTCAGCTGATGTCGATCAGCACCAGGTAGATAGGGACTGACATCGGTCACCTGTGGTAGTTCCAGAATTATTCATTGCACGGATAGTTAGTTTGTTGAACTGAGTGTTTGCATGTAAAGGCTATTTCGAGTCTTGAGCTGCGTGGATAATTATTCTAAATTAAGAGTCTAAGTTATTGTTTAAGTCTGGGATCTATTTATAGACCCATTGGCATGTATTGTAATTATGAGCTAAAAAAGAAGGCAAGGAAGATCCTTCCATTGTAATATCATTGAGTTGCAGGCTGTTACAAGCTCATAAGAGATCTACATGTGTAAGTATGGTCTATTGAATTGCAAGTTGCAGGTTTATGGGAGATCTACTTGAAGTACTTTGAGTACTTGTGTATTGGCAGGGTTATTACTGACTAGTTAGAGAGGTGATCACCAATTCTGTGTGTGAATTATGTGTTGGGACCATTTTTGGTAGGAGAGTGAACTCTTGAAGAAAATTACTGAACACTTGAGGTGTGGGAAGCTTTTGAGAGGTGTGGAGAAGTGGCATCTTCTTTATTGTATTTTCTTTCTGGATGAGTATTAATACAATATAGTGTATTGTCTCTCATATTCTGTGCTATTTGTGAATTCTAGTTACTTGTACTTCTGGATAATTTTGCATGTTTAATTACTTGTATTTGGTAATCATATTGTGCTCTTTCTAAGGAGCAAGATCCTAACAAGTGGGATCAGAACAGGTTTGTTGTTCTAGATTCCCCAACAACTGGTATCAGAGCTTTTGGTTGGGATACTAATATGTTGTATCAGATCTGGTTAGTGTGTGTTGATTACAGGTTACTCACAGGGGTGTCTGTTTGAGTGGGATTAGAGCAATGGCAGAAGATAGTAAGCTATGAATGGAGAAGTTTAATGGCAAGAACTATCAATTATGGAGGATGCAGATTGAAGATTATTTGTATCATAAAGATTTGTACTTACCATTGGGTGGGGTTGATTGCAAGCCCCAGGATATGAAGGATGAAGAATGGGAGGTTCTTAATTGGAAGGCTTTAAGATCTATAAGGTTGAGCCTTGCATCGTCTGTGATTTCCAACTTATCACATGCTAAGACAATGGTAGAGTTGATGGAATCTTTGGCAAATTTATATGAAAAACCCTCAGCTTCGAATAAGGTATTTCCTATGAAACAATTATTTAATTTGCAAATGTTGGAAGGTGGATCTGTACATAGTCATCTTAGTGATTTCCATGGTTTGGTAAACCAGTTAAATTCAGTCAATATTGTTTTTGATGATGAAATTCAGGCTCTCTTAATCTTATGCTCATTACCTGAAAGTTGGGAAAGTTTGGTAATGGCGATTAGTAATACTGTGTCTGCTTCAAAAATCTTAAAAGTGGATGATATTGTGGGTGTAATCTTGAATGAAGAGATTTTCAAGAAAAGCACAGGTGAATCATCAGGAAATGCTTTGAGTGTGGAAAGTAGGGGAAGGCAAAGATAGAAGATAGAGCATGGGAGATCAAGGTCAAAGATAGGTAGGAGATCCAAGTCTAGGTATGGCAGAATAACCTGATAGAAATGTGGAAAGCAAGGGCACTTAAAGAGAGATTGTTGGTTGGGTGAAGATCAGCATGAAGGACATGAAGAAGAAGCAGATGTTGTAGAGTTCGTTGCACAGGATGCTTTGGTATGTTCCTTAGATAAAGTAGAATCTTGGGTTTTAGATTCTGGTGCCTCTTTTCATGCATCCCCAAACATGGAATTTTTTTATGAGTATGTCCAGGGAGACTTTGGAGAAATTTTTTTAGGGGATGGTAAGCCTTGTCAAATGGTTGGCAAAGAGAAAGTGAAGCTGAAATTGCAGACAGGGAACACATGGGTGTTGAAGGAGGTCATGCATATCCCAGTTCTAGATTGGAATTTGATTTCTGTTAGAAGTTTGGGTGATGAGGGTTGCACAATAACTCTCATAGCAGACTCTTGGAAGGTTACCAAGGGTGCACTTATTGTAGCAAGAGGTAAGAAAGTAGGTACACTTTATCTATCTACTTGTATTACTGCTTCTCTTTCTGGGTTATCTACTTCAGCTGTAGATTTGAAGATGTGGCTTAATAAGCTTGGTCACATGAATAAGAAGGAGATGCATGTTATTGAGTCAAAGGGTATGATTTCAGATTTGAAAAGCATGAATCAAGATTTCTATATGCAAAAGAAGAAGGTAACGTTTCTTGAAGAATTTGATGTTCGTGACAAGATCAGGAAAGCCTTGGTTTTCAAGGAGAAGGTGACAGACAGAGATCAACAAAAGGGGCTAAAGAATTCTGAGCAGAGCAAGGGTGATTTGGACAAGGTTTTGATCTAAAAGGAGCTCGTGGGTAAAAGTCATTTCTCACAAGAAAAACATAGAGATTGACGTCGGTTAGAAAATTGACATCAACATCCAGACAGGGACCGATGTCAGCTATGTGTAGCCTGATGTTGGTGACTCAGGGACAAATAAGCACTGGCGTCAGCTAGGGGGAACTGACATTGGTGATGAGGTAGTCACATGGAACCAATGTCGGTCGGGTGCAGACTAAGATGTGACCGACATCAGTCACTAAGACAGATTTTGGGTGGATAGCAAGCTGTTAAGGAGTCTCAAGCACCCATATGGAGGACTTAAAGGGTATGTAAGCCTCAAATTCATCATTTCCATTCTTTACACTACTTGTTTCTCACTGATGCTAAAGAACTAGGAAGTTGTTAAAGAAGCAGAGCAGGTAGATCAGGGAAATAGTGGGAGCTTGGCATAAATGAAGGATGTGATTCCTTGGAGGAGAACCAAATGGGAGTTTTGGGTGGAGTTGCTAGCTGGAAGTAAACACTAAGAAACAAATGGATGTTCAGGATAAATAAGAGTAGAAATAGATACGTGAGACAGAAGGCCAGGGTATATGGTCTTGAATAAGCTGCAGGACAATGGAGGTTTGACCATTGTGTTTCTCTTTACCAGGTTGGATAATATTAGCTACATTATCCTGTTATTGTATGATGTGCTTGTTGTAGGGTTACATATACAGGGAGTTGCTAAAATAAAGGTAAATCTAGTTCAGAGGTGTGTCATGAGGAATATGGGAGCAGCAAGGTTCTTTGGCATGAGTGTGTTCTAGGGACATGGAAGGTCACAGGTTGACTTTTTTTTAGGATGATTGTGTGAGACCGATTAGCACACTGATGGTTAGATAGTTCACAGAACAATGTCTTGATTCACATAATGAGGTTAAGTACATGGTATGTACTAGACCTAAGTTTTCCCAAACAGTGGGAGTTGTCAAAAATTTAGGAGCCAATCTGGGAAAGAAGCACTGGAGGGCAGTCTAGTGGATTCTTAGAGGGACCAGCAGCAGGTCGACATGCTATGTAGGGTCAAGTTATTTTCTACATGGTTTATAGATGCAGATGTGGCAGGTGATTTGGATGACAGGTGGTGCACCATAGGATTTATGGTGGTTGGTCTTCAAGAGTGATTTTGAAGAGGGATACAATGCCAAGAAATAAACTAGATGATGTACAAGTATAGGTACAGTTGCAGCTGTTTATCTCCAAGTGGGAGATTGTTAGGTTGTGGAGCTAAAAGCTTCAACTATGTAGATGAAGAGGATGTTGTTGAAGTTCTAGAGACACCGACATTGGCAGTATAACTGACGTCTATCATGATGAATGTAGAAGGCAACCGGCATCAACAAGGAGTCGATCGACATCGGTCAGCACCAGGTAGATAGGGATTGACGTCGATCGCCTATGGCAGTTTTATAACTATTCGTTGCACAGACAGTTAGTTTGTTGAATTGAGTGTTTGCATGTAAAGGCTATTTTAAGTCTTGAGCTACATGGATAATTATTCTAAATTAAGAGTCTAGGTTATTTTTTAAGTCTGGGATCTATTTATAGACCCATTGGCATGTATTGTAATTATGAGCTAAAAAGGAAGGCAAGGAAGATCCTTCCATTATAAGATCATTGAGTTGTAGGTTGTTGCAAGCTCATAGGAGATCTACATGTGTAAGTATGGTCTATTGAATTGCAAGTTTTAGGTTCATGGCAGATCTACTTGAAGTACTTTGACTACTTGTGTACTAACAGGGTTATTACTGACTAGTTGGAGAGGTGAACACCAATTCTATGTGTGAATTGTGTGTTGGGACCATTTTTGGTAGGAGAGTGAACTCTTGAAGAAAATTACTAAATGCTTGAGGTGTGGGAAGCTTCTGAGAGGTGTGGAGAAGAAGTGGCATCTTATTTATTGTATTTTCTTTTTGGATGAGTATTAATACAAGATAGTGTATTATCTCTCATATTCTGTGCTATTTGTGAATTCTAGTTACTTGTACTTTTGGATAATTTTGCATGTTTAATTAGAACAAGTTTGTTGTTCTAGATTCCCCAACATCAATGGGTGTTATTTACATAACCACTGCTCTAAATAGGGCCTTAGAATCATGTAGTTATCCATTATATGTGGGCTTCTGTGTGCATAAGGATGAAATATGTAACAAGCAAGTACAAAAATGACCTATCTTATAACTTAGAAAATAGATCTCTTAGGCTACTCTTTTAGTAATTTATACCTTTAAATGTGATGTCCCTATGATTGATATGGAAATAGGGAAAAATAGGGAAACTTTTCTCACTTGAATGCTTTTGGTAAGTTGCCTTGTGAGTTATTTGGTTTGTGCCAAGTTTGTGTTAGGTGAGTATTGATCATGTATATATCCCAATCCTTTTGGAGAATATATTATATTAAATCACTTAAGCCAACCAAATGGATACATTTCATTTGAAAATTAGATGAATTTTAAGAAATTAGACAGTTATGTTTGGATATGACACTTGCATAAATGTAGGCATCTAACTAGGACACAAGTGTTCAAGTAGATGTAAAATAGACATAGGTCCAAAACTTGTAGAGATAGAAGATAAGAAAGTTTATAGCATTTTGAGTATGATAGAAAGTTTGAATCATCAAAATAACATTGGTCAAACTAAGAGATAAGCAATAGGCACATAGATAAATCGTATGTGAGTCTTTTGGTATCAAAAAAGGTCTAAAATTGAGAATAACATCCAAGGTTTGTATTTTCCAAGTGTATAAAATTGAAGTGCTATATAATTCAAAAATAGTGGCTACATATCCATACATTGATTATATAGTTATCTTATACTTTTGAGGTAAGGTAACTACCTGATTTTATTTACATAAAATCAGAAGTGGGGAATATTAGTGGGGGCATGTCATAGAGACATGACCTCCACATGAATACAATTCTCATAATTTTCAAAGTTTAATTATAATGTATATGATTAAAATATTCATTTAGTTCAGAATCTTATATATTACACCAATTTTATTATAGATTTGTGACAAAGAATTTTCATATTTTTGACATATATTATGAAAAATTATAGAGTAGAGATTATATTTTGATATATAATTCATCTTGAGACACATTATAGGTTCATATTCCATGTAAGTGCACCAAAAATTAAAAATACATTTTAAAACTTATTTAAACTTATTTACCAAGAAACATTGATACTTTACTAAAAAACACTATTTTCACCAAGAAGAATCATTTTGAGCCTTTTATATCTATATAAGTTGGCTCATTTTAGTGGTTTGGTTGATATTAAACACACTCAATGGCCTAACACTACCTCCATTTTTTAGGTTAAGTTGGCTATACCACTTGGATTTTATTATACTGTCACTAGAGTTATGCGATTGAGATTTAATGATATTAATGGCCATGTAAAAAATCGCTATTATACCAGATTATGGGCATAATTACCTTCCAATATACCTCTTCAAAACTCAAATTTTTGAACCTCTCTCAACTCCAATTCTTCATAAGGAAACATATTTACCAAGAAAAGTACCAAGGGACAACATGGTTGCATCAACATATAGGTGTACTCCTTCCTTTCTCTCTTTATTTTAAAGTATTTTAATTATGTCATATTTTAGATTATATGCACTAATTTATAATACAACATTATTTAATTTATAGGTCACACACTAAAAAAACACTCAAAGTGGATCAAGCAAAGGCAAGGTGTGTTCTACACACCTAGGTACACATTTATTATTTTAAACTAGTAATTTTTTATTAATGCATTACAAAATTAAAGAGGGGGAGGGGAAATGTATATAATAAAATATGATTTATATAGCATATCAGTCTTGTATCCTTGACAAATACCTATTAGGGCTCTAACCTTTAGTTTTATAGATTCCTACTTCTGAAAGGCTTGTATTTTCCATCTCACTTTGCCTAACTGTTATCTTATGGTCTAACCCTATCATTTCTAATGACCTACATATAATAAACTATATATAAATCCTAAAACTTAATATATATCATTCAATATCAGTTTAATATCTTGAATAACTTCTTATTCTATCAAAAACTTACTTCCCACATACAGACACTAGTGGTGATGCGAGTGTGTAGTCATCAAAAGTCATCTAATTTGAAAATATTTTGAAACCTACGGGTTGGCCAATTTAATTTATTTAACCATTTTATGAGATATTTTAAAAAGGCATGGTATAAATACAAATATAATCCTACTTATTATTCATCTATAAAATACGAAGGAAACACCAATTCAAGCCCACTCAATCATTTTCACAACTAAGTTATACTACCCTATTCTTCCCTATTTTCATGGAAGTCATATGATTAGTCATATTATAGGTTTAAAACACTCAAAGAACATCATATGCATAATATTTGTCATTTTAAAATATATATTTTTTCATGCCCTTGAATATAGTATATTACATATACACACACAAGTTAATACCTAGGGGAGAATTACATATGTCTAAGGACCTCATAGTATTCGTTATGTAGGAAATGCTCATTAACAAAGGTATAATTAAGGTTAACTCAACATCATGAGTACACTAACCCATTTTTTATAAGGTATAAAGACCTAAAGTGAAGAGCTAGGGTTTGATCCATAAATAATTATCGATAACATTTCTGTATAAATAAAATATATTAGGAGAAAGGTGATAAAAAATTATAAGGCTTTAGGTGGTCACTCTATAATAAAACTAATATTAAATACTAGATAGTTTGGGATAAATAAAATAAATCAATGCAAGTGTCCAAAGGATAATGTAAGTGTTTAGGCCTTCAGAAATAATATTTACAAAGTTTGATAATGGGATCTTGATCTTATTCTTGCCTATTTCCACTTATGTACTACTTATATCTACCTCCACATTTACAAATAAGATAAGTATTATCTCTTCCTAGTTTTTATCTAATCAAACTAATATTTTGATTATAATTTATATATTTAGCATAACTCAACATTTAAATTCAAAATATTTATTTATCTAAGTTTTCAATTAATGATTTATTATTTTTGAGAAATTAGTGTTTAATTCTTAAATAATAAAAGGGTATGAGTAGGATAAAATTATTAAATAATATTACAAATTAAAGATACTAATTTGTGAAATTTATTTGTAACTAGAGCTTTTCTAAAAATAGCAGTGAGAGAGAGAAAATATAAACTTATCTTATTATGTGCTGATCTAATTGAAATAGGGTCTAGAAATTTGTGTACAAGCTTGGGACACTATCGCAAACAGAATTCTAAACTTTATTTCTTGATTGGTTAGGAGTGTTGGAACTAGACACCCTAGGCTCTGATGCTATAGTCCTTCTTTGACACTATTTTCTTAAGGATTTAAGATTTTTGGGTTTTGTTTGCCTGGTCAGTGTGAACCTATGTACCAAATTTCAAATGCTCACTATCAATAGAGCTCCCTGTAGAGCTGATTCTTTGCATACTTGTATATTTTATGCAATTGAATGAAACTTTGGAAAATAGGGAAAATGGGTTAGTGTATGTAATATGTAGTGGATAGGCATCACACCCCATGTGTGGGAATGTTTCCTACATACCAATACTCTGAGGAGGGATCAAGCCATATGTACTTATCCTTTTAAGAGTGCTTGGTGCAATAATGAATGAAATGTAGGAAATTCTAAAAATAAGTATGCTTGAGATGACTAGGGACTAGTGTAAGATCTTGAATTGGCTTGAAAGTGTATAGGCTGGCTATATGCAGAGAATAGGTAAGATTACTTGAGCAGTCTTGCTTGTATTCTTGTTTGCTTGAGTGATATTTGCCAACCCTTTCTAAATGATCTTTGAATGGGATTTTATAGTGATCTATTGGTCATGGGTTAAATGAATTCATGTTAGGCTAATATGATTGAAGATAAATATCTAGAAGGAAATGACCATTGGACCCTAAAATGCACTTGGACAATAACATTGAAAGTTGGACACCCTAGGGTCCAACGCTAGTGTCCAAATTAGGTGCTTTTATCTTGAGCTAACATGGCCTAGAGGGATGGATTAGTCATGAAGAGAGGGTCCTGGATCAACTGGGATCAAGTCTGGAAGGCCATAGATGATTGTGAATTAGTGAAAGTAAGCTTAAGAGGGTCATGAGAGTAAGCAAGAGGGACCTAAGGATTGGATGTCATTAGCCATGCTCAAGTTACCAATTTTTTCATTTTATATGACTAAATTGACCCCCCCACCTTATTCTAGTGATGAAACAAAGTTAAATACTAGGACAAAAGAAAATAGAAAGTGTACCTGATTTTACCTATAAAGGTGAAACCCATGAAGCTTGTGTGATGCTGAGTAATGTTGGACAGTGCATAGAGAGCATAATATGTAAGTGTGAATCTATGAAAGGAAAACAAAGAGTAGATTAGTTCTTATTATATGTAATATGAAATAAGAATGCACAAATTTGGGTAAGAGAGAGGAAGAGAAAGGAATGAATACACCTCATCGAGTACATGAACTAATACAAAACCTATTGTGATGTTGAGTAAAGTTAAGTAATGCTGGATGTGCTAGATGATGATATACTAAAAGTTATATCACAAATGGAATTTAGTGCTCAATTCCCCAAAAAGTGGCTCAATAATGCAAAGGATAGTGGTCCTTCGACTCTATCGATGCCTACTAAGTGAAGTTAGATGATTATGCATGTATTGATCAATATCTAGACTCTGTATCCAATCCCTCTAAATAAGTGGCTCAAGAATACAAAGGTAGGCCCTTTGGGTCCATCATTACCTACTGAGTGAAGATATATGATCATGCATGTGCTAATTAGTGTTTATAATTTATGTCCAATCCCTCTGAATAGGTGGCTCAAGAATATAAAGTTAGGCCCTTTGGCTCCATCATTGCCCCATGAAGTGAAGCTATAAACTGATACTAATGTGAAGAAGTATGTCATATGAGATAGATTTTGAAGCCCATGAATGCTATAGAAATATAAAAATGTGGCATGGATATCTAAATGTGTACTAAAATCTAGGCCAATGTTGGCCAACTCAGAAAAGATGGAGATTAGGCTTGTATGAAAGCCACTCCAAAACTAAAAATTTGGCTTATGTGGAAGCCACTCAAGAACTCAGGAACTTGGGATTGTGGAGGTTAAGCTTATATGAAATCCACTCTAAAATGATGCCAACCACCTATAGATGTTTTAAGGCATGAAACTACTAAGAATTCCTGGTAATGCTGAACTCAAAAAGAAAAGAAGCAAAAGTGTTGTGAAATTTGCCCCCAATCACTGATGTCTAAAACATGGATTCTGATCTAGAAGTTATACCAATTGTCATATCTAAAACTAGAAGAGAGATCCATCATTTCATGCATGATTCCCCCTATATCTATATTCTCTGAGTAAAAGTATATTGAAACTACTGATTCTAATCTAAACTGTAGCTGACAAAACTGTAATTGATCTTACCTTTTTGTCTATTTCTAGAAAATTTATTTTTTTTGCTATTTAGAGAGGAGCACTAGAAATGGATAGTAGCACCATTGGGGATATATTATAGCCTAAGTGATATTGTTCTAAAATAAAATTGATCACTAATCTATAATCTTGATTGTTTACCCAGTCTGTTCTGAGTGGTTTGATGACTGGTTGCTATTTTGGTTATTTCAAAACTAGATTTTTTGATCGATAGGAGCTCTGATCTTTGTAACAAAACCCCCTATTTATTTCCCCCTCTTTTGAGGGTAGGAATAGGTACCATACAATGAATACCCTCAAAATAAAAATCCATATAAGTGTATTATACTAGAAATATACATGATATAACAATGATAATCAATAAGATATCTCAAGATATAACATGGTTTGAATTGAGAGATTGTTAAATCAATAGGGGTATGCCTAGACATATATAACAATGTAATAACATTTTTAATGTACTGAACTAGAATTTAAATCTAGAAATTTTTGTTGTTAGTTTATTAGTTTGGTCAAGGAGGGATGGAGCATGATGTCCATCATGACATCCAAGAAAACAAGAAAAATGCATGATGTGGATCATGGCATTGCAAAAATTGAGTAGCAATAAAGGCAAAAGCACACAAAGAAAGAAGAAATAAGTATACAAGAGTGGCCAAGGGGCCAATAAAATAAGGGACATGGGCACATGTCACTCAAACTAGAAATCAAGCATACAAATCATGTTAAAATGCCACATACACATACAAGTGGAGCAAGAAATGTTGGCACAAGGGCCACAGACACATAGAATAGTACAAGCAACAGACATTGGAAAATGTCCTAAGGCACACACATGAGTAGAAGTGAATTACATTGGAAAATGTCATAAGGCACATATAGGAGGAAAGCATGAACTAGAAATGCAAGCACACAAAGCTATGTTAAGAAAAAAAAGAAAGCATGCAAAGGTTGAACGTATAATCATATCTGACTAACAAAATAAGAGATGAATGTATGAAATACATGAGTAGTAAAAGAATTGGTATATGATAAGAAATAAATAAGTTCTAGTTACTAATGAAATGTTGATCAAGTAATCTGTGTAAGCTAGTAAGTAATATACATCAACATGCTAACTAGAGTGTGTAGTGTAGGAATGACATAACCTGGATGGTGTAGTCATGTTGAAAATGCCTCTAATGGGTATGCATATCAATTTGTGTCTTGAATGTAAAAGTAAGATAGGATGTTCAATAAATCCCAAACCTTGGTGATAAACATTATCAACTGCTAGAATAAGAGTAGTGATACCTTGAGCCTGCTTGCCCAACCTTGACCTTGATAATCAAATTATTGTATATATTTTTGAACAAACCCATATTGCTTTGGAATTTGAGCCTTATTTTGGAGAGGTAGAGTAACATCTTTTTCATGTTTTACCTATGCTTGTGGTACTATCTATTATTCTGATTTTGCTTTTTGATTCTTTTGTTGTTCTAAGTTATGCTTTGGTAACCACTTTTGTACTATTTCTAAATTTGATCTTTTATGAATAGAATCTTGTGTCACTATGGATTGCTTGACTGATTTACCTTGTATAGGGTACTTTTTAGCAATTATCTATTGTATATAATTTTTCAATGCCAAACATGAATCTATGTGATTCCCATGCATTCTATGATATGTATAATAATATCTAGATCTTCTCACTGGATATAGAGGAGGTAGTTTGATCAAATTAGATTTAATAATTTCCCTTAGTGCCTCACTTGAACTCTTATTTTATCTTTGAATGTTGTTTTAATCACTAGTTGTAGAGTTACTTTGTTGTGATTTCTTGTTTTGATATGTAACATTGATTGCAACCAATTGAGTAGGTGAAGGTGCATATACATGATTGATAGTAGGGTACCTTTAAAGCTTTTGTATTATAATAAAATTTTCCAATGTTGTGATCTTTTTATGTAATAGATGATTTTACATTTGTAAATCTAAAATTAACTTGCTCATATTAGTGATTTGATCCTTTAGAGTCTCACAAGTGCAAACCTTAGTTGTTTCTGATTGAACATGTAAGCACATATCTTAAATAATGGGTACCACATCTCTACCTATGGCATGGTTCTCATGGTACTTTTCACCCTTTCATAGGATGGATCCCCACGATCATTATCACCTAAACCTCTTTACACTCGATCTTGTTTTTTTAGTTTTACCTTCATAAAGGTGATCCACTAAGCTAGACTAAGAAAGTCTATGTCAAGCAAATTCAAAGAAATCAAAGTAAAAATTTCTTATCATTAGCAATCATGGGTCATTCCTAGCATTCACATACTACTCCCTTAAAGGACAGTTGTTGAAAATTTATTTGAAATTACCAAATGTAAGGTAGACTGCTCCCTTGAAGGACAACTATTAAAAGCAAGGTCTAGTATGAACCCAATGCTCGAGAAAACTTCCATGTGCCTAGTCAACACACTATTCCCTCATGCTCATGCCATAGAGTGTCATATAACTCAAGCTATAGGCTAAATATATGCATTAAGAATAATGGTATAGGCTGCCTCACCTTTTGGAGGGGTAATAGCATGGACCTAGTTAGAGGGAAAGTAGCTATCACCCTCTTGTGGGAGAGGAGGAGAAGGAATTTATTTCCTGTGCATAATATATGACATTGAAAATTGATAGGTGATTGTTAGCTTATGCAATTGATCCTCTAAGTATGTAAGGAGTTTATTCTTAATTGAATTACACATAATAGAGAGATATCATGTTAAATAAGTAATGAAGTTGTGCACAAATTCATAAATAACTGTGACTTTTGATATGACATTTGTAATATGTTTAGCAAGATAGTCTTGAAAATTATTCCACATGAGAGATAACAAACAAGGGATAGAGAGCATGGATTTGTGAAATAATGCATAAAAATATTTGACATGTGCTATGACATTTCTAATGTGTTTAGCATGATAAGTTTGAAAATTATTCCATATGAGAGAGTATGCAAAAGAAATATTGAAATCTTGTGCAAGTTATGTAATAAATTTTAAAATATCATCCCTTATTATGAAAATTAAGCATGAAAGGGTTATAATGAAACATTTTACTAACATATGGTAGACTTCATCATTCATGTACATGATAGGACCGATTATGGTTTCTTTATTATTTACAAGAAATGTAAAAAAAGTTTGTAAATAAGTGAGAATCATTTTTGCAATTTGATTATGGATGTAAGGTGATACTTTAAGAGGCAAAATAGGTGCTAGTATATGCAACTAGGGTTTGTCAATAATATTTTTTGCAAAATACTATGAATTTTTGAAATTGAAATTGAATTTCTAAGTTAGATATGCAAGTAAAAAATTATTGGAAAATGCTTGATTTAATGGGACCTAGTATGTGCAACTAGGGTTTTTTTTTTTTTTTTTTTTTTTTTTATAGAAATAACTATTGAATTTTGAAAATTTAAGTCAATGTTTGATCTTAATATGCAACTAAAAATTAAGAAAATGATTGGAAAATTATTGGGACCTAGTGGATGAAACTAGGGTTTGAAATAAAAATCATTTTAAAATCTACTAGTAAATTTTAAAATTTGAGATGAATTTCTAATTTAAATATTCAAGGATAAAATTTAGAAATTTATCAAAAAAATCAGTTAGGAATTTACCCTAGGGTGTTTAGGACTTTTATATGTAATTTGAAATAAGTCAAGTTCACCAAGTGTTTTATTTATTTTTGGGGAAATTAGCATTTAATTACTAAATAATAAAAGGGTCTGAGTAGGAGAAAATCAATAAATAATATTTAAAATTAAATTTATCGATTTGTGAAATTTATTTATAACTAGAGCTTTTCTAAAAATAGTAGTGAGAGAGAGAAAACATAAAATTATCTTATTCTATGTTGATTTGATTGAGATAGGGTCTAGAAATTTATGTACAGGCCTATGACACTGTCATAAATAGAATCCTAAACTTCATTTCTTAATTGGATAGGAGTGCTGGAACTAGACACCCTAGGCTCTGATGCTATAGTCCTATAATGCTATTGTCTTAAGGATTTAATCTTTTTGGGTTTTATTTGCCTAGTCAGTGTGATTCTATGTACCAAATTGTAGAGTATCAATATTAATATAACTCCCTATAGATATGATTATTTATTTACTTGTATCTTCTATGCAATTGAATCAAACTTTGGCAAATAGGGAAAAGGAGTTAGTGTGTGTAAGATGCACTGGATGTGCTTAACACCTCATGTGTGGGCACACTACCTATATACTAACACTATGAGGAGGGATCATGCTATATGTAGTTCTCCCTTTAAAAGTACTTGGTGTAATAGTGAATGAAATGCAAGAAATGCTAAAACTAAGTATGCTTGAGATGACTAGGGACTAGTGTAAGATCTTGAATTGGATTGAAAGTGTATAGTCTAGCTATATGCAGAGAATAAGGAAGATTTATTGAGTGGTCTTGCTTGTATTCTTGATTTTTTGATTGATATTTGTCAACCCTTTCTAAATGATCTTTGAATGGGATTTTATAGGGATCTATTGGTAATGGGTTAAATGAATTCATATTAGGTTGACATGATTGAAGATAAGGATCCAAAAGGAAATGACCATTGGGGCCTAAGATGTACTTGGATAATATCACCAAAAGTTAGACACCCTAGGGTCCAATGCTAGTGTCCAAGTTGGGTACTATTATCTTGAGCTGACAAGGCCTGGGGGGATGGACTAGTCATGAAGAGAGGGTCTTATCTCAGATAGAAGTTTGGAAGGCCATAGATGACTAGGAAACAGTTAAAGTAAGCTTAAGAGGGTCATGAGAGCAAGTAAGAGGGACTTAAGGATTGGGTGTCATTAGCCATGCTCAAGTTACCAATTTTTTCATTTTATGTGACTACAATTAAGTATCCTACTCTAGATTAGTTTTATTCATCCTTTTTTATAATTTATTATACCTCTTTAACCCTAAAAATCAAACACATTTAAAAAATTCCACATTAAGCTTTCCCAACATGAATCCTATACAACAAGTGTTGTCCCTAAGTTAAATGTCATAGAACAACACCAAAAAATGTTTTTATCTCTTATAACAATCATATACAACATGAAAAATAATATAAAAACCTTCACATGAAATACCCACATGCTATATATATTTCATACTACCCTTCACATCTTAGACATGCCACTAATTCATGCATTGAAACTTAATGTGGTTGCATAAAAGTGAAACACAAATGTGAAGTTATTTAACCTTTAAGAATATATACGATGTTTATGATAAATGAGTCTTGAACTCTCTTAAGTGTTTGAGATAATAGACTAATTTTAGGAGTTGAATTATGGAATTGAGGGAAACCAAACACACCATGAAAGAGAGATACATAAGACATACCTTGGAGAAAATCAATGTGAGAAAACTCTAGTAGAGTGAATCCATGCTTCCTCATCTCTAGTATCTTCGATAATTCACAATATTTTAATTTATTTGGATTACAAGGACACTAACCTTAAAAGTATCCCACTCTCTTAATGATATCTAGATTCTTCATTGGATGACTTGATTCTTTAGCAAAAGAGACTACTGAAATCAATGATCTTAGCTATGTAATCCTTAACTCAGAGGTTTTATACACTTGAATTACTTATCTATACTTATTGGAGATCTAATTCACTCAATGTGCATCCTTTGATATCAATTTCACATATCTAATCAAATGTATTGAATACACTCAACACTAAGTGAATCCATTTATACTCTCAATGAATGCATGGGAATCACTTCCTATGAACCCACATAGACTCATAAATGCATAATACCTCTTCATTAAGATCAAAAAATCCTACGAGTTAAAAATTTAAACCAAAACAATTTTTTGTTTGTTAAACTTCCTATGTGTTACTCAAAGGCAAAAATGCCAGTTTATGTAGGGAAAAACTACTAGGATGGTTGTAAAACCATCACATAACATTACCAAACCACTGAGGCAATTAAAAAACCACCACATAACATTATAAAACCTAGGTGGTGGTTAAAAAATTTACACATAATAATGAAAATCACTAAGATTGTTACACAATCACCACATAACATTTCAAAACTATGGGGTGGTTACAAAATTACCACCTACTTAAACTAGTGGTTTTACAATAATGAAAAATCTTTTAACTTCTAGAGGCCATAAATTTTCCATATGAAATTGAAGTCATATGCTATTTTTTTGAACTTTCATAAAATTTTGACAAAAACCAAAATCTTTAATCTAAAAGTACTTTTGACCCTATGAATATGATGTTTAATTCCATATAAAAATTAGCTTTTTAGGACTTGGCATGTTGAAAATACTTGTTAACCATGTTTGATAGTCGATAGTCTTATCAACTGTATTAGATGAATTTATCGATCTAAAATTTTAACCATCAAGTGGTCCTAAAGTGAATAATTTAATTTGTCAAACTAGAAAATATTAAAATAGATGTGGCCTAATTTAATTAAATAAAATATGATTTTTTTAAATAAAAAAAGATGCATCATAGTAATTAAAAAAAATATAGCTAACCTCAACATGGGAATCATAACTTAATGAAGAGGGAAAATCCAACCAATATCACACTAAATAGATAAGATAATTTTAAATTTGACATCCGTTATAATTTCACTATCTTCAAAAACAATTGGGTTGTTCCTTGATTCATAAACTAGGTGGATATTCCACATTAAGCTTAACAAACATGGATCCTAGACTCATAACCCAAAACGTGATTGATATATGACTATTATAAATTATTTTAAATGATAAAATAAAGATAAACAAATTTTGAAAATGAAATGTGCAAAATACTGAACATAAGAAGGAAGCAAAAGATAACACAAAACATAATATGAACTCAAACTTTGATGTAGAAAAACCAAGTGTGGGAAAACATCTAGTGGGTGATGAAAATATACAAGTTACTACCAAACATGGCCTTCATGGATAGAGTTTTCATTAATACAATATCTAAATCTTGCACATACAACTACTTTGTAGTTTTTAGATAATTTATAGGGATCCAACACAGCTAAAATAATCACTCATAACTAGGAAACCATGAGAGAATATGAAACAAGGACCCAAAATTGTAACTTTCAATGTGAATCCAACTCCAAGACTTCTTCTAACTTCTATATTTTCATCTACCTTCAATAAATATTTTACTTATGCTCTCTCACCTTGGAACCCACCAAAGAACCTAAACCAATTGTCATGAGGAAGTGGGAATGTTTGTAACCATTCACATTCTTATATATTTTATATTCGTGAAACTATTGAAGTATGCAGACTAATGGTTACACAATGGTCACCTCAAAATATTGATGGTTATGCAATTTCTAGGGTAGTTACACAATTGCTACCTATCCAAATTGGTGATTTCATCATCTCTGACAAACCAAGTTGCTGAATTCACCATTATGAGGATGTCTAGATCATCTACATACTGATTCTATCAATGAAACTTATTTAAACTAATGTTTTAACATGAATTATCTTACAATAATCACTTACAAGCATGAATTACATAAATTGGGCATAGTGAAATTCTTCAGCAAGTATAACTAGTATATTATATCCATATTTTGGAACACACTTCTCTTATTTGAGGATTTTAAGTCCATAAAAGCTTCATTAACTCTATAAGTGAGGAAATATCTTCCCCACATATTCTCTAGAATACCATTTGGCCTTTTTGTGTATATAAGTTCCTTTAACCCAACCAAGCAATTCTATTTATCTCCTCTTCTTGTTTTCCTATCCTTATTTTATAGTCCAATGTCCTCCTCCAATTATAACTAACTATTAGGAGTAAGGTCTTCAATTTAAGGTAGAAATAACCCTTTATCTTCATTGTCTAAAATAGAAGGCTTAAAGATACGTAAGTTATTGACATTGACAACTAAATAAATATTCACATAAGGAGGCAAATAAAGTCTAAATGCATTCTTTCCCATTTATTCCAAAATTTAAATGGAGCATACTTAAGAGGCTTAAGTTTCTTAATATTAATTTAGAGTCTTTATCTACTCAAGTACAACCATACATTATCTCCAATAAGGAAACTATGCTCAGTTCTATGCTGATCATGCCTTAATTTATACATGGCTTGTGATTCCTTCAACCTCTCTTGCACTTGGAAGTTAATTTACTGAATGTTCTCAATGATTTTTTTAATTTTTTTAGACCACTAGATCCACTTTCCCATTTCATTTGTATGGTTGTCTCAAAAAAACATCAAATTCACATGGAAGTAACTAAAATAAGTTTCAAAAGGAGTTTTTCTAGATGAAGAATGCATTATCTTGATATGTGAATGATAAATATACACCAAATTTTCATCTCAAGACTTAGGATGCTTGATATTGTACACTCTCAAGAGTTGTACCAATGTTTTGTTTGTAAATTTTGTCTACCCATCAATTTGTGGGTGAAAATTGGTATTTATTCTTGGTATCCATCTTCTCTTACAATGTGGCCCAAAACTTACCAACAAATATTGAATCTCGATCTAAAAAAATGGAACTAGGAAAACCAAAATGAATGCACACATTAAGAATGAAAAACGTAGCTAAATCACTACCTTTGATGGTAATCTTCCAAGGAATATAAATACACATCTTACTAAACCAACCTACAACCACTAATAGATAGTCATACCCCTTATTTGACATCAATAAACTGCCTAAAAAATCCATATAAATGCTTTCCTATGGCCTATAAGGAACTAATAATGGCATATACAAACCCAATTTCTTATTATTAGTCTTACTTGTAATACATAAACACGTCTTCTTATAAAATTAGCAACATCAAATTGCATATTAGGCCAATAAACATACCTTTGAAAATGTGAAAAAATATTTGTAACACCAAAATGTCCTATAGATTTTGAAATATAATCTTCCTTAATTATCTAAATTATTTACTCCTTAGGCACATAGAGCTTACCCAACTTATAGAGAAACCCATCTTGAAGGTAATAATCCTCTTTGGGCTCAAATCCTACACTTTAGGACATATTTACTTAAAGAAAAGGTTCCCTAAAATATGAATCATGATCATATACATAATATTCACACATAAAAGGATCAAGAAGAGTTATGTTGCCCATGGCTGAAAGTAAAGTAGGTCTGGATAACATATCAACTGGTTTGCTAGTCACACCTTTCTTATATTTGATAATTATTGGCAATTTGGCCTGTCAAGGACAAATGCCAACCCCTACAAATGAATTTTTTTCATGTCTGTCATAGTTTCATTAACTATAAGGTGAAGAGGGATTTGTTTTAGTGTCATGTCAATAGTGTCAAGTGTCAATTGAGGTTTTGACAGAGATTCAAGTGGTCTTATGATCTGAAAGTGCTCTGATGAAGATGGTGAAAAGAGGTTAGTTAATGACTTGTCATGAGATTTTATAGAATAATTAGGTATAGGAAGGTATGAACAAATATATAAACTTTGAAAGTGTGATAAAAATGTATAAAATTTCTATTTTAACCCTTTTGGGAGGCTATAATATGCTTTTATGACATTCAATGGTAGTTTTCCTTTGTAAAACCATGTGTATATTGCCTAAAAAGATAAGTTTTGGTCTTTAAATGTGAAATATGGTTTAAAAAGGCCATAAAATTATTCATAAAACTTTGAAAAACTTTCATATCCATGAAATTTCCTTAGTTGAATGTTTTGTACTTTAAAAAGTATTTTTTCATGCAACTCTAAGGCATATTTTGGCCTCAAAAGACTCCCACATGACAAATTCACCCATGTAAAGATGTTAAATGCCTAATTTATTTTTTAATATACTTATTGACTCATAATTCTCATAATAATTCCCTAAATTGGTGGTTCAAGACTTGAAATATTAATACAATGCAAAGAAAAGGCCATTTCTATGTGTTTTCATGCAAAGAGTAAGGATTGTACGACCTTTACCATACAACTGAGGCCTTATGTTTGAATATGTAGCTTTTATAGGTGTTAAAAATTCTTTTCATGGAAAAATAATTTAAAATAGGCTCAAAACTAGTTCCATCCATCCAACTAGCTCCTTTGCACATAGTGAGAGTCCTTCAGGTTTGCAAGTGGTACGACCATGAGAGAGAAAATCAAAGTCTAAAATTTTGGGAAGATAAGGGGTCTTAGAGGGATTATATATATGGAAAGTGGTTCTAAATATAGTCCTCTCTCTTTCATGATCCATCCTTTTGAATTTTTTAAGCATGTAAAGGAAATTTGTAGTCTATAAGCATGTAAAGGAAGTTTGTATAATTCATGAGAGAGAAAAAAATGTCAACATTTGTTGGATTATTATTTATAGGGGTATCCTTCATGTTAATATGTTCCTCATGAAATATTATCCAATTTTATTAAAGGATCCATGGTAATAAATCCATCAATGTGATCTCAACATCTCCATTGGAGTCAGTTTATCAAATTTTAAGGTTTCTTAGCATTTGTTAAGGTTTTAGTAGACTCCTAAGTTTCCATTTTAGAAACATATACCTCTTTCAAAGGTCTAAAAATTGACATATATTGTAGAGGGTATGATTATTCCTACTTAAGACCCTTAAAATGGTCTTGAAATATATTTTTCATGCTTTTAATCACCTCCATCTTGTTACATTCCATCTCATTGTCTTCTTACTATTTTCCATCATTACATAAGCTCCATTTTCACCTCCATTCAATGTTCCCATCATCCTTAAACCATCATATCATCTTTCAATCATCTCCATATCATGGGTAATTTCCAAGAAGAGTCAATAACACTGAGAAACATCATCCTTCATGCAAATGTGGTTTTAAAACCTTAAAACAGTGCTAAAGAGTGGAAAACCTCCACCTACAACTAAGGAAACTCAGTCAAGTTATGCCTCATGAAGATATTGTCTTTAGGATACTAGAAGGCATGTTTTTCACATGAATAAGGTTGAAACATATTATAAATCTGATAAGAGTAAGGAAGAAAGGCTCATGTTCATGTTTTGTGACCTTCTCAAGGTCTAGCTCTGCACAGTCCATACAAACTACAATCACCTATAGCCATGATAAGGGGATCAATCAAACACTATGAAAGAGACTTTAAAGAGAGGTAGACGTTAAAGAAAAGTTTTTTTAAACTAATGGAGATCATATCATGAATGTATGAGGACTAATGGACATCTTGTGACCTTATAAAACTCTCTAAGTATCTTAAAACCTTGTCATAGTCTATACAAGGGCTTGAAATTGATGCATAATCAAGTATATGATAGGGAAAGGTCTATATTCAAGAATATGGAATGATGGTATAAAGAATACAATATGATAAGGAGATGGATATGAGATTTGTATCAAAGGAAAAACCTAATTTAGAATCAAACTAAAACATTTCAAATTTCACAATAATATTCACCTATAATAGGGTCATTTCAAACCTTAAAGGCTCTTAAAGTATGATAATCCAAGATCAAAGCTCAATAATATGAGAAAGATTGTCATGTATTTAAGATTAATGAGGTTCTATCTAGGTCTGAGAGTTACATGGTATGGTGTGATTATTTATATTAAGCCTTGAAGTTCTAATGACATAAACACATAGTTATTTACCTCATGATATCCACCTACAACCATACAAGAGTATAGGCCTATTTCCAAGTTATAAGTGAATGAGATAATAATGATCTAATGGTAGATTTTAATGTAATATAAGGATTCATAGGAATAAGTCAATATGTGAATGAGATTATAATATGAAGAGGGGGGTTCCAAACAAAGCTACAGTCAAGGTCAACTATAAAATGCACACCTACAACCATACTAGAAGTCAATTCCATTGATACATCTATATAATTTCAAGGTGAAACTTAAGATAATTTTAGTGAAGGAGGATACTCATGAAGTTAAAAATTCAATTAAAGTGACAAATTGACATATCCAAAACTTTTCAAGACCACTAAAATTATTGCCATCACATAAAGCTAAATTACATAGGCCTGCACGGTATAGGACTATTTATGATCCTAAAACCATTTAAGAGTCAATATGATTGAGGAAGAGGTTGTTGAAGAGGTTTAAAATTAATTGAGGTGTTTTAAAATCACCAAGAGATGATTAAATGGTTACCAAACACTTATATTTCTCATAAAATCACCTACAATAATGTTATGATAATCATGTCATAATGAGGTTTCTTGAAGAAGCATGGTTTGATGATGGGTAGCATAGTTAAAGAAGTGACCAAATAAGAGGTGAGTAATTTAAATAGGGATTTTAATGGACTATTAAAAAACCTATTCATCATACTCAAGAATAAATACAAGGTGGAAAGAATAAAACTCAATCTTAAGACTTGAAGCACAGGCAACCTGTTAGTCAATTTTGGTAAAAAGCATATATAGGCCTCTATATGAAAAATCAAAGTATGAAAATTGGTAGAGTTTGTAATCATGAGTGGTTATAAATTAATATAATATTTTTGAGGTAATTTTAATAGTGGAATTATCCATTATTTTAACACAGTCAACCACCTATCTGTTGATAGTCAAAGAAGGAGCTAGGTAGACTTTTGGACTGTTATAAGGTTTGGCAGAGAGTTTCAACCTCATGTAATGTTTTTTTATCACACTCCAAATTAAAAAAACAATCACACTCCAAATTCCATACAAACCATGCTATTGAGGGCTAAAATAAGCATGTAGACTCAAAACCCTTGAGAGACACAATCACCATTTTAAACTATTTATGGAATTTATATTCATTTGATGAGAATTAGGATAGTTTGGAGGATAATTTAAACATTTAAAGAGGTTTTGGGTTGATATAATTCATAAATATTATCTTGTTTGACTCTTAAAGCTTCTTTCTTACACACATAGTCCTCTACAACCACTTGAAGCACAACTTCACCATGTAGACATCTTTGCACACATTTTTCATGGGATCTTGCGATTATCATCATTGATAAATGGGGTAAATTCAATATATATTCATGTAAATTGGTTTCCCATCAGGGTTCCATATGCTATGAATAATTATTAAGAATACATGGACCTGTAAAACCCTTGAAACACCCTAATAACTACTCGATGGAAGAAAAAATCCAAATTATGCATCAAGATAATGGGTTTGATCTATGAAATGAAATTTATTATATTATAAACTCCCTTGAGTACCTCCATGACCTATTTATTGACACATGCAATACTCATACTATACAAAACAGGCCAAATAAGGCTATTTTGAGCTTGTAAGCAATAAAATAAAGGGTAATTACACATTAAATGAAATTGATAAGTAATATGGGGTATACAAATTATGAATAATACTTTAAAATAAACAAATAAAGGTATTTTTGGTCACTTCCATAGGTAGATATATCTACAAGTCAAAGCAATATGCTATTTGTATACAAGTGTAAGAAGAATGACTTGATTAAACCATTTACATGAGTCCAAAGGATAATATATAGGTTATTCAGATTATACATAGTATAAAAGATCCTTTAAAACTCATAATAAAGTCAAAGTACTAAACAAATACACATTAACCTATGCCCAAATCTTGACATCACTAGACAAGGCCATTAAGAAGGGGTAAAAAGAGCCAAATCAAAGTTATGAAGGAACTTAACATAACCATGAACACCACCATAAAGTAATAAGAGAGATTTATGACAAGTTTTAGCCATAAAAGAAGCATTATTAGTGATCATCTTGGCCAAAGAAAAATAAACACTACTTAAAAAGCATGTTTTTCACTCTGAGAGGTGACATCACATGTTCATCATGGTGCACATATTTTTCATGGGAAGATGAGGAATTTGGGGAATTTATAGGGACTAATAAACTAATGTTTTTTGGAATTGTTTTAGGCATTCAAGGCCCAAGATTTATGAACATCATTAAGAACCCTAAGCACTCTAAAACCCTTATAAAACCCTAATATAGACCTATTTATGGAGAATTTAATAAGAATGCATCCAAAATGATTGAATAATTATGAATAACACATATATCATCAAGTAAAATCTAAGAGATTCATGTCCATGACCATTTTTTTTATGGATGTTATACGAACATGGTAGAAAATAGGATTTTGAGAAGAAAAAGTACATAAGGAGAGGTACAAGGTAGTTTAAGGAAATTCCAAGAATTTGAGAGCGAGTCCTAGATTTTTTTATACCTAATAAAATAATCATATAATCATAAATATTCATACAAGTGTCCTTAGGAGCTCATTCAAAACAATTAGTCTATAGGAAAAGAAGGATAAGATGATGTAGTCAACTTGTTTGACTAATTTGTAGGTGTTGCTTTCCAAGGAAGACTTATTTCATGATATTAGGAATTTTTAAATGTCTTAAATTCATAATATTTTTAGGTTTTCAAATTTATATGTAGGTTCTAATGGCCATCATGTATAGGTAATTAGGCTACTAGGCCTAATTTGGCCTAGTAGACCTATTTACTCAATCAAGTGAAGTGAATATGGTGTAGAAGACTATTTATGAGAGATAATGTGGATTTTTTATGCCATAAAACTGATCCAATTCATGAAAAACTAACCATTAATGTCATCCACATGCTAAACTGATCCTTGTGATGCGTTAACTGGTCTATAACTGATCCAATCACATGCAAAACTCATCTTGAATTCTGATGCATGAGTTAACTCACCTCAAATGGAGTTTTCTAATCAATATATGGTGTATAATGATATATAAGGAGTTTGGAGAATTCAAATATGGCCCACCTCATTTCGATGCCAAAGAGATCATGCAAGGAACTAGACATAGAGAGAAGTCTTAAGGACTATTTGATGTAAATTATAACTGAAGTTGTATTTGAGTTGAAGATTAGTTGAATTATTATTATATCCTATATGACACATTGGATTATATTATTATATTTTGATATATATTTAGGCCTTTACCATTTTATAGGATCCCTCAAGCTGGTATACAAAAACTATACTAAAATTATAACTTGCACTTGAAGTTAATAAATAAAATTTGTTGTAGAATCATTCATGGTTGTTAGTTTGTTTAATGATTATTAAATTGAAGATGAGTTTGATATTTATCTCTTCTTTTAGGTCCTTTATTCACCGACTATTGTGTTTTAATCCTCTACAAGTCACTTGAAGTGTTAAAGATTAGAAATTATGTTGAAGAATGTTAGTGTGCAATGTTTTTAAAGACCTTCATTCCTCTACCTTTAATTTGTAGACCTTATATCAAACCTTCACCTAAAAAAAATGTTTAGGATTGTTCTAATAAATTATTTTTGAAAAAAATTTCCATTTTTATTCACAAGTGTGCCCAAGTTCAAGGTTTAGAGAGTAGCATTCATTATTTAGGTGCATCACCATCAATAACATAGATTTTACTTTTTAATAATCCTTATAACTCTTTTCATTTCAAATCAATTAAGTTTTAGTAATTGATCCAAAATAAATATATTTAGAGGAACTAACCTCACAATCTATAGGTTTAGTCTAGCTACAAGTATCCCACAACCTTAGACCATTCCAATGTTAGTCTAGGTTTGAAGTAGATCTAAGTAGTCTAATTCAGTAGGGTGCAACTTGGGTTGCTAAAAGTTCTAGCATGCCCAATGGATTACTTATTTACAATATTTGGAGCACACATTTACAAATTTTAGTTGATTATCAAGATTTAAATCTATTAGATTCAAATTTCTAGACATTTCATGCCAAGAGTGGTTAAAAGATATTCTTTAAAAGGGAAAGAGACTAAATTCACTAAGTTGTCTTTTCAATCAACAAAGAAAAATAATGCTTCTCAGTCCAATCCAAATCCTACACCACCTATTTTTCCTATTGTTTTTCAAAGAATTCCTCCCATTAAAAATATATTTTCCAACCAAACATTATTGTAAATCCCATACCCCAAATGGTTATTCATAGACAGCAAGATTTTGTACCTTTTAATGGTGGCATCCCCTTGAACAATAATAAATTTGATGATATTCTAGCTATTGCCTTCCTTATTTCATATGAGAAAATATAATTACCCCTATTGATTATATTGAATATATAGCCAATCTTTGTTCAGTACATAATGTGACTGAGGAAAATGTGGCTATGAGATTATTGACAACTTATTTCAAGGGAAAGGCACTCCAATGGTATTTAAGGTTGACACTTGCATCAATTAAGACCTGGGATGAGTTTGGATAACTCTTATTCAATAAATTTGAAGAAAAGAGTGATCATATTTCCTTGGTGGATTAACTAACTACAATCAAGAGGTTCTTTCATGAGTTCATGGTGGATTTCAACTATAGGTTTCAAAAAACTTAGAATAATGTCCTTGTAGTTATCAAACCCACTCTTAACTATGCATTTTTGTACTATATGAAAGCTCTTAATTTAGATGTGGAAGTTATGATCTAATCCATGAGAATAAACAATTTACCAGAGGCTTATGAAGTATCCATAAGGGCTAAAAACTACCTAATACTAGTAGATAAATTATCTCCTAAACCACCCATGCCTTTGTTTCTAGAGATTCATCCTTCTATGCCTACTACTGCTCCATTACCAGATTCATCTAGCCTTCATCAAATAGATGGTAATTAGATTGGCATATTAGGAAATATAGAGAGTTTACTTAAGGATAAAAATAGAAAGTTGGTAGCTTTGGAAAGGCAAAAAGTTCCACCTTACAGGCCTTACCAAGTTCCTAACCAATCTTATCTATATAATAGACCTCCCTATCAGCCCAACTAGTAAAGGCAAGGGTAGAATACATAATCAAAGCTATATAATGATTACAATCCTAATGCTACATGTAATTATAGATTTGATTCCAACTAGGAGAAACTATGCTCAAGAAGGTCAATGGAACAATATATGGGATCAATCAAACAATATGGATATTATTCTAATTGGTGGAGGGAGTCAACAATATTTTATACAACAAGGTTAATTTCTTCCTTCACATGATAATCAACCACCTTCAAAACACAAGGAAGTTTATCTACCACATAGAGACATTATTTATTTCACTCAAGCTGATGTAACAAATCAGCAAGGAGAAGGTAGTAACAAAACACCTACTAAAACTACTTTATTTAATTTATAGGAAAATGAAAACTCTTTTAATTAGATGGAAGCAAATCAAGGTCAAAATATGTCCAATTTGGATAACTCAATTGTAACTCATACATGGTATAAAATAAGGTTAATTGGTGATGGTTTGGATCTTGAAAAGGCAACTCCTCTTCCTTCTCAACCACCTCAAAAGACCACCACTCAAGATGTGCCTCAAAAGTCATTAACTTAACTAGTACAAGATGATAAGGGGAAGAATTTGAAAGGTCCTTTCATTCCATAATTCACACAACATTTAGGTAGCAACTTTACTTATAAATTATATCTTAAGACAACCACTTATCCTCTTATAATTTTGGATCAAATGAAGAAGGCCTATATTTCTATTTCTATGTGGGACACATTGTTAATTCTAGGTCAAAAAGACCTCCTACAAGAAGAGATTTTAAAGCTTCAAATTTTAGATAAATAACCAGAAAGAATCAGTGCTATTATCAATAATTCTAATCAACCTCTTGATCTTCAAGATCCAAAGGTGATTAATCCACATCCCTTCTATATTTCAATTATTATAAGATAGTTTCTTGTTTATAATTTTATGATTGATAGTGGGCCTAGTACCTCTATCATGACTAAATCCATAGTTGAAAAACTAAGACTTCAATATGAGCCTTATGAGAAGGGAGTTATACAATTGGATGGGTCTCCTAATAATATCATGTGTGTTCTTATAGATATTAAGGTCATACTTTTTGCTTGTCCTAATTTTAATATTTCATAATATGTGGTTGTAGTTGATCTTCCACCCTATTTTACCTTATGTTTATCCAGAGATTTAACTACTAAAATAGGGGGATATTTTTCTTATATTTTATCCTACATGGTTTTAGAACCATCTATGGAATAAATGTCACTATAATGTCTGATCCTATATCAATATTCCATTTAGAACCTTATATGCCAAGCTTATCAAATGTGAATTGCACTATCTCAGAAAAAGATGAATATTTTAGTGATCAAGAACCTTCTAAATCAATTAAAGTATAACGGATCTACTCCTTGATTAGTGAATAGATGATAATAATGGATATTATACCTATAAAATTATTAAATAATAAATTTTTGGTGTTTACTACATGCATGAATAAGGTGACATAATGCCAAGTTTCACTAGCTCAATGTAGGATCAGGAAGGAGTGTGGAATTTGTTCTTTGATGGATCCAGATCAAACAATGGGAGTGGGGTATTGGAGAGTTATTATTTATGTCATGGTGATGTCATGAAGGTGTAATTATGAGTGGATGAAGTGCATTTATATCTTAAGTAACAATGACAAAGTGTGCATTATGTTTGTTCTAGTGTGCTTTATGTATGGTTGGTTGATCTTCAGTATTGACATGGCTATATATGATCAAGGTTGAGTATGGTGATTTGAGCATGTGAAAGGGGTCCTTATAGAAGTAAATAATGATTTGAATTCTTATGTGCATGAGTGTAATTCACCTGGTTCATCATTATTCTCATCTAAACTCTTTGGGTCTAGTGGCAAAAAATCAGAGCAGGCAGTTTAATGCCATCAAAATTGCCACATGTGAATGATTCAAGGGGAGTTGGTCATATGGTTATGATAATATTAGTCCCTAGTTATTATGAAATATATCTCAAGTAATTAATAAAATCACATTTAAATATATGAGGGTGTAAATTTATCTTCTCAGTCAGAAGTAATTATTTTCCCATACTTAGCCAAATTTGCAATGTGGCCAAAAAGAACCCAGTAAGCATGTTGATGAGGTCAGCATTCACACACATAAAGGTTTTAGGAAAAAATGATCATTGGGTTTGTTAATTTTTTTTCCTAGTTTATTCTTTATAATTTTTATATCATGTGATAAAGTTTATCAAAAGATATGCATATGCAAAGTTGGGCTTCCAAGTAATTTGACTATTTTTCCATAGCCAATTTTGCAATATGGCAAGAAGAGTCGATTGAGATTTTTTATGGTGTGATACATTACATGTGTGAATGTTTAAAGATAAACTAATCATATAGGTTTGTTAAATTTTGAGTATATCTAATTTTTACTAAATTTGAGATCATGCACTAAAGCATGACAAAGTTTATGCAAGAAAAAAGTTGGTCTTCTAGACATATTTTAGCATAGTTGGCTCTATGATAGAAGTTTTTGAGAATGTATTTTTGTGGTGATATATATTGATCATACAAATTTTATAAGATCTATTTATTATATGGTTGGATTCTCCTATGTGTGGAGATAATTTGGTCCAAATTTGAGATAATGCATCAAATCACAAAAGAAGTTATTAAGGTTCAAAAAAGGCTACTTAGGCATTTTGAAAGGGTTCTCATACTTGGTCATTTTTAAAGGGTTCCCGTACTTAGTCATTTTTGAAAGAGTTAAATCTTAAGCAAGATCGATTGTGAACATTACTCTAAGGATTTAGGAAATAGAGAGATATGGATAGGTGCATGATGTTTAACAATTGAACAAATGTATAGGATAAGGATCTAATGGCAAGTGGGTGTTCATATAAATTGATCAAATGGTGAGCATTGAACGTTAATGACCTATTTGATCCATAGAGATCAATGAAGCATGTTGAGTCAACATTTAGAGACTACATGAGATAAGGTCAAAGTGACTAAGGTTTAACATTTGTCATTGGCAGTCTATGTGTTAAAGATCAAACAAGATTGATGGTGCATATTCAATTTGAGCTAAGAAGACACAAGGATTGAGCATTGTGTTCAAAGGTTAACTGTGACCATTTGAATTCAAATATTTGAATTTAACATAGGGAAAAACCATATCTCTATATTTTATCCATATATTCTTATAGAAGTCAAACTTGCTAGTGCTGTAAAAATAAATGATGAAGAAGACTCCATGATGCATCTAATGAACCTAATTTGAAGATCTGAAAGTGTGTATAGTCAAAGATATTAATTTTCAACGTTGATTATGTGTTCATGTTTATTCTAAAAGTGATATGAGAAGGATATTTAAGCTCTTTTTGATGATGTTTTGATGTCTCATGATAACTTAGCTATTGGGGAGTGTTGTAGACTCCATGAAGATGCTCTATGAGTATTTTTGAGGCATGATCAATCTATCTTGAGTATGAATAATGCTTAAGAAGTTGACTATATGATTGGTAATGGTGTTCCTATGTATAAAGTCTTTGTTTGAGTTGATTGAGTATATGCAAAGGTTAGATAAGATGACTATGATGATTTGAGGATGTCAAAGGGGACATAAGGACTGAACCCTTGCATTTAAAAGTGGTCTTATGTTCTTATTTTGCTTGAGGATGTGATAAATGGGTGAATATGTCTTCATGAGAGTTATAAGAGCTACAAAGGCCTTATTAAAAGGTGTAGCTACTTAAAGATGACCCATAGATGCTATGGATGACCTATGAAGATTGTATTGAGCTATGTCTTTATGTGTTATATGTCTTAAGGGTTAAGACATGCCTAATGGCTAACCAAAATGTTGTTAATCATGAATGCTATATATATAGTGAAACCAAACATGATGGTTTCTAGGGTTGAATGAATTAGCTATGGTGTGAGTGTTGAAGTGAAGAAGTAATGAGGTTAAGTGTTCCAAATGTATAGGTTGAGAATTAGAGTAGATTAAGGACTATGTTTATGACCTATAAGCCATGTTTTTGAAGTCAAAATAGTGATCTTATAGGTTGAGCATGTATGAATAGGTCTAGAGTGATCCAAAATGATGTTTTGGATGTATTGAGATGAACAAAGAATTGATATTATTTATGTGATCTTGGTGGTTGATCTGAGAGGTAGATCAGTGTTTGGATTATGTGTATCATCATCAAGTCATGTTATTAAAGCTATGATAGAGTTATTGCTGTGAAGGATGCATTGAGTATGTAGAGTTGATGAGTGGGGATAGTTAGGATATGTAATGTGTCCTAATTGATATTTGTGTGTTGGTTTAAGTATATAATGTGATTTGATCAATAGGGAGTGTTGTGGTGATATATTTGTTGTTGAGAAGTATAGAGTGGTCTAAAAAGTGGCTTTGGATGTATTGAGTGTGTAGAGTTGAAGAGAGATGTTATAATTTGTATCTCCATTAGATTAGAAGTCAATTAGTGTTGAGGAGATGTGTTCATAGGTGTTATTGTGGTTTCTCAACATATAAGGGGGTTGTTTCCTCCTTGCAAGGTGAAACTTGCTAAAATTATAGTTTTTTATGGGTGCTTAGCTAGATACGTGTAGAAATCCTCATGGGATTGAAGCCTCACTAAAATCAAGAATGGTAGTTCCTTGATCAATAGATTGTTGGTCTAAATTGTATCTTGTTATTATAGGATAATAGTCCAATTACAGGTTCTAGTAAGTTTTATTCCTAAGAGGGTTTCCCATGTATGCCTGGTGTTATGTTTTTGATCATGCATTATATTTCCTATTCATTATTATGGATGATGTCTATGCCTCATGAATGTATGTGTTGAATGCTTAAAATCTTGAAGGAATTGGAATTGGAATTGGATTATCTAGTCTCATTGATTCACCCCCTTCCTCAGTGATTGTACCTCTAACAATTAGTATCAGAGTGGGTCTTTTGGAGGAAGCCTAACAACTTGAAGGTGATCTTAAGTAGGTACAAAGATGGATAAGTAGTTGAAGAAATAAAATCAATAGTGGAAGGATATGATCAAGGCAATTGAAGAATAGATATTTACTTTGAAGAAATATGCTAAAGAAGATGAGAATGTTATCAATGATATCAAAGTTTAGCTAGTAGATTGCAAGATAAGTTTGAGTTCCAAAGAGGAAATTTGTTTGAAATAAAAGGACACCATTTTTGGTAAATAAGATTATGATAAGACTAGAGAATATGACAGTGAGGAAGGAGTTGATCTAGAATCTGAGCTCATGAGTAAACTTGGTGAACTAAAGGAGCAAAAGAAGAGGAATCATAAGATGAGAAATATGATCAAAGGTCTTGGAGCACAAGTCAATTCTCTTGAGGGAAGTTTGTTATAACAAGCATGTAGAATAAAATATGACATAACTAAATAATCTAAGAGTGATAAGGAGACTATACAAGTTCTCAGAATTGAGATGGAGGCTACATGTTCAAACATGAAAGCTAAAGAAGTTGAACTTGATCAATTAAAGACTAATCTTGTTTACAAAAAATATGAGTATGAAAAGGTCATAATCAAGATAGGAAATCCTGAAGAAGAAAAAAATAAATCATAACAAGTCATAGAAGATGGAAAACAGGTCAACAATCTCAAAGATCAGTTAGGGGTAGCTAATGTAAATATGAAGACAAGAGTAGAAAAATACAAACATCTTAAGACTCAGTTAGAAGAAACAAATGTCAAAATACATTTAAGGCAAGGTAAATATGATGAGATGAAAATTGAGATAAAATTGTTGAAGAATGAGTATGAATAGATCATAGAAAATTTGAACAAGCTAAGAAAGGAGCATGAGAATTCTGAGCAAGACAAGGAAATTGTAAACTTGAAAATCAATGAAAGATGACTAGTTAGACAACCCAAAGCAATAATGTACGCAAATTCATTTCATGGCCATTGTCATTATTTTTATCCATATGGTCATAGGATAAGAGATTGTATAAGAATGAGTTCACATGGAGCCTTGGTAGAAGGAGCAAGTGGTCTTGGAGAAATCATAACTCAGAGCTATCAAAAGGGATGAATGATGTTACTTGTTTCAGTTGTCATAAAAGTGGACATATTTATAGATTATATACAAATAGTGTTAAGAGGTCCTCAAGGTATGTAAAAGGATATAGATCTCTTAAAAGGTTTGAGAAAGGACAAACTCAGGTATGGAAACCAAAGGTAATCATTGCCAATTCTTTTAGTCATAAGGTTGATAAAAAATTTGCTCTAAAAGGCTATGTTGTAAATCAAGATAAGCTCAAGGATCAAGTAGGTAAGATGGATACAGAAGACAAAAAGGATAAAAATATGGTATGAATACCTAAGGTATTAAAGACTAAGAATATTAACCCTATTGAGTCCAAGAGTATTGATGGATTATTTACCAAGGTGGAAAAAGAATATAAAATAAAGGAGAGTCAAGAGTTTCTATTGATAAATCTGGAGAAATAAATGAAATTAAGGATTTAGTTAAAGTGAAGCAATACTACAAGCTATATAAAGATATGGAGATATGGGAGTCTCTTGAGTTTTAGGAATTTTAGTGTCTGTATGTCAAAGGGGTGTCTCTATCTAGGCTTCAAAGATACACTTGTCAGTTAGAGGAAGCTTGGTGGCTATCAGATATTGTTTGGTAAGAATGTATGAAAACAAGGTATGTTTGTGTATTATATATATATATATATATATTAGAAAAAATAAGTTTGTAAATAATCTTAGTGGTCCTATCTTGAGAAGGAGTTATCTTTTTGATCATAGTTTGGATGTTCTGGAATAAAGTTGTGTATGCCATAAAAGTTCACAATATTCTAGAGATGAAGTATCTCTATATGAGTATTGATTATGATTGGAAAATATTTGAAGTCTTGTCAAAAATTTCTTGTTCCTGGTGAAGCATGAAGTTAGGGGGAGCTTTGGAATTGGTTAGGTCCTAGGATCAGAGGATTGAGTAGTTAACTTTGAGTAGGAAGGTGTGGAGAAGCAAGTTTGTGTGCTCAAGATGATAATGCCAATCAGACAAGGTATTTGGTTAAGGAGGATAAATAAGATCATGAGTTTGTTCAGGATATTTTTAAAGGATATCTAATATAGGGTCATAATGAGTGTTTCTAGATGTGAGAATGAGTTTGATACATTATCAAGAAGTGGTTGGTACTCAAAAAGGTCTATGCAGTTCTTTGTGTTATGCTCCAGGTGGTTTTGTGTTTTGAAGTATGTATGGGTTATCAAAGGTGTGGAATCCAAAATATTAGTCCAAAAATGTGTGATGGTGGTCTACAGGTGTGTAAGTAGTTTTAGAGGTGTGCATTGTCCAGAAGGAGGTTTATTGACCCTATTTGTTTTAAGATTTTAGGGTTTTGGGCTTTGCTAGAAAAGTGGTTTACATTATTAATTGAGGAATGAGGATTATTAATAGGTTAAATGGGATAAATGGGTGGTCAAATCAAGATTCATAGATATTTTAAGGTGTGTGGTTCTCAAGTTATTCAAGCTTTTGTCAATATGAAGGGTTAAATGACTAGTAGGATTGTGAAGGAAGTATGTTTCAAAGGATGATATTGATGATGAAAGTTGGTATGATTTATGGGGAATATTAGAGTGCTCTATATATGGAGTTTCAGATCATGAAGATGTGTCTACTAAAAATTATGGGCTCTACAAATTCTAGGTAGGGCTATAAGGAGGTTAGATAGGCCTAGTTTGAAGAAGAATGATTTTTGCTCAGTTTATCAAAAATAAAAAGGCATGTGTGTTTAAAGATGTGTTATCAATTTGGTTTAGTTCATGTTTCCTATTTAGTGAGTGGCATGTAGTTTTGTTGGTGGTTCCTATGGTAGCTTGAGAGAGAAGGCTAGTTAGCATGTGTGATGGTTCTTCATGGTGTGTGGAGATTTGAAGATGCTTAAATGATGTAATAGATAAAAAATATTAGGAGTCATTTTTATATGTTTTTTGATGTGTTACATCAAAATTTATATGGTTTTGTTTGTCCTTTATTCATTGGTTGCAGTGCTTGGTTGAAGAGAGTGTTGGCATGGAGCAAGAAGAAGTTTGTCAAGGCAAGAAGAGGTAGGCTCAAGGTAAAGGGAGTTTGTATCATCTATATAATATTGTCCTTTCCTATTTTTATAGTAATTTAAAGTCCTAAAGATCAGTTGGTGCCCACTTTGTCATTGTGTTAAAGGGGGAGAAAGTTCCTATTTTAGAAATGCTTGAAGAGAGAGAAGGTGAGATGTGTATTGCTATATATGATGTTTATTGCCATCAATGACAAAGGGGGAGATTATTTGAGAGGTTTTAGTGATGTCATGGAGGTTTCCTTGTGAGTATATGAAGTGTATTGATAGCTTAAGTAAACATGATAAAGTGTGCATTATGCTTGTTCTAGTGTGTTTTATGTATGGTTGGTTGATCTTCAGTATTGACATGGGTAGAAAGGATCAAGATTGAGTATGGTGATTTGAGATTGTGAAAGGGGTATTAAAATAAGTCAAGAATGTTTTGAATGCTTATGTGTATGAGTGGAATTAACCTGGTTCATCATTGTTCTCATCTAGAATCTTTGGGTCCAGTGGTAGAAAATCTGAGTAGGTAGTTTGATGATGCCACCATTGCCACATGTGACTTATTCAAGGGGAGTTGGTCATATGGTTGTGTTCACATTAGTCCCTAGTTTTTATGTACTAGATCTCAAGTCATGCATTGAATCATGGTTAAATATAAGAGGGTGTAAAGTTGGCTTCATAGTCATAATTCATTATTTTCCCATACTTAGCCAAATTTACAATGTGGCTAAAAAGAACTGAGTAAGAATGTTGATGAGGTCAACATTCACATGCATGGAGGTTTCAAGATAAGATTATCATATTGGTTTGTTTATTTTTATGCCTAGTTTATTTGTGCTAATTTTTAGATCATGTAATGAAGCACGTCAAAAGATATGCATATGCAAAGTTGGGCTCCAAAGTAGTTTGACTATGTTTTTCCATAGCCAATTTCGCAATATGGCAAGAAACGCTGAGTGAGATTTTTATGGTGTGATATCTTGCATGTGTGAAGGTGTCAAGAAAAACTGATCATATGGGTTTGTTCAGTTTTGAGCATAGCTAATTTTTGCTAATTTTGAGATCATGCACTGAAGCATGGTAAAAGTTATGCAAGAGCAAAGTTGGTCTTCCAGACACATTTTGGCATAGTTGGCTTTATAATAAATTTTTTTGAGAAGGCATTTTAATGGAAATATATCTCACTCATGCAAAGGTACTAGGATCTATTTTTTATATGGTTAGATTCTCTTATGTGTGGAAATCATTTGGTCTAAATTTGAGATCATGCCTCAAAGCATAAAATAAGTTATTAAGGTTCAAAAATGGCTACTTAGGCATTTTGAAAGGGTCCCCATAATCATTTTTGAAAGATTTAAATCTTGAGCAAGATCAATGGTGCGTGTTGCTCCAAGGAGTCAAGAATTAGTGAGATGAGGACAAGTGCATGATGTTTAATGATTGATCAAAGGTACATGATAATGATCTAATGGTGAGCAGGTATTCATATAAGTTGATTGAATGGTGAGCATTGATAATTAATGACCTATTTGATCCATAGAAATCAATAAGTGCGTTGAGTCAACATTTTGAGATTACACAAGATGAGTTCAAAGTGACTAAGGTTTAACATTTGACATTAGTTGTGTATGTGTTAACGATATAATAGATTGATGGTGCATATTAAATTTGAGCTGAGAACACATGAGGTTTAGGCATTGTGTCTAAAGGTTAACTATGACCATTTGAATTCAAATATTTGAATTTAACATAGGGAAAAATTAGAGCTCTGTATTTTATCCATATATTTAGATAGAAGTCAAATTTACTAGTGCTATAAAAAGTGAAGATGAAGAGGACTCCATGGCACATCTAATGAACCTAATTTAAAGTTCTAGAAGTGTGTATAGTCAAATATATTAATGTTTTAAGTTTACTTTGTGTTCACGTTTATTCTACAAGTGACCCGAGAAGGATATTTTGGCTCATGTTGATGCTATTTTGATGTCTTATGATGACTTAGGTATTATGGAGTGTTTTAGACTCCAAGAAGATCCTCTATGAGTATTTTAGAGGTATGATCAATATATATTGAGTATGAACAATGCATCAGAAGTTGATTGTATGATAGACAATGGTGTTCCTATGTATAAAATCTCTATTTGAGTTGATTGATCATACATAGAGGTGAGATAAGATGAGTATGATCATTTGAGGATGTCAAAGGGGACATAAGGAGTGGACCCTTGCATTTAAAAGTTGTCCTATGTTCTTGTTTTTCTTGAGGATGTGCTAAATGGGTGAATACATCTTCATGAGACCTATAAGAGCTACAAGGGCCTAATTAAAAGGTGTAGCTACTTAAGGATGACCTATAGATTTTATGGCTAACCTATAAATATTGTATTAAGCCATGTCTTCATGTGTTAAATGTCTTAAGGGTTAAGACATGGCTAATGGAAGACCAAGATGTTGTTAATCATGAATACTCTATATATAGTGAAACCAAACATGATGGTCTCTAGGGTTAAATGACTTGGATGTGGTGTGAGTGTTGAAGCTAATAAGTAAGGAGGCTGAGTGTGCTCAATGGATGGGTTGGTAACCAAAGTAGATTAATGACTATGTGTATGACTTGTAGGTCATTTTTTGAGGTAAGAATAGTGCTCTTGTAGGTTGAACATGAACGAAGAGGTTTAGAGTGATCCAAAAGGATGTTTGGGATGTTTTGAGAATGAGTGAAGAATTGATGTTGTTTATGTGAGCTTGGTTGTTGATTTGAGAGGTAGATTAGTGTGTGGACTATGTGTATGACCATGTGGTCATGTTATTGAAGTTGTGATAGAGTTTTTAATGTGAAGGATACATTGAGTATGTAGAGTTGAAGAGTGGGGATAGTTGGGATATGTAATGTTTCTTAATTGATATTTATGTTTTGGTTCAAGTATATAATGTGCTTTGATTAATAGGGAGTGTTATGGTGATAGAGTTGTTGTTGAGAAGTGTAGAGTGGTCCAAAAAGTGGATTTGGATGCATTGAGTGTGTAGAGTTGAAGAGAGTTGATATACTTTATATCTCCATTAGATTGATAGGCAATAAGTGTTGAGGATATGTGTTCTTATGTGTTGTTGTGGTTGTTTAGAAGCTAAGGGGGTTGTTTACTCCTTGCAAGGTGAAACTTGATAAAAGTCTAGTTGCTATGGGTGATCAACTAGATAGGTATAGGAACTCCTTGTGAGTTGTAGTCTCACTAAAATTAGGAATGGTAGTTCCTTGATCAGTAGTTTTCTAGTCTAAATTGGATCTTGTTATTATAAGACAATAGTCCAATTGCAGGTTCCAGTGGGTTTCATTCCCAAGAGGGTTTCCCATGTATGCCTTGTGTTATGTGTTTAATCTTACATTATCTTTCTTATTCATTGTTATAGATGATGTGTATGCCTCATGAATGTATGTGTTGAATTATTAAAATCTTGAAGGAATTGGAATTGAAATTGGATTATCTAGGCTCACTAAGTCACCCCCTCTCTTAGTAATTATACCTATAACATGGGGTAGGCATTATGATTATTTATCCTCTCAATCAAAGGTATTAATCTTATGCTATATTTTAATTTAGTTGTACCTCTAATGATACAAAATATGAGGTGCTTATTCATGGTCTATAATGGTCAAGAAAGAGGGGTATTAAGCTTCTATAGGTTAAAGGTGACAGTGAATTGGTAGTGCAAAAAGTAAGATGTCTAAGTACAACCAAGAATTCACTTATAAAGGCCTAAAAACATAGTGTTTTGGACCTTATGGAAGTTTTTTAGGCATTTGACATTCACTCCATTCCTACAGGAACCAATTAACATGCAGATATGATAGCTATCATTTGAGCACAATATGATATTATTGATCTGATCAAAGACACTAAATATCAATCCAAAATCAAGGTTGTATTTAGACCCTTAGTTATTAATAATGAGGTAAGTTGTTAGGTTTTTAACAGTGACATATATATTGCCTTTTTCATATAAAGTGAGGTTGAATTCTTCCCAAAGAATCATGAAAAGTTGTAATGCCAATATGAGGTCCAAATTGTCCAATTAATAAAAAATAATTTATCTAAAGGTTTGATGACTTTGGAAAGAATATTTAATGAGGATGATCAATTGATAAAATATAAGGTAAGTATCTCTAGCAAAAAAGAACATTATGAGCAAATTGCCATAGCTGAAGACAAGCTACTCAAGCTAGGAAAAGTGAATCCTAAGAATGAGAGATAAGATTTCACAACATTGTGTAAGGATTTCATGGATATTTTTTCATGGAAATATCATGATTTTAAAGGTTTTGATCCTAGGTTAGCACAACATACTATAAAACTTGAAAAAGATGCCAAACCTGTGAGACAAGTAAAGGCCAACCAACCCCAAGGTTGAGATTCTAATGAGAAAATAAATTAAAAAATGATTGAATCCAATATAATCTTTCCCAACAAGAATTATACATGGGTTGAAAATTTTTCACCTATGAGGAAAAATAATGGAGAGATAAGGTTGTGTGTAGATTCCAGAGATCTCAACATAGTGTCATTGAGAGATCACAATTCTCTTTCCTCCATGGATTAGATTTTGTAAAGAGTTTCAAATTCACAAAAGTTTTCTCTACTTGATGGATACTTAGGATATATTTAGATATTAGTGAAGGAGAAATATTAATACAAAATTGCCTTCATAACTAAGTGGGGTACCTATGCATATAAGAAAATGCATTTTGGACTATCCAATACTGGAGCTACTTTCCAAAAGGAAATGGATGTTGATTTTTAGGGGATATTAATAGAAATGGTAATTTTTTATCTGAATGATATTAATGTTATTTATAAATATAATAAATATCATTTGACATATTTGAGATTAAAATTTGATAGGTGTAGAACATTTGGGGTCTCTTTGAACCCCAAAAAGTGTATCTTTGCATTACATGAGGGAAGACTTCTTGGACATCTTGTATCCAAGGATGGAATTTCTATTAATCCTAAAAGAATAGAGTCAATCCTTGATTTTTAATTACCTAAACACAAGAAGGGATTTCAAAGCTTCTTGGTAAAGATCAATTTCATTAGGAGGTTTATACTTGGATTTGCAGAATTGGTAAGGCCACTAACTAATATGATTAAGAAACATCAAGAGTTCACATGGAGAAAATAAGGTAAGATAAGTTTTGAGTCCATAAAATAGGATATTATCCAAGGTCTTACTATTCTAAATCTTTATTTCACTAAATATTTCTTCATGTATACCTTCTCCACATGTAACATAGTTTTTACCATGCTCATACAACAAAATAGTGAAGGATTGGAGTAGCCTATTACTTTTTTTAGTAAATCATTGGAAGGATATGAAGAGAAGTATTAATTTTTTGAGAATCATGTTTTTATTTTTATAAGATGCTTGGAAAAATTTATACATTTGGTCTCCAACAACAAAATCTTTTTGATGGTGGCTAATCCTAGTGTGAAGGATTTTATCCTTAATAGAGACTTAAGTGAAATGAGGGTTGGTTGGATGACTAAGTGCATGGAATATGACATTTAAGTGAAGATTAAAAATATTGTAAGAGGTATAGGGCTTGTAAACACCTTAAAATAGATGTTAAAAAAGAAAAAGAAGTGATTTTGATAGTTCAAGACATTAAAATGTAGCTATAACTATCTCTCCTCCCAAATGGACACAAGACATAGCCAGATTCCTCCAAATAAGAGTGTCTCCTATAGAATTATATGGGAAAAAAAGGAAACAATTTATGATGAAATAGATATCTTACATCCTGATTGATGGAGGACTCTTCAATAAGGACATTGGAGGTATGTTTTTAAGATGTGTTGAAACTAGTCAAATAGATAAGTTGTTAGAGAAATTTCATGATGGGCCTTCAGAAGGATACTTTGTATCCAAGACCATAGAATCAAAAATCATAATATATATTTATTTTTGGCCTAATATGTTCACATATTCACATGCATGGGCTATAAAATGTTCCAAGTGTGTAATGTTTACTAGAAAATAGAGACTAGCTGCCATGCCTTTGAAACCTATTCAAGTGGAGCAACCCTTCATGTAATTGGGATTAGACTTCATTGGCATGATTCATCCTCCATCAAGTGATTTAAATAAGTGGGTTTTTACAGCCACATATTACTTTACAATGTGGGTGGAAGTAGTTACACTCAATAAAACAAATGATAACTCAGTCTTGGAGTTTTATGACAACCTAGTGGCTTATTTTGAAGTCCCTTCAATCATCATATCAGATAATTATTTGGTTTTCAGAAGTGTAAAGGTATGTGAATGGGATATTGATCATGGTATTTATCTTAAATATTCATAAAATTACTATCCACAGGGTAATGGACTAGAAGAGTCCACCAATAAGAATCTGATTAGGATCATCAAGAGAATAATGGAAGACAATCAGAAAGGATGGCATACCAAGTTGAAGACTACCTTATGGATAGATAGAATCACCCTAAAGAAGGCCATTGGTCACTATAATTATCTTATAGTTTATGGTAGATAAGTAAGGATACCTATTTTATTGGAACTTCTAGCCTTGGAGCTTGCACATTAGCTAGAGCTTATCGAGAATGATGCAATGGAGGTAATAATGAATGAATTGAGAGAGTTGAAGGAAACAAGAGAAAATTTTATACATACTATGTGGTCTAAAAAAAACAAGTCAAGAGATCCTTTGATAAAAGAGCTTCATCCAAGACCTTTTAGCAAGGTGACATTGTACTCAAGTGGGATGAAGAATGTGCTAAACTAGGTAAACATTCCAAATTTGATAGCCTTTAGAATGACCCATATGTTATTAATGATTGTAAGGAAATTAATGATTTCCAATTTTGCAAATTGAGTAGTGAATAATTACCTATCCCTGTCAATGGGATGTTTCTCAAGTATTTCTATTAAGAGAGTCATCCTTTTGTACATAGTTGTAGTTTCATTCCTTTAAGTGCACACCTTACACATGCTTTGTTAGTTGTTGTTTTGCTTCATTTGTCTATTGTTGTTTTCTATTTGTGTCCTATTCATTTGTTTTTTTGTTAATTATACAAGTTTTTATAGTTTCTAAGTGTAGTCCAAAGTTTGATATAACAAAAAGATTCTAAATTTTCTTGATCAATAGGTTGCTCAACCCTTATGAGTCACCAAAAATGTTGATAATTTTTCTTGTCAAAGCCAAATGTCAACCCCTAAAATTGAAAAAATTTCATGGCCATAATAGTGTACTTAAATATCAAGTGAAGAGGGAGTTATTTTAGTGTCATGTCAATAAAATCAAGTGTCATTTTGAGGTTTTGACAGAGATTTAAGTGGTCTTATGATGTGAAAGTGCTCTAATAAAGATGGTGAAAAGAGAGAAATTGTGAATTATCATAAGATTTTATAGAATAATTTAGTACAAGAAGGTATGAAGCAATCTATAAAATTTTAAAGTTTGATCAAAATTAATAAAAGTCTATTTGAAACCTTTTGGGAGGCTATAATATGCTTTTATGACATTCAATGGCAATTTTCCTTTGTAAAACCATGTGTATATTGCCTAAAAAATTAAGTTTTGGTATTTAAATTTAAAATATGGTGTTGAAAGGCCATAAAATTATTCATAATACTTTTAAACACTTTCATATCCATGAAATTTCCTTAGTTCAATGTTTTGTACTCTGAAAAGTATCTTTTCATGCAACTCTAAGGCATATTTTAACCTCAAAAGACTCCCACATGAAAAATTTAGCCATGTAAAGATGTAAAATTGCATTATTAATTGTTTTAATCTCCTAATTTTCTTTTAATTATCATAATAATTTGATAAATTGGTAGTTTAAGACTTGAAATATGAAGACAATGCAAAGAAAAGGCTATTTTTATGTGTTTTCATCAAGGAGTATAGATTGTAAAACCTTTACTATATAGTTGAGGCCTAGGATTTTAATATTGAGTCGTTAAAAGTGTTATAAAAGAGTTTCATTGAAAAATAATCCAAAATAGGATCAAAATTGGTTCTCTCCATCCATCTAGCTCCTTTGCACATAGTGAGAGCCCTTCAGGTTTGTAGGTGGTATGACCATGAGAGAGAAAATAAAGGTCTAAAATTTTGGGAAGAGAAAGGGGTATCATAGGGATTAGAAATATGTTAAGTGGTTAAAAATTTATTCCTATATCATTCATGATCCGTACTTTTTAAGTCAAGGCACTCACTATGTCTCCTTCATCCAAGCAGGCAGTCAATTTTTTAAGTTTTCTCTTCATATGGGCATCATGGTAGAAAAATCAAGTTATTAGAGTTTTTCAAGATAATGATACACATTTACATGGAATTATTTAGTTAATTTTCACATGTGTGAGGGGAATATTGATCTCAAAATGAAAATATAATGCAAATCTACAGTTTGCAAGCATATAAAAGAAGTTTATATGGTTCATGAGAGAAAAAATGTAAAGATTTGATGGATTCTTATTTGTAGGGGTTTCCTTCATGTTCATATGTTCCTCATGAAATATTATAAAATTTTATTTAAGGATAAATGGAAATAAATCCATCAATGTGCTCTCAACATCTCCATTGGAGTCACAGTTTAGCAAATTTTAAGGTTTCTTAGCATTTGTTAAGGTTTTAACAAATGCTAGTTTCCATTTTAGCACCATATACATCCTTCAAAGGAATCCAAATTTAAATATATTGTTTAGGGTATGTATATTCCTACTTAATACCCTCAAAATGGTATTTACATACACTTTTCATACTCTTAATCACCTTCATCTTCTTACATTCCATCTCACTGTCTTCTCACTATTTTCCATAATTGCATAAGCTCTATTTTCACCTCCATTCAATGTTCCCATCATATTTAAACCATCATATAATCTTCCACTCATCTCCATCTCATAGGTAATTTCCAAGAAGATTCAATAAGATTGAGAAGCATCATTATTCATGAAAATGTGGTTTGTAGACCTTAAAACAATGCTAACGAGAGGAAAACATCCACCTATGGCTAAGGGAACTCAGTCAAGT